>JAKSZT010053881.1:6361666-6390470 GCA_026826555.1 Tolypeutes matacus
AAAAAAAAAAATATATAATGGATATGCTGGTGATGATGGCACAACCCAAGAAGTCAAAAATATACTGGAAGCACCTAACAGCAGATTTGAACAGAAAGAGGAAAGAATTAGTAATGTGGAAGACAGTACATCTGAAATTAAACAGATAGTAGAACCGATAGATAAAAAGATAGAAGAAATCCAGCAGTGACTTAGGGATTTGAATGACAACACAAAGTGCACAAACATACGCATTATAGGCATCCCAGAGGGAGAAGAGGAAGGAAAGAGGACAGAAGGAGTATTGGAGGAAATAATGGCTGGAAACTTCCCAACCTTATTAAGGGAGATGGATGTACATGTCCAGGAAGTGCAGCACAGTCTAAACAGTATAAATCCTAACAGGCCTACTCCAAGACATATACTTGTCAAACTATTGAATGCTCAAGACAAAGAGAAAATACTGAAAACAGCAAGAGTAAAGAGAACCATCACATACAAGGGAAGCTCAATAAGATTAAGTGCTGATTTCTCATCTGAAACCATGGAGGCAAGAAGGCAGTGGTATGACATAGTTAAGGTACTAAAAGAAAAAACTTCCTGCTAAGAATTCTCCATCCAGCAAAGTTGGCATTCAAAAATGATGGAAAGTTCGAAATATTCACAGATAAACAGAAATTAAGAGAGTATGCCAATAAGAAACCTGCCCTTCAAGAAATACTAAAGGGAGTTCTGCAAGTTGAAAGGAAAAAACAGGAGAAAGAGAGTTGGAGAAAAGTATAAGAACAACTAAAAAGACAAAAAGAGAAATAAAAACAACATCTGACATACATAAACCCAATAAAAATATGGCTAATGTAAGTAATTATTTGAGAGTAATAACACTGAATGTTAATGGATTAAACTCACCAGTCAAGAGACACAGATTGGCAGAATGGATAAAGAAATATGACTCATCTATATGTTTTCAACAAGAAACCCACCTTGGAGCTAGGGACACAAGGAGGCTGAAAGTGAATGGCTGGAAAACAATCTTAAAAGCAAACAATAACCAAAAAAGGGCAGGATCAGCTATACTAATATCAGACAAAATAGACATTAAATGCAAAACTATTTTAAGAGACAAAGACAGACACTATATATTAGTAAAAGGGGTAATCTTTCAAGAAGAAAGAAAAATCATGATCATCTATGCACCTAACCTAGGTACCTCAAACTACATGAGGTAAACACTGGAAAAACTAAGTGGAGAAATAGATGCCTTTACAATTATAGGGGGGGACTTTAATACACCATTATCACCATTAGACAGAACATCTCGATAGAGAATCAATAAAGAAACAAAGACTTTGAATAATACATTAGAAGATCTGGAGCTAATAGACATATACAGAACACTACACCAAGAAACAGTGGGAGATACTTTCTTCTTGAATGTACATGGATCATTCTCCAAACCATAGAAAAGTGCTCAATGAATTCAGAAAGATTGAAATTATACAAAGTAATTTCTCTGACTACAATGGAATGAAGCTGGAAATGAGGAAGGGCCAGAGAACTAGATTAGGCACAAAGATCTGGCAGTTAAACAACACACTCTTAAACAAACAGTGGGTCAAGGAGGAAACCTAAAAGCAAATCAGTAACTACCTTGAAATGAATGAAAATGACAACACAACATATCAAAACCTATGGGATGCAGCAAAAGCTGTACTGAGAGAGAAATTCATGGCCATAAATGCATATATCAAAAAAGAAGAAAGAGCTAAAATCGAAGACCTAACTGCACACCTGGAGGAATTAGAAAAACAACAACAAACTAACCCCAAAAGAAGTAGAAAGAAGGAAATAAAGATTAGAGCAGAACTAAATGAAACAGAAATAAAAGAGCACTAGAAAAAATGAACAAAACCAAAAGCTGTTTCTTCGAGATCAATAAAATTGACAATCCCTTAGTTAGACTAACAAAGGAAAAGAGAGAGATGATGCAAATACACAAAATAGGAAACGAGGAAGGGAATATCACCACTGACCCCATAGAAATAAAGAGTAACTTAAGATGACCCTTAAAAAATTATGTGCCAATAAGAAGGGTAATTTAGAGGAAATGGATAAATTCTTAGATGTGAGAACCTTCAGATCTTTACATCTAAGAAATAGCTTGGAGGCCTGTTTCTCTGCCCACACAGAGAAATCACCACTCCTGCTTATCTTATCTCCCTTATCTCCCACCTTAACTCCTAAGTATATCACTAAATGTTTCTGTAATCCTGCTTCCCCATTATTAGCCTGGAATTCTTATGAGATTATTTACACCCCTCACAGTGTGTGCACTCCCCTACACATTCATCCTAACCTTAACTGAAAAAATCCTGAATAAAAAGTGTGCTGAGGATCAGGTGGAGAGGAAAGCTTCTTCAGCTGTTCTCCCCCTGAATCTTTCTCAACCTCTGTGTTGAAAGTAATTTCATTGCACCATTGCAGGCTCTGCAGGACAGACCCCCACAAGGCTTTGAAGGATGGATTCCTGCACCTAGAAACTCACAAGCAGCCTACAATGATGAAAGAAGGAATTGATGAACTCAACAGACCAATCCCAAGTAAAGAGATAGAATCAATCATCAAAAATCTCCCAACTAAGAAGAGCCCAGGACCAGAAGACTTCACAGGTAAATTCTACTACACATTCCAGAAAGAATTAACACCAATTCTGCTTAAACTCTTCCAAAAAAATAGAAGTAGAAGGAACATTGCCTAACTCATTCTATGATGCCAACATTAACTTAATACCAGAGCCAAAGACATCACAAGGAAGGAAAATTACAGACCAATCTCTCTAATGAACCTAGATGCTAAATTTCTCAACAAAATACTTGTTAATCATATTCAACAACTCATCAAAGAATTATACATGATGATCAAGTGGGTTTCATCCTAGGTATGCAAGGATGGTTCAACATAAGAAAATCAATCAATATAATACACCACATAAACAGATTGAAAGAAAAAAAAATCACATTATCATCTCTATAGATGCAGAAAAGGCATTTGACAAAATACAGCAGGCTTTCCTGATAAAAACACTGCAAAAGATAGGAATAGAAGGAAGCTTTCTGAACATGATAAAGGGTGTATATGGAAAACCCACAGCTAACATCATATTCAATGGTGAAATCCTAAAACTTTCCCTCTAAGATCGGGAACAAGACAAGGATGCCTACTATCACCACTCTTATTTAACATTGCATTAGAAGTACTTGCTCAAGCACTGAGGCAAGAAAAGGATATAAAAGGCATCCAAATTGGAAAGGAAGAAGTAAAAATTTCACTGTTTGCAGAGGACATGATCCTATATGCAGAAAGCCCTGAGAAATCTACAACAAAACTTCTAGAACTTATGAGTTCAGTAAAGTTGCAGGTTTATAAGATCAATGCACAAAAATCGGTAACATTTCTGTACAACAATAATGAGCAATCTGAGAAGGAAATCAAGAAAAAAAATACCATTTACAATAGTAACTAAAAGAATCAAATTCCTAGGAATATATTTAACTAAAGATGTAAAGGGTTACTGGTTTAGGGTGTTGTATGTGGGGGCATTTGGGATAGGGCACACCTAGTGCAGGCTTCTAGGGAGTGTGCGAGTGATCATTTTGTCATAATGTATTGTATCAGTGGGGGGAGAATCACGTAATGAGTGGGGGTAGTTGGGCTCACATCCTGGGGAGGACCGATATGTTCACAAACAGGGGCAGGAATCTCTCAAGAGCATGGGTGGTTCCTAATAGGGGAGGACAAACCAGTATGTCAAGACTTCAGTGTTGTTACAAGTAATTATAAATCTTGTCATCCAAGGAGTGAAGCCGGGTGGTTGCCATGGGCCCCGAGGGGAGGGGGAGGGAGGAATAGAATAGTGGGCAATGGAAGTGTTCTACATGATCTTGCAGTGATGGACACAGGCCATGTTAAATATCATCAAAATTAATAAAAATGTGCAATCTAAAATGTAAACCATAATGTAAACCATTGACCATGGTTAGTAGCTATGTTTCACTATTTGTATATCAGTTGTAACAAATGTACCATCCACATATAAAAAGGTATTAATACGGGAAGGGGGAAAACATGGAGGATGTTGGGTATATGGGAGTCCCCTGCATTCTATATGTGACTTTACTGTGTCCTAAAACTTCTTTGAAAACAAAATGAAAAAAGTAAGACACTGGGGAATAAATGGAATAAATATCACTGTACATACAGGGCAACAGATATTGCAGTGATAAAAGGCAAAATGACAAAAAATTTTAATATTTTAAATTATTTTTTAATATACCAATTTTAAAATTTTACTTTATTTTTAGTTTTCTTAAAAATTTTTTGTATTATATTTCTTGTATTTAAATTTACCGTTATTATTTCATTTTCCTCTTAATTGTATTTGGCTATTTTATTGGCTTCATTTTTGAAGAGGCTTTAGATCACAGAAGGGTTACAACTGGGGCAGGGGAGGTTCACTGGTTTGGGGCATCAGTGATGGGGGATACATGGGAGGGAGTTCACCTGGACATACATATAAGGTATGTAAATATGTTCAAAAGTTCACAGGGCATTGTCACAGTGGGTGGAGATTCACACAAAAACCAAGAGAATATTGAATTCCCATCCTAGAGAGCTCTGTCACATTCTCTAATGTAGCAGCAACTGTCCCCCAAGTGCAGGGGCAATGACTGGTAAAGGAATATGGTCCATTGATGGACCCTTGATATTGACAACTATGCTGTGAGCCTTTGCTCTTGAAATTGAAACTTAGCCTAGTGTTATTGTAAATGCCTAAGAGTTGCCCCCTGAGAACCTCGTTGTTGCTCAAATGTGACCTCTCTCTAAGCCAAATTCCACATATAAATGCATTACCTTCCCCTCAGCATGGGACATGACTCACGGAGATGAGCCTCCTTGGCACTGTGGGATTACTACCAAGCACCAACTAGCAACTGAAAACAACTTTGAATAAAAGGGGGAAAAGGTAAAGACAAAAGAGTTTATATGCCCAAGAGACATCAAAGTGAGTCAGGATGTCATCCCAGAGGTAACGCTTATACACTTCTCAGCAGGATCACGTAGACTGCCAAAGTAGATACTGCCTCAAATAGTGGGGCTCCTGAGGGCTCTGGAGACACCCAGATCCTACTGTCAGGGCAGATAGCTCTGGAGTTTGGTGCTTTGCCAGTGGGCCCTACTTTGGAGTTTGTGCTCCTGAGAGTGACAGAGTTGTACTCAGTTATGGCTTCCCTACACATGGTGCATCTGTCTCTTCTATTTGAACCTATACTTGGTGCTGGAGTTGGTAGGTGTAGGTCCAAGAGACTTGAATCTTTGGGCTCTCCATGTGCCAGCTGGGCCCTGAGCCACAGTGGAGTTGCAACATCTACTCTCCAGTTCATTGGACTCACCCAGGACTACTAACAAGGAGGTGAGGAATGACAACCACCATACCAAGGAAACAAGGGAGCCTATAACTGCAAGCAAGAGAGTCCCACCCATCGGCTGGGTAGGATCAAAGCCCCCTCTCAATTAGAGGTGGAGTGGACATCACCATTCTAGAATCCTCAGGATTGGGAAATGAACTATGGACTAGAGTGGACTTACTGGTATTCTACTATAGACTATTGTGATTCTAGCAACGGAAGAAATTACAGCATTGATGTGGATGCAGTGACCACTGGAGGCTCTGGGGGCAGGGGAAGGGAAAGACAGGTGTAATACGGAAACTTTTTTGGGACTTGGGAATCATCCTGAAGGCGTTGCAATGACAGATATATGCCATTATAGATCTTCCCATAGCCTGCAGAATTGTATGGGAGAGAGTGTAAACTACAATGTGAACTATCATCCATGCTCAATGGCAATGCCCCAAGAGGTGTTTTTATCAATTGCAATGAATGTGCCACTCTAATGAAGGATGTTGTTTATGTGGGAGGGTGTGGGAAGTGTGGGGAGCAGGGCATATGAGAATCCTTATATTTTTTGTGTAACATTTGTGTAATCTAAGTATCTTTTAAAAAATTAAAAAATATATATTAAAAAAATTAAAGTATAAAAATTAATTTAAATTAAAAGTCTGATTTTATTTTTCATTAATCAGGATTATCCAAAAAAAAACAGAACTGATAGGATACACACACACACACAGAGAGAGAGAGAGAGAGAGAGAGAGAGAGAGAGAGATTTCCTATAGGAATTGACTCATACAACCATAGGGATTGGCAAGTCTGAATTCCATAAGGCAGGCTACAAACTGGAAACTCTGAGGAGGGTAAAGCTTAATTCCCTAAGAGTATATAGTCAGAGTCTAAAAAAAGAAGATAGAACAATACACCAAGCCCTTGATATTAATGCTCATACTTATGAAACTTATTCTTGAAAGACTGAAACTTAGCCTAGTAATATATATATATTGCCTAAAAGTTACCACTTGAAAACCTCCTTTTTACTCAAATATGTCTCCTCTCTAAGCAAAACTCAGCATATAAACTCACTACCTTCCTCCCAGCATGGGACATGACTCCCAGGGATGAACCTCCTTAGCTCTGAGTGATTATTACCAAGTTCCAATTAGTGATGCATTTGGAAAAAGACTTTGACTAACAGGGGGAAATATATATATAGTTAACCTATTTTCCCCAATGTAAGTTAGATTGATTTATAATTTCCCTACACGTGATTCTTCTACTCCTTTTATTTGAACCTATAATTAGCACTATACCCATTAAATATATGTGCAGAGACTTAGATCTTCAGTCTATTCATATATTAGGTTGAGCCCTGAATCTCAGCAGAGTTGCAGCCAACACCCACTCTCCAGTTCATCAGACTCACACAGGACAACTAACAAAATGATGATGGACAATGCCCATCCCAAAAAACAGAGAGTATCTACAACTGCAAGCAAGACAGTTTCTAACATCTTCCCCTTAAGTTATAAGCCCCCTCTCAATCTAAAGTAGAGTGGACGTCACAATTCCAAAGTCAACAAGATTGAGAAATGAACAAACATAAGGAGCTAATGCAACTGTATTAGTCAGCTAAAGGGGTGCTGATGCAAAATACCAGAAATTTGTTGACTTTTATAAAGGGTATTTATTTGGGATAGAAGCTTACAGTCACAAGGCCATAAAGCGTAATTACTTTCCTCACCAAAGTCTGTTGCCACATGTTGGAACAAGATGGCTGCCAGTCTCTGCAAGCGTTCAGCTTCCTTTTCCTCCTAAGGTCCTAGTTTCTTCCAATTTCAACCGTAGGCTGGCATGAGGCTCATCTCTTGATCTCAGCTGTAAGCTGGAATGCTCATCTCTTTCTGGGCTCAGCTGCTCAGGGCTCTGGTCTCTGCAGCTGCAGACTATCAGGTGAATGGCTCAGCTCTCTCCCTGGGGCTCCAGTGTCATAACCAAGTTCTCTTCTCTGCTGTGTCTTTTTCTATGTTCTCCCGAAGCGAGTGCCCACCTATATATCCCCATCAGCTGGGTGGGGACTCAGCTGAGTCACCCTAGTAATGTAGTCAAATCAAAGCCCTAATCTTGATTTAATGAAGTAAAAGTGAAACATCTGAATCTTGGTTTAATAAAGTAAAAGTGAAACATACAATCTAATATGCCCAGAGGAACAGACCAGTTTACAAACACAATCCAATATCTCTTTTTGGAATTCACAAACAATATAAAGCTGCCACAGCAACCATGGGCCAAAGTAGACATTATTATTGTAGTAATAGAAAAACTTGTAACATTGATATAAAGATAGTGGTTACCAGAGATTCTTAGGGGAGAGGGAAGGAAGAATATGTGGAACAGGGGGCATTTTGGGGCATTGGAATTATTCTTCATGATATTGCAATAACAGATACAGGCCATTATACATTTTGTCAAAATTATAAAATTGTACAGTACAAAGTATAAACCATAATGTAAACTATAGACCATGGTTAGCAGCAATGTTTCAATGAGACTTCCTCATTATTGAGAGCAAACTCCTTTGTTGATTGTAGATGCAATAAGCTCTGGATGCAATCAATTGACTGTAGATGAATGTCTATCTATGACATATCTCCACAGTAACAATCAGTGCTAGGTTGACCAAACAACTTAACACCATATCTTAGTCAAGTTGACACATGAAATTAACTATCACAGTTTTATTCTTTATTTCAAGGTGTATTAGTTTCCTATTGTTGCTTCAATAAATTACCACAAACTTAATGAGTTAAAATAACTTAAATTTAATATTTTACAGTTCTAGAACTCAGAAGCCAAAAATGAGTCATTAGACTGGACACTATTAAAAAGTCAGAAAACTGTAAATGTTGAAAAGGATGTAGAAAAATAGGAACAATTATTCACTGTTGGTGGGAATGCAGAATGGTACAACCACTGTGGAGGAATGTTTGGCAGTTCCTAAGGAAGTTGAATACAGACTTGCCATGGGATCCAGCAAACCATTGCTAGGTATATACCCAGAAGAACTGAGAGCAGTGACACGAATATATATCTGCACCCCGATGTTCATAGCAGTTTCCAAAAGTTGGAAACAACCCAGTTGTCCATCAACTGATGAGTGGATAAAAAAATTGTAGTGTATACATACGACAGAATATTATGCAGCGGTAAGGAGAAGTGAAATTGTGATGCATATGACAACATGGATGAACCTGGAGGACATTATGTTGAGTGAAGCAAGCCAGACACAAAAGGACCAATACTGTATGATTGTGCTATTATGAACTAAATATATTGTTTGAACTTATGGAACTAATTAGAATATAGGTCACCAGAAAATAGAAAGAGGGCAGAGAATGGAAAGCTGAGGGTTAGTCTGTGTAGAAATGGTAAAAAAGTTGTTTGTAAACCTTTGGAAATGAATAGAAATGGTGAAAGCACATCATGGTGTTTGTAACTAGCAGAGCTATTATATGGGTATGACAGTGTTTGAAAGGGAAAGCCTAAGGACATTTATATTACTAGAAAGCAAGCTAAAAAATGTAACAAAGGACTGTATAACATAGTGAAACTTCATGTAAAATACAAATATGGGTGATATTGCATATATAAGATTGTTCTTACAAAATATAAATGCAAATATATTAGAGAGAAGGAAACAGAATAGCAGCTTTGTACAGCAGGGGAAGCATAGAGATATTGAGAGGTGATGAGTTTTGTTTGGTTGGCTGGTTTTTTATTTTTATTATTATTATGGTTACTGGAAAGATGAAAATGCTCTAAAAATGTTTGGAGTGATGAATGCACAACTACGTGATTATACCAAAAACCATTGATTGTACACTTTGGGTGGATTTATATTTTATTAATATGTATCAATAAAATTGATTTGTTAAAAAAAATGAGCTATTAGAGATCTGTTCTTTCTGGAAGCTCTAAAGGAGAGTCCATTTCCTTCTAGCTTCTAAAGGCTTCCTGCATTCCTTGGCTCATGGCTTTACCCTGAATTTCATCTTCCAATCTCTCGTTATCTGATCCTACAACCACATTGCCTTTTTCTGATCCTGAACTTCCAGTCTCCTCTTATAAGGACCGTTGTCATTACATGGGCCCACACAGATTATCCAAGATAATCTCCCCATCTCAAGGACCTTAACTTAATCACATCTGAAAAGTCCTTTTACCATGTAAAGTAACATATTTGCAGGATTGGGAATTGGAACATGGACATATCTAGTGCAGGAATTATTCATTTTACCACATGGTATCTCTAGTCTAAGTGATTAGATCACTAGTTTAATTCAAGCTCTTCATTGGAACATATGTTTGTATAAGGAAAGCTTGCTCTTTAAATGAACTCTCCCATTTATTGTTCACATATTAATTATTGCATAGTTTCTCTCTTAAAAAGGAAAAGCCACTCTTCCCTCTGAATACTTGAAGACACAGTAGAAAGAATAGTTTAAAATCTCCCAGTGAAGATGTGTCTACCATCTCAGAGAGACACAGAGACTGTAACACATGAGGTCACAGAGGAGGAGACAAAATCAGAAAACTTTCTTTTGTTCTGCTAGTCTTTTTATAGCAGATGATTATTAAGCATATTCTATGCCTAAACATATTTCTGAGGGGATGTATAGAAAAATAAATAATGGTTCCTGTCCTCAGATACACTTTACTATATAATTGCAAACAAATATTGAACCCCAGTTAGTTGCACCTGTGCCACTATTGATTACCTGGACCTCTTGTGACCCCAACATTAATAGGAGGTCTATGATGTCCTTATGTATCTGGGTATCAATGATAACTTGGATCTTGATTGCCAGAGTCCACAAAATGTTTGGGTATTCCCATTTCCCCACTGGACTGGCACTCAGAGTAAACAGCCAGAGTTCCTCTAGGGGGAGAATTAGGGATTTATTATCATTTCTCTTTGTCCTGGACTTTCAAGGTCCTTCTTCCTAGGGACCTGGCTTCTCTTCCAGGCAATGAATTCAGGTCTGAAACTGGCTCAGATCAAGACTAGGGATTGTGAAATTTAATTCAGGCTATTTTCCAATCTCCTGATACACCATCCTTGATTGTTCATTGAGTGTTGTCTCCACATCCCTTTTGACCCTATTCTATTTAATCATCTTCAGAATTCTCTGTCAGGCCCAGTTGACTGCCATTTCTACTGTGTTGCCTCCATTTTGTCAGAGTCTATCATTCCTAACACAATGAGTTGGTCCAGTTCTGCAATGGCCCATTGTCCCATCCTTCCTGGTCTCAAAGGAGAGGCCAACGCTGAACTTTTAATGGTGGAAGGACCCTTCTCACCAGTGTCTGTTCTTATTGTGGGGTAATTCTGCTTCTAACAACTTAAAACTATAATTCAGAGATAGAAAAGAGAAGCCACTTTCACTGAGATTTTGAAGGGTCACAGGAAACTTTCTACCTTAATTTGGAACCAAATATAGGCATTAAAAACCAAAGCCAAATGAAGCACAAGGTTAAGATGCAAATTTTGTGTTTACAGCACTCTGATGCTATTCTTAGATACCTTATTTAGCTGACTGACACCATTTCTAGGAACAGTGAGTAATTTCATTATCTAACAGTCAATTTCACATTCCTTTTATCTTTACTATTATTAGTATTATACTTTACATTTTATTTTCACTCCCTGTATCAATTGGTAATATGAGCTCTTTTCACAAAATTCAAAATATAGAATATATAATGAAAAGTACATTTCCCTCCCATTCCTGCTCCTATCCAAGTGCCCTGAGAAAGAACCAATGTTACCAGCTTCTCTTGGATACTTTTTATTTTCCCTATAGAAATCACACTATACACACTGTTTGGCACTTTGTTTTTTTTTTCACTTTACAACATATCTTGAAGATTGTTCTATATTACTATATATAAGTTCCTTTGTCAATTTATTTACTGGCTACATGGTATTTCAATATATGTATTTACTAAAGTTTATGTTTTTATTACTAATCCCATGTAAATGCACATTTAAGTAGTTTGCTATCTTTTGCCATTAAAAGAACTGTGTGGAAGAGAGTATGGTCTACAAAGTGAACATGGTCCATGCTTAGTGGCAAAGCCCCAAGATGTGTGTATGTATTGCAGGTGATGTGCCATACTAATGAAGAATGTTTATGTGGGAGGTTGTGGGAGGAGTGGGAGGTGGGGCATATGGGAATCCCTACAATTTTTGTGTAACATTTATGTAATCTCAGTATCTTTTTAAAAATAAAAATAAAATTATTATATAAAAAAAAATAAAAATAAAAAATAAAATGTATTGGAAGGAAAAAAAAAAAAAAGGTACAAAAAGGACCAGAGGAAAAAGCTCCCATGGGGTTTTTGCATTAACCAAGTAAATGTACTTACAATTTCAGAATTAAAGCCAATGATACAATTGTGAAAAAAAAAAAAGCAATGGTGCAATGGACCTCTTTGACATATATGTGTACGTATGTGTGTGTGTTTATATATAATTTTGCATGTGTGTATTTCCTAAAAGTTAACATGATAAATCAAAGCATACACACATTAAAATGTAACAAGTATTAGGACTTTTTGTCTGAATATATTAAAGACATAAGATACCATAAGAGAGTGACTTTTCTCCCAACTTTTCTAACAAAGTTTGCTATCAAATTTATTGATCCCATAAATATGAGAAGTGATAGATTATATCTCGAGTTTTCATTTCGTTTCTCTAATTATGAATGAAGTTTAATATATTTTATTTATTTTCTATGAACTATATACTAAAAAATACTGAGTTTTGATCTCTTTCTTGATGTTGGTTAAATAAATTAGTTCCTTTTATATAAGTAAAAAACATCTTTTCAGAGTGCTGTTGCCTTCTGACTGCCTTTTGACATAAAGGATTTATTTCATTTTATGCACTTTTGTAAATATTTATCTTCTGTGTTTTATGTCATACTAGAAAGTCCATCCACATTCTAATATTATTTTTAATATTTACCAACTTCATGGTTTCAATCTTCATGTTTAAGTCAATGGTCAATCTGAAATGAACATTTCTGTAAAATATATAATAGATCTATTCTTCATTTTCTCTAGATGACTATCCAATTGTCCAAGACAATTTAATGAACAGTTCATCATTTCCCACTGATCTGAAATAAAACGTTAAGATAAACAGTTTCTGTACATTTATTTGTATCGATAGACTATATATAATCTATTCTGTTACTTTGCCTGTATTGTTATACTCCAATGCTATATGGTCTAATTATTGCAGTTATATAGTAATAGGTTTTCATTTGGAGCAGCTATGCTCCTTCTTAATTGCTCTATTTCTGTATTACCCTGGTAATTTCTTAAAGCATTTTAAGCATTTCATCTTAAACTTCTCTGAAGTTAGCCTGCCTATCTTTATTAAATCATCTCTATACCTCAGAATAGACTAAATTTACAGAGGAATTAAAGGAGTATTGAGTTGAATACGTGTATTCTGTATAATTCTTTTTTTGTGACTTTCAGCAGCGATCTTGGTAAGTTTATTCCACAATTTCTTTTCTTACTTCTATTGCAAATTTGATCTATTTCTCCACTCTATCTTCTAAACTAAAGGGTGGTAAATTTTTACTCTCAAGAGCCAAAAAGAAAATATTTTAAGCTTCGTGGGAAATACAGTGTATTTTCGTTAACTATTCAGCACAACTGTGGTGGTATAACAGTCATAAACAAATAAGCATGGCTGTGTTTCAGTAAGATTTTATCTACAAAAAACATGCATCAGTCTAGATCTGGTCCAATAGACCAGAGTTTGCCAACCCTGGTTATAAACAATTGTTTAAAGGAATAATAAAACCAACATTTAGTCTATCTACTGTGTGCTAAGCACTGATCTCCTCTAGTAGGCACTTTTTATGTTTAAAACTTTGCTGAATAAAAGTGGAAAAAACATACACACAAAGAATAGGTCAGGGCATATATCCACATTCTCAAATTTCTTTAAAGAAAAGATAATTCTATTTAAAGAGTGGGTTCAGGCCTGTCAGACCATAACCAGCTAGGCTAGTAGGAACAGACAGGATTGAAGTTGCTTCAGTGACAAGTCTGTCCAGGGTCTGGACAATCCAGGGAGAATTATCATTTGTGGTATTCTCAATTTCCTTTCTCAGACAATTTATCTCTGCATTCATCTTCTTAAATTTGCTCCTAACTCCTTCATTAAGCAAATCCTTTTGCATCTAAAACAAAGGGGACATGGGAAGAGGAAAAAGTAATTAAAAAAAAAAAATCTCCACTGTTTCAAGAGTCAGGTTATATTTATGAATTTTGACAAATTGTCTCTTATTTTACTCATAAAAGTGTTATTTCATATAAGACCATGAGTGATTAAAATTTCAAGCAGGGACCATCTACCATGGACTGTTAGAGGAAGCAGCATTTACAACCTTACTAATATTCAACCACTATTAGGGTTTTTCTAGGGTGCTAAGCCAAGCATGCAGACAAACACTGTAATGGGTTCAAGTCAAAATATGCCAGTTGGAAAGGAACCATCCATCTGACTGTACTGTTCCTCAGTCCCATTTGGGATGGCTGCCTCCTGTATATTAAAAATAATGGGAACTTCCAAACTGATCAAGAAATTGGATATAAACACTTTGAGGGTTCCTGATCAAGGTCATGACCTTAGTAAAGCAAAACAGTTGCTGCTTGCATTAAATGCATCTGGTTGAATTATCTACTTGACTTGATATACAAGGAACTTTGTTTAATTAGGTTCCATGAGATCATCCCAGAATCCCACCTAAATATAAGCTCAAACCCTTGGAGAAGTTACTTATATTCCTCCAGGGGCTTAGATGAGCCAAAGCCATCCTGGACTCTCCAGAGTCTCAGTGTGAAAGAGAGGACAAAGTTTCTTTAAAAACCATAAAGATTCACTTTTAGTGAACCAAATGCAGTAAATGGCAATGGTGTTCTATTTATGATTTTGCTGTAACCTTCATCCATCCCTTTCTGAAGTACCAAGATAATGAGAGCAAGAAAAATGTGATTATTAAAAGAAATTTCCCCACCTCAGCAAAAATGAAGTTTCTAATATCCTTTCCCAGAATTAGTGGAGCTGACTGTCTGTTAATCAAATCTCAGTAGATTGCTTGCTCTTTGTACTTAAGACATTAACAAGCCCTTTTCAGGTTCGGCTTACAGGAATAAGATAATATCCCATTGCAAGATCAGACCAGATGGTGTTGGGGGCACCCTGTGGCTGAGTAAATCAGTGACTCCCTCCTCAAAAACCAAAAGCCAGGCATCTCTGAGTGGTCAGCAGAGAAGGGAGTCATGAAGGTTCTACATGTAAAAGGTACACTTCAAGATCTAACTCTGAGCTATTAGTAATTAACCATGGAAACCAATAGAGCAAGAATAAATCTGATATGTTTGAGGAAAAACAGAATTAAGGAGTGTATTCTGTTCCTCATTACAAGACCCTTAAAGAAATTCTGCATCTTTGCTGATCTGGCAAAATTGTGCCATGTAGCCTTCACTTGTTTTTTTTTTTTCTTTCTTTCTTTCTCCATTCCCTGTATCTAAAAGCCCCAACTCACATTGTCATGGGGAACTGGTTTTGGGGAGATTCCCCTAGTTCCTTGCTTGTGCACTTGCAATAAATCACCTTCTCACTGAGAGACATGTTTCTCCTTTGTGGTGCCAAATCGGTGGGCCCTTCTATTGGAAATGACCATGCTTACCATAACAATAACTCTCAGGAACTACCTGGTCCCCTGCCAGGCTTACCTGCAGCAAATGATCCAGCAGCCTTTCCATCTCTCTCAAATTTTTGTCTCTTTCCCACTCCACCTTGGTCTTTAGTTGGGCTATGTTTTCCTTGAGGCTTTTCTCTTGAGCCGCCATCTGTTTTCCCTGCTTCTTCTGTTTCTGTCTTAGTAGCTCCTGTTCATTCTCAGCTGCCTCCTTTTTGGCCTGCTCCACTACCCCATGAAGGTTTTGAAAAAGAATAAAATGGCAGATCAGACCAGAGCACTGCCCTGATCAGAAACCGAACAAAACTTTGAAGGGAAGGTGAGAAATCTCCAATTCTCCCAGTGACCACTCCATCTTGAGCAGGTTTTAGAATGTGGTGGGAAAGGCTCTATCTGGCTGTTTGGATGTACAAACAAAAATCCCTCACTATTTTTGAAGAATTTCAACAGAGTGTGTGTTCCACAGAAGAAGAACTTACTTGTTCCATGAATCCCTTTCTGTTAGATCTGTCAGAGGGAATGTAGGAATCTCCCCACCCTGCTGTGAGCTGAGCTCTGGACATTTACCTGCTATGGCCTTCTGTCCATAGGTGAGGGCTTTATCTGACAGCAGGATGGTTGTCTCTATTACTACCTGTGACCTCTGGAAGTTCTGGAGGACCTCATTCACCTGGAGAACAAAGCAAAAACAAAGAACTGAGATTAACACTGAGGGGATTAGCTATGCACAATGAAGTCTGTCCATGTCACTTTAATATAAAGAGCACCAGTGCGAAGGGGCAGACCAAGATGGTAGAGTAAAACATTCCTGGGTTCTGTCAACCAACAGAATTCTTAACAACAAGCAAAAACTAGCACGATCTTTGTAAGAGCTCTGGGAAACAATAAATTTACAGTAACTGGGCAAGCACTAAATCAAGAAAAAAGCAACTTTAAAATGGAGTAATTATTAGAATATGGCAGAGTAGGGAGCTCCAGAACTCAGTTCTTCTACCAAAACAAATATTACACAGGAAGGAACTGTCTGAAACAATGATTTCAAAACCCCAGAGGCCATAAGAACACTGTGCAGCATCCAAGGAAGAGCAGGAGGAAGAGGATGCAAGACAGAAAATTTCCCTCTCTGCATGGTGGCTGCTGGCACCATTCCTCATTATCCCACTATCATGGTAGGTCTCTGTAGGATCCAACCCCTGACTAGCTTGCTGGTGACACAAAGGGCCATAAAAATCCTCTTCTCCAAGATGAGAGTTGGGCAAAGCCAATCACTAGTCACTGCTTTTGATTAGTGATTTTAGATCTTTGGGGACACAGCTCTGAGGATAGCCACTGTTTCCACTCAACCTGAACAAAGGTACCAGCGGCCACTGTTTCAATCCACCCTGGCCAGGGTAGAGGAGACTTAAAGAGGTTACATTTCCTCAGGTCTGTGGAGGACAGTTAATTGAAGGGCTGTATTTGCTGGGCAGGCCAAGAAAGCTCAGCTTTCGGGAGGTGATGAAGAAGTTCTTGCACATTTTCTGATCCCTACCTTAGGGCACTTTCTTGCCAATCTGTCCCCTGTTCATGGGTTCTGGCCCTGTTTCAACTGGGAAATACTGACTTGGGAAAGTTTTCACTGGCATGCCCTTCCTCCCAGAATTTGTCCTGAAGACAAAAGCAGCTTGAGACAATGAAAGGAGTGTAAGATATTATAGAGATGGACAGTCTGGGACAAAGGCTTGCTGACTTCAAACACCCAGGAGAAGCAGGTTTGTCTGCTAGGAAACAGAGAGGACAAACTCCTGCAAATGAGGGAACTCTAAAAGAACTAACAAGCAAAACTCAGGAAAAGACGAGGCCCAGAAACCTAAACTCAACAGTGGAAGAACTAGAAAAAGAAGTATAAACTAATTTCAAAGTGAACAGAAGGAAAGAAATAATGATGATGAGAGTGGAGTTAAATGAAGTAGGAAAAAAAAATAGAGAATATACAAAACCAAAAGTTGGTTCTTTGAAAATTTCAATAAAATTGACAAACTTTTAGCTACAATGACAAAGAAAAAAAGAGAAAGGATACAAATAATGAAAATCAGAAATGAAAAGGAGGACATTACTGCCCACCCTGTTGAAATAAAAAGGACAAAAGGGATAGTATGAACAATTATATGCTAATAAGTTATAGAGCTAGATGAAATAGATGAATTTTTAGAAACACAAAAACTACCTACATCAACTCAAGAATAAATAGAAGATCTCAACAAAACAATTACTAGTAAAGAAATTTAATCAGTAATAAAAACTGCCCAACAAAATAAATCCCAGGACCAGAAGTCTTCACAGAGTTATTATACCTAACATTCCAAGAAGACTTAACTCCAATTCTGCTCAATCTCTTCCAAAAAATTGAAGAGGAGGGAACACTCCCTAATCATACTATGAGGCCTGAATCACCTTCACAACAAAGTCAGATAAAGATACTACAAGAAAAAAAAGGTACAAATGAATATCTCATGTGATTAATTTGCAAAAATCCTCAACAAAATACTAGCAAACCAAACACAACAGCATATTTAAAGAATTATATGCTATGATCAAGGGAGATTTATCCCTGGTATGCAAGGGTGGTCCAGCATAAGAAAATCAATTAACATGAAACACCATATTAACATAATGAAAAAACAGAACACACGATCATCTCAATTGATCAAAAATGGCATTTGATTCATTCTTTTTTTTCCTCTCCCCGTTCCCTGCCCCACTTGCTTTCTGTGTCCACTCACTGGGTGATCTTCTATGTCTGTTTCTTGCTTTCTTTTCTCATTATTCTCCTTCAGGCTTCATGGGGATTCAATCCTAGGGACCTCCAATGTGGGAGAGAGGCACCCTGTCAATTGTGCCACCTCAGTTCCTGGTTCTGGCACGTCTTGCCTTGATTGTCCCTTGTGTCTCTCTTTTGCATCATCTTGCTGCATGGTTCGCCGCACAGGCCCGGCTCGCCTGCTCGCCTTTTTACCAGGAGGCCCCAGGGATCAAACCCAGGTCCTCCCCTATGGTAGATGGAAGCCCAACCACTTGAACCACATCTGCCTCCCATGATTCATTCTTGATAGAAACACTTAGAACACTAGGAATAGATGGAAACTTCTTCAACATGCTAAAGGGCATATATGAAAAGCCCACATCTAACATCCTACTTAATGGTGAAAGACTGAAGTTTTTCCTCTAAGATCAAGAACAAAACAATGATCCCCACTGTCACCACTGTTATTCATTACTGTACTGGAGATCTTGCCAGAACAATTAGTCAAGAAAAAGAAATAAAAGGCATCCGAGGGGGACGGATGTGGCTCAAATGGTTGGGCATCCGTCTCCCATATGGAGGGACCTGGGTTCGATCCCTGGGACCTCCTGGTAAATAAAAGGCATCCGAATTGGAAATTAAGAAAAAAAACTTTCCTCATTTGCAGATGACATGAGCCTATAAACAGAAAATCCTTAAAAATCCAAAACAAAGCTACTAAAGCTAATAAATGAATTCAGCAAAGTGGCAGGGTACAAGATCAACACCAAAAATCCAGTAGTGCTTATACACAAAGCAATAAATAATAGGAAGAAGAAATTAAGAAAAATTTCATTCACAATAGCAGCTAAAGGAATCAAATACATAGAAACTCATCTAACCATGGATGTAAAGGACATGTACACAGAAAACTACAAAACATAGCTAAAAGAAATCAAAGACCTAAATAAATGGAAGGATATTCTGTATTCATGAATTGGAAGACTAAATGTCATTAAGATATCAATCCTCCCCAAAGCAATTTATAGATTTGATGTAACCCCCCAAAAAGTTCCAATAACTTTCTTTACAGAAATGGAAAAGTCAATCATCAAATTTATACGGAACGGTAAAGGACCCTGAATAGCTAAAGCCATCTTGAAAAGGAAGAACGAAGTTGGAGGACTCAGACTTCCTGATCTTAAAACTTATTACAAAGTCACAGTAATCAAAACAGCATGGTACTGGCATAAGGACAGACATATAGACAAAAGGAATCAAATTGAGAGCTCAGAAATAAACCCTTACATTTATAGGCAACTGAATTTTGACAAGGGCCAAAGAGTACTCAATTGAGAAAGAATAGTCTCTTCAACTATGCTGGGAAAACTGAATCACCATTTGTGGAAAAAAAAAAAAAGAGGACCCTTATCACACATCTTATATAGAAATGAACTCAAAATGGATGAAAGGCCCAAATATAACAGACCAAACTATCATACTCCTCAAAGAAAACTTAAGAGCATCTTCGGGACCTTGTATTAGATAATGGTTTCTTTGACTTTACATCTAAAGCACAAGCAATAAAAGTAAAAATTGATAAATGGAACATTAACAAATTAAAAATTTTTGTGCCTCAAAGGGATTTATTATGAAAGTAAAATGCCAACCTATATAATGGGAGAAAATATTTGGAAACCACATATCTGATAAGGGTTTAATTTTCAGAATATATAAAGAAATCCTTAAACTTAACAACAAAAACACAAACAACACAATTTAAAAAGGGCAAATGATTTGAATAGACCTCTCTCCAAAGATATACAAATTGCCAGAAAGCACATGAAAAGATGCTAACATTAGCTATAAGGAAAATACAGATCAAAACCACAGTGAGATATCATTCACACCCATTAGAATGGCTGCTATTACAAAAACAGAAAATAACAAATGTTGGAGAGGGTGCAGAGAAATAAGAACACACATTCATTGCTGGTGGCAATGTAAATGATGCAAGCACTGTGGAAGACAACTTGGTGGTTCATCAGAAAGCTAAGTATAGAACTAGCATACAACCCAGCAACCCCACTACTAGGTATATACCAGAAGAAATGAAAACACAGACTCGAACAGATATTAGCATCTCAATATTCATAGCAGCATTATTCACAATGCCAAAAGATGGTAGCAACCTAAGTATCCATCAACTGATGAATGGATAAATAAAATGTGGTATACACATACAATGGAGTATTATTCAGTCATAAAAATAAATGAAGTCCTGATACTAGCGACAACGTAGATGAACATTTAAGACATCATGTTGAGTGAAATAAGCTAGACACTAAAGGACAAATATTATATGAGCTCACTGAATTGAAATCATTTTTAATAAGCAAACTCATAGAGTCAGAATCTAGAATACACGTTACCAGAAGATAGGGTAGGTATAGGGAATGGGAACTGAGGCTTAAATTATACAGGTTTTGTTTTTGGAATGATGGAAATGTTTTGGTAGTGAATGGTGGTGATGATAGCACAACATTCTGAACATAATTAACAGCCCTGAAATATATACCTGAATGTGATTAAATGGGGAAACATTAGATTGTATAAATGATAATAGAATTTTTTTTTTAAATCCATGAAATGACACTACATAAACAGTGAACCCTAAGTTAAACCATGTATTATAGGTAGTAGCACAATTGTAAAAATGTGCTATCAATAATTGTACCAAATGCTCCACACCAACGCAAGGTGTTCATATAGGGTGGTATAAGGGAATCCTGTATTTTATGCATGATTGTTCTGTAAACCCACAACTTCTCTAATAAATAAGGAAACAAAGAAAAAGATCTCTAATTAGTAAATTAACCTCATACCTGTAGGAACTAGAAAAACAAGAACGAACTACATCCAAAATGAACAAAAGAAGGAAATAATAAAGATCAGACTGGAAATAAATGAAATAGAGAATAAAAGTAAAGATAATCAATGAAACCAAAAGTTAGTTATTTGAAAAGAGGGACAAAATTGACAAATCTTTAGCTACAATTACAAAGAAAAAAATTAGAGAAGAAGAAAAAACACATCAGAATTGAAAGGGAGAACATTGCCACTGATCTTACAGAAATAAAAAGGATAATAAGAGCATATTATGAATAATTGTACATAAACAAATTAGATAACCTAGATAAAAAAGAGTATTCATAGAAACACACAAATTACCTAAACAAACCTGAAAGGAAATAAAAGAGGCCAAAAACAAGTAAAGAAATTGAAGCAATAATCCAAACCACCTAACAAGGAAATGTCCAAGACCAGATGACTTCACTGGTGATTTTACCAAACATTTCAAGTAGAATTAACACCAAACCTGCTCAAACTCTTCCAAAAATTGAAGAGGATGGAACACTTCATAGTTCATTATATGAAACCAGTATCACCCTAATACCAAAGCCAGACAAATATATTACAAGAAAAAAAATTGTCGAACAATATCTATGGTGGTTTGAAGCTGTATGTACCCCAGAAAAACAAGTTTTTTAGTTAATCCTTTCCTGTGGGTGTAAACCCAATTTAGGTAGAACCTTTAAATGAGGCTACTTCAGTTAAGGTGTGACCCATCTCATTCAGGATGGGTTTTAATCCTATACTGGAGTCCTTCATAAACAGAATGAATATATATATAGAGAAAACCTCAGGAAGCAAGAAATCAGCGAAACCAAAAGAAAAGCGAAAGGATAGGAGATGTCACCATGTGCTTTGCAATACGACAGAGGAGCCAGGATTTCTGGTAGCAACCCCAGAATGCCAGTCTTCCAGTCTTCAGGAAGAAAACATCACCTTGATGATGCCTGGACATTTTTCCAGCCTCAAACTGTAAGCTAATAAATTCCCATTGTTTTAGTCTAACCATTTCATCATATTTCTTCCAGCAGCCTAGGAAACTAAAACAATATCCCTTATGAATATAGATGTAAAAATCCTCAAAATCTGTGAGGATACTCAATCCAACAGCATATTAAAAGAATTATACACTATGAACAAGAAGGATTTTTTCTCATGTATGCAAAGGCGGTTCAAGATAAGAAAATCAATTACTGTAATACTCCACATTAATAGAATAAAGAAAAAAAAACACATGATCATCTCAATAGATTCAGAAAAAGCATTTGACAAAATCCAGAACCCTTTCTTGATTAAAAAAAACAAACCAAAAACCCTTAGAAAGCTAAGGACAGAAGGATGAATGAGTAGGAGCCCTCACTCGTAGTTAGTGGGAATGGTGCAGCTGCTGTGGAAAACAGTTTGGTGGTTCATCAGAAAGTTAAGTATAAAATTACCATATGACTTGTAATCCCACTTCCAGGGATATACCCAAAGGAACTGAAGGCAGGGACTTGAACATATATTTGCACACCAGTGTTCATAGTGGCATATTCACAATTGCCAAAAGATGGAAGCAACTCAAGTGTCCATCCACAGATGAAAGAATAAACAAATGTAGTATATACATACAACAGAGTATTATTCAGACATATAAATGAAAGAAGTTCTGATATGTGCAACATGGAGGAACCTTGAAGATATCAACTTGATTGAAATAAGCCAAACACAGAAGCACAAATTGTTGCATGATTTGATTTCACCAATATGAAAAAATTAGAAGCAGCAAATTCATAAAATCAGAAAATAGAATAGAGGTTTCCAGGGGTCAGGCTGGGGTTAAGAAGTGGGGAATTAATTCTCAATTTGCATAGAGTTTTTGTTTGGGGTGGTGGAAAAGTTTTGGTAACCGATGGTGGTGATGGTAGCACAAAAATGTGAATGTAATTAACACCATTGAATTGTATATTTGAATGTGGTTAAAAGGGGGATTTTTAGGGTATGTACATGTTACTAGAATAAAAACTTTTTAAAAAGCATAGGCCTGTACAACACAAACAGTGAACCTTAATGTAATCTATGGAATATAGCTAATAATATAATTATAACAAAGTTTCATCAGTTGTAACAAAGATAGCACTAATGCAATCTTGTTAATGGGGACAACTGTGTGTGAGGGAGCAGTATATATTAGCCCTGTGCTTTATGCATCATTTTTTTCTGTTAACACACACCTTCTCAAACAAAACAAAGCAAAAGGAAAAAAAAAAAAAAAAAAAAACCACCACTCCCGTGTTTCCCTCCAAAGTGTCCAAGCTCCTTATTGTGACCAGAGACCTTCCATATCTCTTTCATCTTAACTTCATCCTATCTATCACACAGTGCTTCTTCCCACCAGCCACCTTAGATTAGAAATAGTCAGAATTATGTGCAGTTCTATAAACATACAAACTCTGATTTTTTTAATTTTTTGCACATCTACCCAGTCTTTTCCCTAGATGACATGTATAAATGCTTTAAAATTTACCTCATGCTCCTCTTCCTGGAAAGGTCCTAGACTACCTTCCCAATGTGAGATGCTGCTTCTAATTTAAGCTGCTGATCTCCCCTTTTGCTGCCTGGATATGTAACCTTAGGCAAGTTATTTAACCTGTTTCTGTCTCCCAGTTCACATCTGGAAATCGTGGATAATAAGGGGAGATGCTTCATAATGTTATTTAGACAAAGCATTTAGGGAAAGAGCATAACACTACGCCTGTCATATAGGTAAAAAAAGTGTTAGTTTTATTATTATTACTATATTCATTACTACCACCAGTGTAGTCCAGGATTACAGATTCATATGCATTATAATTCTAAACACAATTGTCTATTTATTTGACTCTCTGTCACTTTAGATAAGATTTGCGTGCAAAGACTCTTGAAAATACTCAGCACATGGCATAATGCCTGCCCAGTAATTTGAAGAAAGAATGAATAATTTCTCCTCTTCCTCTCCTAAGTTTCTGATTCCCATACTCTTTCTTTGGGAATGAACATGTCTACTGTCCTCTGGAATAAATAGCAAAGAGAGGACCTTAAAAGCTAAAGGTGTCATGATAGACCTCTTATTCCCCACAACTCTTGCTGTTCTCAGATTTTCGAGAGACTCCTTTGACTCTATTCTGTCAGCTTTCTCATGATTCCCTTAATCCTCACCTTTACTCCTTTCCTGGGAACTTGCCAATATTCCCATTCAATCATTTTCTTTGCTTCTATATAAAGCGTGTGGCCTCCAGGGAAGCAGAAAGTTCCTGCTGCAATATTTTCCATCAGAGCCTTTGATAGGTCATTCAGTATAGCCTGGCAGTAGTTAACAGATGCCTCCTCATTCTGCAGCATGAAATCCTCCTTCTTATTCTTTATGATTTCCTACAAGGGAAGTGTAGAGGCAAGTCATCAACAGAAAGGAACTGGGGATATCAACTTTCAAAGAATCTAGTAGAGAGTTGAACTAACTGGTCCTTTTAAGGAAAGAACTCTAGTGAATTAGGACATGCAGTAAGTCAAAACCAGGAGACTTAATTTACTCCCAACTCTGAAACTCTTTTGATCTCCCTGGGTGCCAAGTTCCTCGTCATTGAAATGTTAGGGTTGCATTACATAATTTCTATAAAGAATGACTCCTTAGGAGATTTTTTCCCAGGGAAACTGGGTTGTTATAAATGGAAATGGGTGCACAAGAAGAGCTACCAGCTTACTACTAACTCAGGGGAGTTCTGTGCAGGCTTTGGAACCATGTCAGTATTCACTTACATAGTGCTTGAGGTATTGGAAAGATTCTGAAAATAAAGTTTCCAAACTTCGTGGTAAAAAAGAAGGAAATATTGTCCTCTGGAATTCTCTCTCTCATGAGAGAGAATATGTATATTTTAAGATTATATATATATATATATATATATATATATATATGGGTAAATAAACTAGTATACCCATACTACTTTACTTTGAAGATTAGATGAGCCATGTGGTCAATTATGGGGCTGCTAGGCATTGATCCAGAAGGGTAGGTATCAGAAAGAATAAGTGCTAAGAAAAAGTACCAGAAGCTCCTTGTAGAACTCCTGCTTGTCATCCTTGAAGGAATGCTCTAGAAAGACTGCAATGGCTTCCCTCTCACAGGCCGTGTGCACATCCAGCAGCTCCTGGAGCGTGTCTGTGGGGAGCTTCACTCGCTGGGCCATCTGCTGGCTGTAGTGGTCGGCTGCCTTCTGCACGGCCGCTGAGTTCTCACACTGGGCCAGCGTTGTCACCGCGTTCTCCAAACAAGGCACCGCTCCACTGTTGATGGTATCCACGTAGGTCACCACCAGAGTCCCCAGCCCTGAATGAGGAAGGAAACTCTAGGATAAATATCAGTTTCTCACTCAAAAGGACCCAACATTCTGAGATTAAGATTCTAAAACCACACACATATACACAAACACACACAAACACGCACACACATACCTACATCCTTGCATTATCACCTTCAATTTCTATTATCACTTTCATTTTGCTGTTTCTTAAAAAAAAAAAAAATAAGAAAAAATTTAAATAACTATTCTCATCTAACATATCCAGGGTGTTAGGGAAGGATTATTTCATATTAATATAAATTAAGATGGAAATAGACTACACAAGTAAACAGATGAAGCAGGATAATTCATATAATATTTATTCTTAGTTCATAAGCTTTCAAGGAGCTCATAACTAATATCTATTTTGGACTGATTTAAACTCCTAACTATTATTACTGAGAAGAAAACTTCTCATATAAGACTACTCTGAGAAGACAGTATATCTGTTTTTATAACTGTTCAGTGATTTTGCCATCAACAATGGGGTCCTTCAGATATGTGAGAGTCCAAGATATCAGTGACAATGCTTGGTGTTTTGGAGAGGAATTTGTAAACCCCATGCAGGGAGATAATTACTAAAATATACATATTTCTCTTAAGATTATGAATATCTCTATATACTTTTATATATAAAATGAAACAAAATATTGAGGAATATGTATTACAATTAAATGTATGACACTTGATACTTATTAGGCCATGTGAAATATGATCTTATAAAAGGAAACTCACGATTCCCGGTGACCTTGACTCCCTCCCTGAGGGTCTTGGTCCTTGCATGGGTGAAGATATATGAACAGAAATTATTTGACTGTTCGAGGAATTTAGGATTCAGTTGGTTTTCTAACATATATTCAATATGGGCAAGGAGCTCTTTTTCATATTTTGGCCGGTCAAAAACAAAACACTTCCTTTTTGGAAAGAAATGCCTGATGCACTCCCTGGATTTGTTGGAATTCTTAACTCTGGGATGTTCGCCTGAAAAAAAGCAAAAACAGAGATTACAATAAGCACAATCTTGGGTCAAGGCAGCTAAAGATTTTTAAAACTAGGGATTTCAATATTTAGAGTCTGTTATACTTAAATTACTCCTTTAACTTAATCATTCAGTAGCTCATTATAAATCAAACTTATATCAATGACATCTCTCTGGAGAGAAATTCTGGGAATTTCATCTGCCCCAGGTAAGAAACCTAAAGTTGGTGTCCTCAGAATCAAGTATGGTGCCTATATTATTTGATAATTTATCAAATGAATGATTGAATGAACTAATGGTCAAATATAAATTTCTGGTCTATCCTCACCCATGTTAGAAGTAAACTGTAAGACCAAAATGTAAAGGAGATATAAACAAGGATAATGGAGTAATGATTAGCATAAGACAACTGACACCTTGTTCAACTAAGGAAAAAATTTTCATTGATGCAAGTTAAAACTTCACATGCTACAATAGGATTAGATATTTTTCAGTAGAAACTTCTGAAGACAAAACGCTATCCAAATGCAATTTGAACAACTCATCATTACTTTATAAATGCACTGGTTTTATTAGCCACCTACTTAATGGAAATAAGAAAGTAAAAGTAAAAGGAAAGATCTGGTAGATATTGACAAAGACTGACTCTTTTCCCTTGACCAAGCTGACTGACAGCCTCACTCTCTGCATACCCCTATCTACTCCCTCCCCATCCTGAACCTTGAAACTAATCTTACAGCTGTAGAAATGCAGAGGAAAATAACTTTTACAGCAGGAAAAAAAGGAAAAAGACAACTTCAGACTGACTATTCTAAATAACAAACTCAACCCTAATCTTCCCCTATTCTCTCTCTCTCACCCCAGCTACACAGGAGCATGATGATCTCTTAAATGGGTAGTTGTTTTTCTTTCTCCTGCATGCTCCCAGCTCTTACCAACTCTAGGTGGCCTAATTACCACAAAAGAAAACTTACTGAACCAAGAAGTCCTAATCACCTTAGTAAATGAACCAAACTAACCTAAGCACAATCTCAGTAAATCACTCATCCCTCCCAATGAACAATATCTTCTAGCTCTCCTCATACCCACTCACAGCCCTTTAAAAGACTTTAAAAGACTGCAATCAGGCATCTAGTAGACCAGATGGTGTAAAATATTCCAGGATACTGTTCTTTCCACAAATTCTGAACAATTAGCAAAAACTAGAAGAGCCATCTTTCTCAAAACTATGGAAAACATTTAAAGTGTTAATAGGCAAATTCTGAACCAAAAACACACAGCTTTAAAATTGTGGTGCCCTTGCTGGCCCCTCCATCCACTTTTCCCTGACATAGTGTGGTGCCAAACTGTGCTCCTAATGTGGGTCCTTGGGGCTTATTTCAGAAGGCACAGAGCAACCCTTATCACTAGGGTGCCTGTATTGCAGTAGCAATATATCCTGTGGCAACCTGAAAGACTGAACAGGAAACTCATCTCTGGCTTGCCTTCCCAGGACTTGCCTGCAGGGAGGCAGAGGCAGCTTACAGAGAGCTAATGCAGTATAAGAATCAATTAAGTCAAAGTGGACTAGGGCAAATGATTGCCTGCTTTAAATCATACAATGGAGCACCTGGGAGAGGGAAAAAGTCTATTATAGGGGGAGTAAAGGAAGCATTTGAATTCCTGTAAACAGATGAATTCTTAAAGCCATGAGTGAGCACAAGCCCAGGACAAGACAAAGACTCAGAAAAGAAGGGGAGAACCTTGCAATTCACATTCAACCTAAGCACCTTCTTATCTTTTTGATAAGAAGGCACCTCTGGAGAAAAGCACTAGGCAATGCAGAGCAATTTACAAAGACTGAAAGGTGATTTTTGCAATAGTTTGTTTTTATTAACTCCTGGCACTCAAGGATATCTCTGTCATATCAATAGCTGAGCACAAATTTAAGGAACACACAGCTCAGGGACTAAACCCCAAAGTTAACACTTTAAAATATTAAATGGTAAAATATGCAACAAACATAAGACATAGTAAACGATACAATGTGCAACAAATTACAAGACAAAGAAACAAGAAATGATGGCCATCCAAAGGAACAAGGAAAAATGAAGAAAACACCATTGAAGGAGATCAGACTTTGGATACCTGAGACAAAGCGTTTTGAAAAATGATAATCATGCTCAGGGAGATAAAGAAAAACACAGAAAAAGAACAAAAGAATATCATGAAAACAATATGATAGCCTCAATAAAGAAATATAACTTTAAAAAGGAACCAAGAAGGAATATTGGTGTTGAAGATGACAATAACAGAAATTAAAAATTCCCTAGAAGGTTTTAACGGCAAGTTGGAACTGACATAAGAAAGAATCAGTGAACTAGAAGACAAAACTGAAATGAATGAGGCTACGTAGCCAAAAGAAAAAAGAATGAAAAAGGTGAACAGAGCCAAAGAGACCTACAGGATACCATCAAGAGTACCAACATATGATTATGGTAGTCCCAGAAGAAGAAGAAGAAGAAGAAAGAAAGAAAGAAAGAAGAAAGAAAAGAAAGAAAGAAAGAAAGAAAGAAAGAAAGAAAGAAAGAAAGAAA
>JAKSZT010053881.1:6390480-6577240 GCA_026826555.1 Tolypeutes matacus
AAAGAAAGAAAGAAAGAAAGAAAGAAAGAAAGAAAGAAAGAAAGAAAGAAAGAAAGAAAGAAAGAAAGAAAGAAAGGAGCAGAAGGAATATTCAAAGAAATATTGGCAGAAAACTTCCCAAATTTAATGAGACAAGAATATGCAAATGCAAGAAGCCCAGTGAATCCAAAAAGGAAAAACTTAAAAAGAACCATGCCTACACACAAAGGAGTCCAAATGTCAAAAGCCAAGGACAAGGAGATCTTCTGAAAGCTGCAAGAGAAAAGCAATGTGTTACATACAAAAGTGTCCCATCAAGGTTAAGTACTGATTTCTCATGAAAAACCATGGAGGCAAGAAGGCAGTGTGATGAAATATTTAATGTGCTCAAAGAAAACCATTGTCATCCAAGAATTTTATATTAGGTGAAATTGTCTTTTAAAAATGAGGGTGAGATTAAGATATTCTTAGATAAACAAATATAGAAAAAGTATGTTACCACTACACCTTGCCCCACAAGCAATGTTAAAGGGAGCTCTGACTGAAAGCAAAGAACACTAGACAGTGGATCAAAGTGGCATAAAGAAATAGACATCCAGTGCAGGTAACCATATGTATAATTATAGATACTATATTGTGTTTTGGCCATTTTATACTTCTTACAGGTACTAAAATGCAAATACATAAAAAGTAATGATAAATATAAGGTTTGAGACATACAGTGTATGAAGATATATTTTCTAATATGTACAACAAAAAGGTGTGGGGCAGAGGGGTACAGGAACAGGGTAGGAATATGCTATTAAAGTTAAGATGGTATTGAACCAAATGTGAATATTATAGATTTAGGATGGTAAATTTTAGTTCTGTGGTAAGCACAAAGAAAATAGATGAAAACTTATACAGAAAGAAATAAGAAGGGATTCAAAATGGTACAATACAAAAATCAAATAAATATCAAAATAGGCAGAATAAAGGTATAAAAAAGATATAAGACTGAGAAAGATCAAATAACAAAATAACAGAATAAAGTCCTGCATAATCAGTAGTGACTTTAAAGGCAAATGGATTAAACTCTCCAGTCAAAAGGAAGAGATCAGCAGAATGGGTAAAAAAAGTATGACTCAACTATAGTTTTTTATAGCTTTTAGCAAGAGACTCACCTTAAATTCCAGGACACAAGTAGATTGGAAGTAAAAGAATGTATAAAATGTATCATGCAAATAGTAACCAAAAGAGAGCTGGGGTAGCTATACTAATATCAGATAAAATAGATTTTAAAACAAAAACTGTTAAAGGGATAAAGAATGTCACTATATAGTGATAAAAGGGTCAATTCAACAAGAAGTTATAACATTTGTAAATATAAATGCACATAACAGAAGAGTCTCAAAATATATGAAGCAATCATTGATATTCTTGAAGGGAAATAGATGGTTCTAGAGTAATAGTAGGAGATTTAAATATACCACTTTCAATAATGGATAGACAATCTAGACAGACGATCAATAAAGAAATAGAAACTTGAATAATGCAATACCAACTAGACCTAACAGACATATATAAAACACTAGACCCAAAAGCAGCAGACTACATATTTTTCTTGAGTGTATATGGATTATTCTCCAGGATACAACATATGTTAGGTCACAAAGTCTTCATAAGTTAAAAAATTTTGAAATCATATAATGTATCTTTTCTGATCACAAAGGAATGAAATTAGAAATCAATAACAGAGGAAGAACTGGAAATTTCACAAACATGTAGAAATTAAACAACACACTTTAAGCAATCAATGGGTCAAAGAAGAAATCACAAGAGAAATTAGGAGCAGGAGGATGGCATCAAAGTAGGTAGGCAGGGCTCAACTCTCTCACAAAAGCAATGGAGGAAGGGCAAAAAGCTGTCTGAGGGAGCTGCTTTGGGGATCTGCACACCAGAAGTGTGCTGTGCATCCTTCAGGAGGATGAAGGACAGAGAGATGAAGCCAAAACAAAAACTGTGAATTGCTAACTCCCACAGCTGGGAAGGGTACCTATCATCCACCCTCAGGGGAAACAGCCTGGATCAAACTCCTGGCTCATTATAAACAACTGAGAGGGGAAGAGATGTCTTCCTCCCTGGGAAGAGGGAGGGTATTGCAGAAGGCAGAGAGTGGTTTCTCTTCAATGAATTTGGCCAGCAGAGCCTGCTTTGAATCTCAGCTCTGGCCAGACCACAATCACCAGCAAGCGGAGGTTAAAAGTGACACCTCCATGGAAAAATTCACCAATGAGCACCATCTGCCAGCCACCCAAGAAACAGCAAGGAGAAAAAATGCTTTTAGGTTTCTCTTATCCTGAATCCCTGGGAGAACATCTGTGCCCCATTAGTGAGTCCCTGGCCCAATTCTGATAACTTCAGCTCAGCAGTTTTAAAGACTCAGAATAAGTTGAACCAAAAATGAAAGAGGAGCCATGAAACAAAGCCACTAAGCAAAAGAGAGAAATTGACTGTCAGAGTAAATTCACCAACATATTCAGATGCCTAGACATGAGCAAAAAAAAAAAAAAAAAAAAAAAATACAAGCCATACTAAGAACCAGGAAGAGATGGTCCAACTGAAGGAATAAATGAAAATCTTGATGAGACACAGGATTTAAGCCAACTAATCAATGATAATCACACAAACTCCTTTTCAATTCAAGGAGTTGAAGGAAAATATGACTAAAAAGATAAAGAATATTAAGAAGACACTGGGTGAGCATAAAGAACAATTTGAAAGCCTTTTAAAAAAGTAACAGAATTTATGGTAATGAAAGACACAATGGATGGAATTAAAAATACATTAGAGGCATATAACTGCAGAATTGAATTGATAGAAGACAGAATTAGTGATTTTAAGGCACAAGCAACTGAATTTGCAAAGAAAAGAAAACAGAAAGAAAAAAATGGAAATAATTGAACAGGGTCTCAGGGAATTGAATGGCAATGCAAAATGCACAAACATATGCATTATAGGTGTCCCAGAAGGAAAAGAGGACAGAAAAGGGGCAGAAAGAATCTTGAGGAAATAATGACCAAAACCTTTCCAACCCTATGAAAGACATAAATATCAATATCCAAGGACAATGCATCCCAAACAGAATAAATCTGAATAGACTTACTCGGAGACACCTACTATCCCAAATAACAAATATCAGAGATAAAGCAAGGATTCTGAAAGCAGCAAGAGAAAAGCGATGCATCACCTACAAGGGAACCTCAATAAGACTAAGTGCCAATCTCTCATCAGAAACCATGGAGGCAAGAAGAAAGTGGTATTATGAATTAAAGTACTATAAAGAAAAATTGCTACCCAAGAATTCTTTATCCAGCAAAACTGACCTTCAAAAATAAGGGTGAGTTTAAAGTCTTCACAGACAAACAAAAACTGAGAGGGTATATTACCAAAAGGCCAGATTTACTAGAGATGCAAAAGGGACTGCTTCAGCCTGAAAGGCAAATACAAGGGTGAGAGACTTGGAAAAGAGTATAGAAATGAAGATTACTAGTAACTTAAAGGGTAAAAAGACAGACAATAGTAAGATATGACAATGGAAAGCCAATAGATAAAATGGATGAAGTAATGCCTTTACAGTAATAATGTTGAATGTTAATGGACTGAATATCCCAATAAAAGACAGAGACTGAAAGAATGAATAAATAATATGAGCCATCTATATGCTGTCTACAAGTGACTCACGTCAGACATAAGGACACAATTAGGTTGAAAGTTAGAGGCTGGAAAAAGATATTCCACACAAATAGTAACCAAAGAAGATCTGGAGTAGCAATATGAATATCAGACAAAAAAGATTTTAAATGAAAAACTGTTGTGAAAGATGAAGTTCACTATATATTAATAAAAAGGGCAATTCATCCAGAAGAAATAACTATAATTTATATACCTAGCCTGGGTGCCCCATGATACATGAGGCACACACTGGCAAAACTGAAGGGAGAAATAGATGTCACTACAATAATAGCTGGAGACTTTTCAATGCACCACTCTTAGCACTGGAGAAATTAGCAAAGAGCTTTAGGCAAAGGAAATTGAAAATGTAACATACCAAAACTTATGGGATATAATAAAGGCAGTGATCAGAGGGAAATTTATAGCTTTAAATATTTATATTAAAAAAAAAAGAAAGTTCTCAAATCAGAGACCTAATTTCATGACTGGTAATCTTGAAAAAGAAGAGTAAATTAAACCCAAAGTAAGCAGAAGGAAGGCAATAAAGATTAGAGTAGAGGTAAGAGAAATTACAACTAATGTTAGAGAAAACCGATTAAAGAGAAATTGCTTCTTTGAAATGATCAGTAAAATTGACACAACTTTGATAGCCCAAAAAAAAAAAAAGAAGAAGAATAAAAGAGAGAAAGAAAAACCAGCGAGAGAGAGAGAAGACATACATATTTAAATTCAAAAATGAAAGATGAAAGTAAGGGCATCACTAATAACGCCACAAAAACAAAAAAAAATTATGTGTATATTCTGAACAACTGTAAACCAACAAATTATATAACCTAGATTAAATGGACATATTCCTACAAACACGCAAATCACCTATACTGACTCAAGAAGAAATAGAACATCTCAACAGATAATAACAAGAAATTAAAAACATACTCAACAAAGTAAAGCCCAGGACCAGATGACTTCATTGATTAATTTTACCAAACATTCCAAGAAGACTTACCATCAATACTTCTCAAATTTTTCCTAAAGAACTGAAGAGGTGGTAACACTCTCTAACTCATTCTGTTTGGCTGTTTTAGTTTCTGAGGCTGCTTAAAGCAGATAATATGAAATTCATTGACTTGAACAATGGAAATTTATTAGCTTACAGTTTGAGGATGAGAAAATGTCCAAATGAAGGTATCATCAAATTGATGCTTTCTTCCCAAAGACTAGCTGCCATACTTGGCTCCTCTGCCACATAACAAGGCACATGAAGCATGTGCTGGTCTCTCCCTTCTCTTTGGGGTTTCAATGCTTTCAGTTTCTTGTTTCTGTGGCTTTCTCTTTCTCCCTGTATTCATTCTATTTATAAAGGACTCCATAATAGTTAATAAGTTCCATTCTGAATGAGGTGAGTCACACCTTAACTGAAATAGTCTCATCAAGAGATCCTATTTACCATGGGTTTGCACCCATTGGTTTAACTCTAAGAACATGTTTTTCTGAGGCATATACAGCTTCAAACTACCACAGAGGCCAACATCACCCTAATATCAAAGACAGATAAAGATACCTCAAGAAAAGAAAATTATAGACCTTTGGCCCTTAAAACATAAATGCAAAACCCTGAACAAAATACTAGCAAGCCAAATCCAACAGAACATTGAAAGGATTATACACCATGAACAAGTTGGATTTATCACAGGTATGCAAGGGTATGATGCCACAGGAAAATAAAATAATGTTAATACCACATTAACAGAAGGCAAAAAAAAAAAAAAAAAACCCATATGATCTTTTCAATTGATGCAGAAATGGGATTTGACAAAATCCAACGCCACTCTTGATATAAACAAAAAAGAAACTTAGAAAACTAGGAATAGAAGGAAATTTTCTCATCATGATGAAGGGTACATATGAAAAAGCCACAGTTAGCATCATACTCAATAGTGAAAAACTGAAAGCTTTCCCTCTAAGATCAGGAACAAGACAAGGATTCCCACTGTCTCAACTGTTGTTCAACGTTGTCTTTGGAGTTCCAGTTAGAGCAATTAGGCAAGAGAAAGAAATAATAGGCACCCAAATTTGAAGGAAGAAGTAAAATTTCCCTATTTGTAGATGATCCTACATATAAAAAAATCTTTCAAAATCCACAACAAAGCTACTAGAGCTTATAAATGAATTCGGCCAAGTGGCAAGGTACAAAATAAAAATGCACAAATCAGAAGTGCTTCTATAAAATATTATTGAACAATATGTAGGGAAACCAAGAGAAAAATGACATTTACAATAGCAACTAATTGAATCAAATATCAAGAATAATTTCAACCAAAGATGTAAAGGGCTTATACATGGAAAACTACAAAACACTGCCAAAAGAAATCAAAGAAGACCTAAATAAATGGAAGGGCATTCCATGCTCATAGATTGGAAAACTAAATATTGTAAAATGTCTATTCTACCCAGAGCAATTTACAGAGTCAATGCAATCCAATCAAAATTCTAACAACCTTATTGGCACAAAGGGAGAAGTTAATAATCCAATTTACATAGAATGGTAAGGAGCTACAAATAGCCAAAAAGAAGAATGAAGTTGGAGGACACACACTTCCCAATTTAAAAATCTAATGCAAACCTAGAGTAATCAAAACAGCATGGTACTGGCACAAGGATAGACTTGTAGACCAGTGGAATCGATCTGAGAGTTCAGAAATCAACCTTCATATTCAATGGCCATTATTTTAGAAACAGAAAACCGTAAGTGCTCGAGAGGATGTGGAAAAATAGGAACACTCCTTCACTATTGGTGGGATTGTAAAATGGTGCAGCCTCTGTGGAAGACAATTTGGCGGTTCCTCAGGAAGCTAAATATAGAACTGCCATATGATCCAGCAATTCTTCTACTAGGAAAATAGTAGCTCCAAACAGATATCTACACATCAATGCTCATCTTTCCAAAAGATGGAAACAACCCAAGTGTCCATCAACCAATGAATGGATAAACAAATTTGGTATATACATACAATTGAATACTATTCAGCTGTAAGAAGAAATGAAATTGGGACACATATGATAATGTGTGCTAAGTGAAATAAGCCAGACACAAAAGGGCAAATATTGTATGGTCTCACTAATATGAACTAAATACAAAGAATAAATGCATAGAGCTAAAACCTAGAATATAGGTTACTAGGAGATAAGAGTGGTGTTGTAAAGGAGTACAGATGCTTAATGTACAGTCAATTGATTTTGAACAAGGGTTCCAAGTCCACTTAATAGGAACAGAATAGTCTCTTCAACAAATGGTGCTGGGAAAACTGGATATCCATATGTAAGAGAATGAAAGTGGACTTCTATCTCACACCATTTTCAAAAATTAACTCAAATTGGATCAAAGGCCTAAATATAAGATCCAATATTATAAAACTACTATAATATAACTTAGGGAAGCATCTTCAGGACCTGGTTTTTGGCAATAGTTTCTTAGACTTTATACCAAAAGAAAAAAAAAATAGAAAAATGGGACCTCATGAAAATTAAAAACTTTCATGCATCAAAGGACTTTATTGTGAAAGAAAAAAACTGACACATTTGGAGAAAATATTTGGAAACCACATACCCAACAAGGTTTACTATCCAGACTATAATAGAAATCATACAACCCAACAACAAAAAGACAACCCATATAAAAATGGGCAAAAGACTTGAACAGAAAATTCTCCAAAGAATATATACATATGACCCAAAAGTATGTAAAAGATACTCAACATCATTAGCCATTAGGAATATGCAAATCAAAACCAAAACAAGATACCATTTCACACTCACTAGAATTGCTAGTGCTGGGAAAAAAAATAAAATAAAATAAAAAGCAATTGTTGAAGAGGATATGGAGAAATAGGAACACTTTGTCATTGTTAGTGGGAAAATAAAATGGTGCCGCCTCTGTGGAAAACAGTTAGGCAGTTCCTCAGAATGTTAAGTATAGAATTACCATATGACCCTGCAATCCCACTTCTAGGTAACATTCTAAGGAATTGAAAGTAGGGACATGAACAGATATTATCACACTGATATTCATAGCAGCATTATTTACAATTTCCAAAAGATGGAAGGAACCCAAGTGTCCATCCACAGATGAATAAACAAAATGTGATATACATACAATGGAATATTATTCAACTATAAAAAGGAGTGAAGTTCTGCTATATAAGACAGCATAGAGGAATGCTGAATACAAGTTGAGTGAAATAAGCCAGCACAGAAGTTCAAATATTATATGATTTCACTGAAATGAAATGATTAGAAAAAGCACATTCACAGAGTCAGAAACTATCATACTTGTTACCAGGGTCTGTGATTGGAGTAGGAAATGGGAAGTTAATCTTCTATTTGTACTGAGTTTCTGTTTGGGATAGTGGAAAAGTTTTGTAATGGATGCTGGTGATGGTAGCACAATGTTAATATAATTATCACTGCATTTTATTTTTGAATGTGGTTAAAAGGGGAAATTTTAGGGTGCATACATGTAATAAGAATAAAAATAAAAAATAGGCCTGTACAAAACAAATAGTGAACCTTAATTTAAACTACGGACTATAGTTAATAGTGTAGTTATAATAATATTGAGTCATCAATTTTATCAAAGCTACCACACTATTGCAAATTGTTAATAAATGGGGACAACTGAATGTGAGTGGAGGCATCTGGGAACTCTGCGGTTTATGTATGATTTTTCTGTAAGAGTACAACTTTCTCTAATGAATAATAAAGGTAAAAAATAAAAAGCTTGCTACCTTTTGTTTTGATAGAGTTGAGTTTTACTTTCTCTTCCCCTGCTATAGCCATCCCCTGAATAAAGTTATCCTTGCCTGTTTAACATTGTACAGTGCAGTTTTTTCTCTGACATTAGAAATATTGTAAAAGTATATACTAGAAATAGATCTTCAGGTCTGTTTAGGAAGTAAAGTCACCTTTTGAAGAACAATCCAAACATGAGACTGAGAAGAATAAATCTGAGTGGAACATGTTTTTCATTGTGATTTCAGATCTAACAATTATTTAGTTCATTGTTTTCCTGAATATTTAAAGGGAGTAGCATGGTAAGCAACACATGTGTCTGGTGTTTGTAAAGTTTTAGCATCCATTGTAATGTGCATATTAAGATACAAATTATCTTAGTTGCAAATTGAGTTTGAAGAATTTTACTCTACATTAGGTCCAACTCTTACTGTGTGAGTTTAACTACAGTCCAATAGAACTTACCAAGGAATTTCTATGTTTTTCACCATTTCTATGGGTCTGAATCCAGGTTTGAATAAATATAGAGCCTTAGAGACAATGGACAGTGTTTAGTAGATTCCAACCCCTACCACCACCTACTAGCCCAATCAGGCTCTCATACCAGGAATGAGCTTCAAGGCATTCTCCAAGTACTCATCTTCTGTGATGAGGTGCCCGTGTAAGTTCAGCTCCAGGGTGAAATCCCGTACAGTCCAAATAAAGTCTGGAAAGAAATTTGCAAACTCTGTGGCATCTTCTACTCCACGAGGGTTTGGGGAAGACTTTGCCCTAATTAGTTCTGTGAGTTCTGTCACATAGCTAGGACTTGGCTAAGGAAAAAAAATTTTTTTCTACCCACAATTCCTTCATAAAAAATTATTATAGACACTCTCCTTGCCCTGCTTTACCAAAGGAAACTCAGCCACAAGGAACAAGAATCTGATTTGGTCTCCATTCTCATAAAGTCCTCAATAAGACATGGAAGGATACTGCAGCTGCTCCAAGGCGTCGTTATAGATGGTGCTCATGCTGTTGTAGACGAAGGAGCTGCTCAGAAGCACGGCCAGCGCAAAGATCCACGAGTCGTTCTTAGGGTCGCCCTGGAGAGCACATCAGAGCAGGGGGCTCAGGAGGCCACTCTTCAGAAGCTCATTCAGTTATTTGTTCAGTCATTTTTCAGTTATTATTTCAGACAGTATAATGTTGGGACAGAAGGAAAAAATTCTTTGAAAACAGAATTGAAGACAAATCTCGGGTTTGGAAATTGCATTTACATTTCTTGTGAATTTAGTTTTCTCACCTATAAAAGGATTCTAATGATAGATGATAGTTTCCCAAGGAGTTTTTCCACTTTGAATTGGATGAAATAAAAAAATATGTGAAGAAAAAGTAGAGCACCTGATGCGCAATTAGTTGTTCAATAGGAAGTGATACCACATATTCATGTAATAATAAGTGGTTTTCATGATATGTACCACCCTAGTCACAATTAAGCACTCAATTCCAATTTAATTAAATATTTATGGGCTTTTACTAAATTTACCCATTTTCCTTAGTTGCAGAGAAGCAAATATAAATATGACAGTTGTTACTCTCCAGATGGCTATCTCATGATATTGATAAACATTTAAAAACAAATGCAGTAAAGATGATACTCTATGTCAAGAGTTTACATGTTAGTAGTGGATCTAAGCAGTAATACCAAGAGCCAATATATTGAACAAAAATGCCAACTCTGTCAAGGTGGAACAAAAGCGATAGATGTTAGAAAGAAAGTATGTGTGATATGACACCTTCCTGGAAAATTTAAGCTGAGTGTTAAAGGATTTCTAGAATGCAAACTTGAAGAAACGAAAGGAACATGTAAATACAAAGACCTGAGTAATTCAAACTCCAGTATACTAGCGTTAGAGTACAATAAGCACAGAATCATTTGGTTTACCTGGAGCACAACAGAGAGTAGGTGCAGAAAATAAATCTCGAAAGCAAGCTTTGGTACAGGATGATGAAGAACCTTGAAGGTAGGCTAACTTGTTTGTGTATTACTAAATTATTGCAGAAGCCAGCAATTTAGTTATGGTAAAATCTCTCATTTCTTTGAGGGCCGTCTAGGAAATGCAAACCCTAAAATCTAAGCCTAGGAGACTTTAACTGGGAAGTTAGGAAATAATATGTTATTGAAATAATCTATTTCCTAAATTCTAATTATTTAAAAGTAATAGAAATGTAGATATATTTCCAATTTAATCTTCATGTAAGGTGAGAGAGTGAGAGAGTATTCCTCTTAGCCATAACATAAAGAGAAACAACCAAACATCCATCTTAATAAAATTCTTGCAGGACAGTCTCCATCTCTAGCCTGCCCCACTAGAGAAGCCACTTTACGTTCCATATCAAAGCACTGATCACATGTCATTATATCAGACTACATACGTGTGATCTCCTTAACTGGACTGAAGTCTCTTTGAGGACAGGGGCTTTAACTTGTTCAATTATATCTACAATGCTAAGCCCAAGGGTCTGGAACACAGCTGCTCAAAAAATTATTAATTTGGTTTAAATTATTCACTTCAGTGCTCAGAAATAAAAGATTTTGCCTAATATACCATATTATCTAATATTACCTAGAAGTGAAGTTCAAAGAGACCAAAGTGCGCCTCATCCTCTATAATTGGACTTTGAAATTTCATGAATAGATCACAGCACTTAAATAATAAAGGATCATGAAGAGACAAGGAGAAAATCCAGAGAAAAAAGGATTTCTCCATGACACTCTGACTCACCTTTTCCACATCGCCCAGGCCCTCGGTGTCCAGAAGGACCAGGGTGTGGTCCGGCTTGGAGGGGTGGGGTACACACCACATCCAGATGCCCCTGGTTTCAGACTGCACTGTGGAGCCCAGAGGGAAGCCTTCAAGAGGAAAAGAGCAATCAACAGTGACAGGAGGAGGCCCCGGGCAGCCCGGGGGCTTCAAAGTCTGACTTGGAGGAATTTAATTGGCCGAGGATACAAGAAGGTATTTTCTCCATTTCAACAAAGATGCACTACTTTTTATGTCATCTATTAACCTACCTTTAACAGTCAAACTCTTTCACATTACAAAGTTTTATTTATTCATAACTGCTAATTCCGTTTTCCAGTGTAAAACATCTGTGGCCTATTAATGCACCAGGTAAGAGAAAAGGCAGGCTGCACAGAAGAAAGCTTTGATTTTAACTTTTCTACAACCCTGACTCCCTAAGCAAGTGAAGCTAGTTGAATCTATTGCAATTAGATCAAGGCCTTTCAATAGTCAGGAATAAATAAGACCATTCAACATTTATTTTTTAAGTACCTATTGTGTTCCACATATTGTGAATGGGTTCAAAGCTGAAGAGATAGAGCAGTAACTAAAACGGACAGAAAAACCTGCCTTTGGGGTCTTATAGGCAATGAGTGTTAACTGTCTGCTAATTTGGAAGCTTATGGGCCAGCCAAGTGTAGTCTGATCTTGATGGACAAGAGTATGAGGAAGGAGGTATGGATAGAAAAGTATACATGTATAAGCCCCCATTAAAGGCTGTGGCTGCTGCATCTCACTTCTTACTTGTTCTGAAGATGCTTTGACTCATAACTAATTCAAGAGATCAGCATCATTTAAAACATATTATAAGAAGAGTATTAACATCAAATGCTGGTCAGTTTATTCTGTTGAGAAAAAACAAAACTTCTGTAAACCTTGCCATTATAGGAGGGCTTAAGACCAGGATAAGAGAAGTGCTGATGGATGATTGATGCCACTTCTCCATTCTCATTGTATGCCATTAATAATCAGAACATTTGTCTCAGTTTGCCAGGTGCTATGACAAATACAACACAATGGGTTAGCTTACATAATGGAGTTTATTGGCTCACAGTGTTGAGGTTAGCAAAAGTCCAAAATCTAACTATCAGCAAGTCTTGCTTTCTCCCCAAAGACTGTGGTGTTCTGGTGCTGGCATGCTGGCAATCTTGGGGTTCCTTGGCTTTCCCATCACATGATGTCCTCTCCTTTCTCCAATGGGCTCCGCCTGACTTTCTCCTTCTACCTGTGGCTTTCTCCTTATGAGGCTTCCATCAATCCGGCTTAAGACCTACCCTCATTCAGTTGGGCACACCTTAACTACAAATACCATCTTCAAGAGGTAGATGGGTTCATACCCACAGGGACGTAAATTAAGATGAAGAAAACGTCTAAATTGAGGTACATAATTCAGCCCACTACAATGAAATCCTCTGTTTTTCTTAATAGTTCATTTGAAAATGTCTGGTGTCAAGGGCTCTTTGCATTGAACCATGTGCATGGGGTCAATAGGATTTGGATATCCTAGTCTACCATACATTCTGCAACACCAAGACACTAGTCAGAATTTTCACAAAAGCTAGCTAACCCCACAAAAAGATGGCAGTGAGTTAAAATATTTGCATTCTGGTTAGTTTTTCTTTTGACCAAGTAAAGAAGCATTTACTGAGTGCCTACTAAGTTCAACACACTGTTCTGATTGCAGGGAATCTAGTAGCAAAAATTCCAGATAAGTTTTCTAACTTTACAGGATTATATTTTAATATAAGAAGACAATATAGAAGTAGAAATATAAATAAACAAAATATTTCCATATTGCCTATAGTTTAATTGGAGGGGCAACATGAGACAGGATGGGCAGGGCAGGTCATCTTTAAGAAGTGACATTTGTGCAGAACCTTGAAGGAAGAAAGGACACTAGCTGTGTGAAGAATCAGTAAGCAGCAGACAGAAAGAAAAGCAGGTGCAAAGATTTGGAGATAACAAAGGGCTAAAATTTAACAAGAATTAAAAAGGAGGCCAGTATGGATGTAGATTAACCAGTAGTAGAGAAAATAAAAAAGATGATTTTGGACATATAGAAAAGACTATATCATATTGGGCCCCCAGAAGTATGGATTTTATATAAGTGTAATGGAAGCTCAAGGATGGTATTAAAAGCAATTATAGTAAATATCACTCTGGTTGCTTTGAAGAGAATTGATTAGAGAGGATCAAAGTGGAAATTAGTAAGCCACTTAGGATGCTACTAGAGCATTATAGATAAAAGGTGATGTTGGCATAGTCTAGGGTGGTATAAAAGAAATGGAGAGAAAGAGATAGATTTGAGCTATATTTAGTGTCTTCGTTTTCCAGGCTTCTATAACATATACCACGCGATAAGTTGGCTTAAACAACAAGAATTTATTGGCTCACAGTTTTGTGACTAGAAGACCAAAACCGAGACATCAGCAAAACTGAGTTCCTCCCAAAGATCTGTAGACTGTAGGTTCTGGCTTCTAGCAATCCTTGGAGTTCTTTGGCTTCCCCATCCTATGGCAATGTACTCTCCCTTCTCTTCCAGTTTTCTGCTGACGTCCAGCTTCCAGTTCATCCCCATGGCTTTCTCTATGTTTAAACTTCTTCTTAGAAAGGACTCCGGTAACCCAGATTAAGGTTCATCATCATTCAACTGGGCCACACCTTCACTAAAACAACATCTTAAAGAGGGTCTATTTACAGGTTCACACCCACAGGAAGGCAGGTTAAGATTAAGGACATGTCAAAATTTTGGCACATAATTCAATCTTCCACATGTAGTAAGAGAAACAAGAACACTGACTCATGGAGTGGATGTGAGAGATAAAGCAAGTAAAGTATATAAGGATGTTTCCTAGGTGTGTGGCTGGAGACTGGGATGTTGGTGGTATACATTGTTGAGAAGAAGATAAATGAGAATGCATAAGGCATATTTTTATTTTATTTTGTTTGGTTTGGTTTGGTTTGGTTTGATTTGGTTTGGGGAGTAGAGCTTGATCACACATTCTTTTGCAAACATGATAACTTTAAGGTAATCACTTTCTAAAATAAAAAGCTAGGTGGTTTGGGATTTATGAGTCTGAATCTCAGAAGAGAGAGTAAGGCAAGAAATATAAATTAGAGAGGTATCCGAACAAGATGACATTTAAAAACCTGGGTTTGGATGATATCACTTTAAAAGAGAATGCAAATAGAGGAGGTGGGGTTTAAGCTAGAGAAGAGTCAGATGAAGAGAGATTTGGAAAGAGAAGAAGTGTAAACAGGAAATTGTGACAATATATTTTTGCCTTGAAAAGGATCAAAACAGGAGCAAGAGGGATAGTTACAATAAGATGGGAGTACAGGGATTGTTTTTAAGATGATAGATATTTGAACATGTTTGTTCATTGATAGAAATGATCCACTAGAGAAAGCAAAACAATACAAGGGAGAACAGGCATAATTGCAAGAGCTCAGTGCTTGCACAGGTTGGAAAACATTGGATTGTGAGCACTAGTATGGGAGATTTTTCTTTCATGGGAATTAGAAATAACAGGAATAAATCAATGAATATGGGGGCAGAAAAATGGTAAGTTTGAAATTTTCTGGTGAGAATTAGAATTGAAAGGTTTGTTTAATAAGAGCTTAGTGATCTCCCTTCAGGTAACCTTGGAATAACAAGAATCTGAGATACAATAATGAGATATAGTAATAAGAATCTGAGAAATAGCCCCTGCCCCAGGGCAATACTCACCAATGTTCTCTCTTGCCAGACGGTTCATCAAGTAGGATTTTCCTGTATGATTCAGACCTACAATAGCCACAACCACTACGGGTTGAGAAATCTTGTAAAGAATCTTTAAGGCTTTCTGGTTCACAGACAGCTGCCCATTGTTATTTTCCACAAGACGCAGGGGGACCAACATGGTGGGTCCAGATGCCATGGTAACCTGCAAACCCAGAAGAGCTGATCACAAAGTCATTCTCTGCCTCAGGGTTAACCAAAATAAAGGTACACCAGCTGAAGGCTGGTGGGACTTCCGTACTTTTCTATGGCTCAAAATGTAGGCTAGCACTGGCAGTCCACAAATAGCACTTACTTTACTTTATCATAATCTCTAATGATGGTAATGATGAAACAGAGGCATTAGCACTTGCCAAACTTTTACTTCCATAATAAACACAAATTTCAAGCAATGCTTATTATTCATTGCAAGTCTACTACTTGCTGAGCTCTGAGATATATACCTTGCATATCTGACCTCATTGATATTTGCAAAAATCCTAAGTTTATTACACCCACTTAGCAGATGAAGTTCAGAAAGGCTGAGGGATTTGCTCAAATTTATATTGTGAATTAGTAGTAGTCCCAGGATTTGAAATCTGCATGGTCTGTTTCAGTAGGCCATGCTTTACACTCATTTATCTGGCAAAATACTCTTCCTCAGCAGCATTGATTACCCCATGTACTCTTGATCAGCAACCTACAGGGGCTTTTTATTGAACTATCCTATGCCAACAATGCATTCCATAATATATTAATGTTACAAGATGGGCTCCTCTTATTTCTGCAGAGTCAGGTGCTCATTCCACAAAGTACTGAGCAGTTTCTAGACCAAAGTTTTTCCTTGCATGGCCATCACCTATCAGGGGATCCAGATTACCTTGTATTTTGAGAATCGTATGCTATCTTGTTTCCATTCCCAATCCTATTAATATTGTCTTTTATTTATTTAAGTGCATTGGATGACCACCTTTTATATACCAGAAATTGTGCTTGTTTGCTGGGATAGAAAAATTTATAAGCTATGACCCCTGCTGTCAAAAATATTAAAGTAACTATCAGTTTGGATTAGGTTTAGCTGTGAGAAACAGAAAGAAAAGCGCATAAAAGATTTAAATTTATTTCTTTCTCACATGAATTCCAAGGCTAGTAGTCCAAGAATGGTATGGTAGTTTTGTTCCATAAAGGACTGTGGACTCAGGACCTTTCCATCATATGCTCTTCTATCTATAAAGGGCAGCCCTTGGTCTGAGATGTTTTACCATCATATTTGTATGCTAACCGTAGTAATAGGGGAGAGGGGAAAGGATAGGCCCCTCCTTTAAGAGCACCTCACTTCTGCTTAAAAACCAATAGATCACACGTTAGTCACATTACCAAAACCAGTCACAGAGGAAGTTGGAATTGCAATTCTTATCCTGGGCAAACGTACACAGCTAACAAGCAGGTGTTCTTGTAATATGGGGAAGAGAAGAAAGGATATTAGGAATGCTACTTGTGTCTCAGTAACCATCACAAACTAACACACCCAGTACCTAGTAGGATGACAGATAATACAATATTAACTATACTTCACTGTTTATCATATTTGTAATTATCTCATCTAAAGTATAAGTTCTGTGAAGACAGGAACCTTGTCTATCTTGTTTACTGCTTGATACCCATGTGAGGCACATTTTAGTCAGTCAATGTTTCCTGAATTGAAATTATCTTGATAAAGGTCTATGTGAGTGATGTAGGTTTGAGAGAGAGCTCTGTGCAAATGATAAATGAATTTTGCATTGATATGACTTAATTTGGCAAAAGAATACATAAGGGGAGAAGCCAAGGACTGATGATGGAGCCTTGAGGAATGTATGTGGGATGTTATGGGAGGTGTGAGAGGTGGGGAACATGGAAATCCCTGTAATTTTTGTGTAACATTTATGTAATCTAAGCATCTTTTAAAATATTTAAAAAAAAAAAAAAAAAAAAAAAGGATAACAGGAGTTCTGGGAAAGAATGGGGTTTCAGAAGGCAAGGCAGACAGAGTGAACATTCAGAAGGAAGGTGTGACAGTTTGAAGTTCATTTTTGAATCTCCAAAGATTATGTTCTTAAACTAATCTATTCCAGTGGGTGTGGGGCCCTTTTTTTTTTTTTTTTTTTAACCAGGAGGTCCCAGGGGTCGAACCCAGTTCCCTCCATATGGGAGATGGACGCCCAACACGCCCAATCGTTTGAGCCACATCCATCCCCATGCAGGGCCTTTTTGATTGGACTATATGAGTGAGGTGGGACTCAGGTTGGGTCTCTGCCCTTTTACTGGAGCTTTATATAAATGGAGATACACAGAGAGAGACAGAGGAAAAGGAAGCTGCCATTTTGATCCTACCATGTGAGAGAAAAGAGATAGTGGAGAAAGAGAGGACTACAGCTTCACCTACAGCTACAAAAAGGCAGAGAAGCCCTGAGAAGTTGAGAGAAGTCTCAAAGTCTGGAACCAGCAGAGAACAGAGGTATGGAAAGTCTGGGTCTGCGGAGCAGCTCAAGGCTGAGGAGACAAGCCCTGCCATATGTCTGAGTGCCATGTGGCAGGATGCCAGGATCACCAATAGCTGACTTTGGTGAGAAAGCATCTCTGATGGTGCCTTGATTTGGACATTCCATGGCCTCAGAATGGTAAGCTTTTACCCTAAACAAAATTTCCATAATAAAAGCCAACCCACTTCTGGTACTTTGCATTGGCATCCCTGTTGCATGAATTTAGTAGAATGATGGGATGGGAGCCAGAAATGGAGGAAACAGTGTCTGTGTGAGAATGAGGTAGACCCAAAGAACACAGGCTCCTTTCCAAAAAGGAAAGGTAGAACAATGTCTTGATCTTAAGAGATAAGTAGATGGGAGGCGGCTGTGGCTCAATCAGTGGGGCTCCCGTTTACCATATGGGAGGCTCCGGGTTCGGTTCGCGGGGCCTCCTGGTGAGGGCAGGCCCGCCCGCACGGCGTGGTTGGCTGGCCCGGCGAGCACAAGCAGCAAGGGGGGGATAAATGAATAAATAAACAAAATCTTTAAAAAAAAAAGAGAAAGATAAGTAGGGAAGCGGAGGTGGCTCGAGTGGTGGAGCTCCCGTTTACCATGTGGGAGGCCCCGGGTTCAATTCTAGGGACCCCTGGTGGCAGCACGGTGAGGTGAGCCTGTGCAGCAAGATGACACAACAAAGGGAGACAAGCAGACACAGAAAAACGTACAACGAGCACAAGCAGCAAGGGGGGGATAAATAAATAAATAAATAAAAGAGATGAGCGCTGAAGTGTTTACTGGTGATGGTCATAGTTTCTGCTGCTTACACCACAAAATAAAAAACTAAGAATAACAATATAAATAAGGAGACTTATACATATTTTTAGAAAGAGAGAACACAAATGGTGCAGAACATCACTAACTTATTTCATAGGTTTCCTGGAAAATATTTGATTATCATTATATTAAAATGTTTCTCTATGATATTGCTATATTTTTATAAGAATATGTAAATATAATGTTAGGTTAAAATGGCTCAAATATTAGTTTTTGTATTTTATATGTTAAATATTTAAGATGTATCTATTACTTTAAAAAATTTCCAGCTTTACAATTGACCTTGTGTCTGTAAAGGAGCCAAAGATGGCTAAGTCACATTCTGAGTAATTAAATGTGTACTATGGGTAAAATAATGGTGAAAACTTGGAGAGTTGTTTCAAGGTTTAAATTAGATGCTTCAAATCAGGGATTCTTAACCTTTTTTGTTCCATGGACCCCTTTGCCAGTCAGGTGAAAACCACAGACCCCTCACTAAGCCCACACTATACTGTGTATTATTTAATAAATATATCACACTGCACCAGCATGTCCCCACAAGAATAATCATTTTTGAATTTCAATTCAATCTCACAGACCCTTAGTTTTTCTTAAAACCCTAAATTTAAATCTAAAGCTCTCAAGCAAAATCATGTCTCAGCTGTGAATAGATGACAAATTTTTAACTTCAAATTAACTATGCAGCATTGTTTAATCCTGTTCAGAAGAGGTTTTCAAATTTTGATGTACATGAGAATCACCTGGAATAACTATTAAAATCCAGATTCTCAGGCCCAAGACTCTAGATGTGTGACAAGTAGCAACCAGTGATGCTGTTAGTCCAAGAAACATTTCTATAAAAAAAACTCAGTTTTGACTATAGAGTTGTTTTAACTGTTAAAGTTCAGTGATGTGGGGACTAAATCCATTCCTACATAGAGATTTATAGAGCACTCTATACGTACGTGTGGCTGATAGATAAATACGAAACAATCTCTTCCAATGAGAGTTGTCTGTACACTCACAGATGAAGCCTGTGTTTGCTCTCTGGATCCAGAAGCCACCACCTCTGAGAAGATGGCATTTCGTAAGTGAGGTACTTGAAGAGAACTGAGCTTCTGCTTTTGAAAATCAGTTTAGAAGCCCTTTTGGTTTTGCCTGAGTACTTTGAATTTGAATCCACCCAACACATCTCCACTCCAGTGTGTGTCCATAAGAGAGTTAGAGCTACATGCTACCTACCCCAGCCGCCCCAGATCCAGTCCACGATGCTGTGCTGCATGAGCAAAGCACCTGCGGGAGAGGGCAGCGGCCACCCGCGTTGTCTTCTGGCTCCTCTTGCGCTCCTGCGCGAGTCTGCTCTTGAGAACGTGCTGGTAGCGTTAGTTAGGTTGGTTGGTTGGTTAGTTGGTTAGTTAGCTAGTTAGTTAGTTAGTTAAAGTTAAGTTAAAGGAAATTTGCACAGAAGACAAAAGTTTAGCAGCGAATTTACCTGGTGCTGGCTCTGCAGACTAGGGACAGGAGAGCAGTTTCTCAGCTGCCCTTGGTCACTCTGCGCTCTCCTCCTGCGTCTGGCTCCTTGGGAAACCGGGATGTTATTCTAGAAATTGGACGCTTTAACCGGATATGCAGTCATCCAACTAAGGGGCCGGATGAGAAAGGACACGCTCTTTTTGAGATGTTAACTGTTGAGGTTTTTAATGTTTTTAACGAGGCGAGAGACCCGAGTGTGTGGAGTGAGACGGGGTGGAAAGGTCGCGCGCGGTTGCTCCACACCCGGCTTCGGAAACACTGGCTCTCTCCTTTTCCGCAGCTGGCCTGGTTTCCTTGCTTCCTACAATCAATACAGCGCACCCGGAGTGAATGCTAACAAAATAATAGACTGAGAATATTTCAGCAACCTCTCAGGGGTACTTTTATCAGGAAAGAGGATTGTGTTTACTTCAATTGTTCACCTGCTCATTTGTTTTCTTTTTAAAAGTATGCTTGTTATTAACATAAGTATTTTATTCCCTAGAAATAAAAATACATAGAAGTGTGCTTGTGTAAATATATAGATACCCATAATTTTATATTCTAGAGATAATCGCTATTATTTTGTGGCATATTGTTTTGCTAAGGAAGAGGCAGAAACCCAGAATACTAAAAGAGAGCTTTATTTAGCTAAATGGATAATACTTATAGGAATTTAGATCAAGCAATCACAGTAATTGAGTAATAACAATATAAGAAAGAGAAATGGGTCAATTAGATAACATAGAGGAAAAATGAAAGTATATGTACAATCACTCACCAAACCCAGGGAAAACTCAACATCTGGTCTTTCACAAGGCTGGAAAGTCCTGTTCAACAGCCGGCCAGAGTCCCTATTGGAATCACGGTCCCAGACAGAGCGTCCTTTCCTGGGTGAGGCTTCACTTGGCAGTCTAGGGGCTTCCCCTTTTCAAGTTTTGAATCTCAGAACTCTTACCAATCTTTGCAACTCGTGAGCGGTCAGCATATTCTGAAACAACAAAGCCGGTCCCCAGGGAAGTGGCCAGCTCCCCCAAGGAGAGAAATGAAATATCTGAAGCACCCTATTCTATTCGTGGGAAAGTTTTGACATAGCTGTCTGTGTGCTTGCAGGCATGGCCTTCAAGCACGTCCTCCTGTATCACGTATTCTTCCAATTTTTTCTGGGGCAGTAACAAATTACCCAGACTCGAAGTTTTTATATTTAAGGGGGGTTCACTTTAAATGAAATAATATGAAAATTCGAATTCAAAAGGGATTATTTACTTTAAAAACGTTAAGAAAACATTAACAACACATTTCTAAACGCTGAGAAACCATGCGAACGTTTTCTTAGCTTTCGTTTTTTTCTTTTGTTAGAGTGCTTCCTTCCTACCGTATTTGAATTTTAGTATAAGCAATAATTCTGGGGGGAAAACACACTAAATATCTATTAATTGAAAGGCATTCCATTGTATTGAGCTACAGAACTACAATTGTTCAATCAAATTATTCTTTTGGTTCATCGGTTGCCTTCTAGGTAGGAGCTGTGTTGCTAGAACATTTGTAAGCTTTCTTTCATTGGTTGCATTTCTCTGCACAGAATGTTCTGAGTTGGTTGAAAGACGTTAAGAGTGTTAATTCAAATTTCAGCCTTATGTTTGTTTGGAATGGGTTCTTTGACAGTAACAGTGGTAAAATTTAAGTACCAACAGCTAGATTCACTTATTATAGCACTATCAAAAAAGTTTCCTAAAATGAGAAACTTGTATTAAGAAAGGTGTTAGACAAGATCAGAAAACAAATTTCTAATTGAACATTTAAATCCCCACATTTCCTTTGATATGTAATGTAATGTTGCCATTTTTATTGGAAAGTTTGTCTTTTTTTTTTCTTTTTGCAACAAAGGCCATAGCAGTATTTGCATTTCATACCCAGCCTGTTTCACTTCCTCCCCACAATTATGGTTGTGCTTGCCTTTTTCTAGTGATAAAACCTCAAACAGAACCTCAAAATTAGATTTTAAAACCCAAGTTTACTTATAACTGCCCAATTTCTTCTTACAAAAAGTTTGTCTTTTAATATGAGTTTATATCCTTTTCTTAATTTTAAGAGTTAAAATGTACTCTGATTTTATTATATGGTAAAATTATATGCTCAGTTTTTAAAATTGTCTCTACTTGGTATTATTAAATTTGCTCAATGCTTATGGCAACACCTTGAGACACATTTTACTGGTAAATATATACCAAATGTGAGACCCATTGCTATTGGATATTTAAAGATGAACAAAGCAAGAATCTCACATGGCCAAAAATATATCTTGAAGGGTCAAATATTATGAAATAAAGCGAGAATTAAAGGGTGTTAAAATTATGGTACCAATAATGTGTGTGGCCTCTACAAAAGAAACAATTAATTATATTATAATTATATTAATTATATTCAGAAGGCTTAATCTAGTTGGCCTCACTGGAGAGATGCCATTTCTGTTTGACCTTGAAGGGTGACTCCAATTTCAACACTAAGTGACTGGAGGAAATGTATTTTGGAGCAAAGGAAGTGAATGAACAAATATAGAATGGCTAGGGGTAAATGCTCAGAGTTAGACAGGGTCCACTATCACCAGTGTAATCAGCTCATTGAGATGAGGCTGAAAAACCATTTAGTATCTGGATCATGGACTCTTGCCACAGATAGGTAGTCTTTGAAGGTTGTTAGGCATGCTCAGAGCTGTGCTTGAGTTCCATCCCTCTGATGGCAGGAGGGGAGAGAGGATAAAGATAGAGATCATATAGGAGGCTGTTGGTTTCTACAGCTGATATGCATGTTACAGCTCTATTTTTCTAGGCTTATGCGGAAACCTTGGTTTGAAGGGAATCAGGTTACTTCCACACTGTTCTGTACCCTCTAAGGCATTTTACTCAGATGCCAGGTCAAAGCTTGACTGCTGCCATATGTATGACCCACATAGTTAGAAGGGAAGAGAGTAACTGGGGGAAAAGAGACTCAAAGTTCTCTGGCCTAGACCCAAAAGTAGTATATATTTCTGCCCATATTCCATATGCAAACTAAATCACATAACCACAAGTAGCTGCAAGAGCAGCTAAAAAAATATAATCTCTAGCTGGGTTGCCATGACCTTATATTGTAAAATAGAATGATACAATATTTAGAACTGATGTTGGACATCTTTTCATATGGTTTTTTTTCATATGTATATGTTCTTTGGAGAAAGGCCTATTCAAGTATTCTACCCATTTTTAAAATGGGTTGTTTGTCATTTTATTGTTGAGTTGAAGAATTTCTTTACATATTCTGGATATTAAACTCTTATCAGTTATGTGGTTTTCAAATATTTTCTCCCATTGAATAGGTTGTCTTTTTCCTTTCATGATAATGTCCTTTGAAGTACAAAAGCTTTTGTTTTCAAAGTGGTTCTATTTACCTATTTGTTCTTTAGTTGCTTGTACTTTGTGTGTAAAGTCTAAGAAATCATTTCCTAACACAAAGTCCTGAAGATGCTTCCCTACGTTTTCTTCTAGGAGTTTTATAGTTCTGTTTCTTATATTTACATCTTTAATTCATTTTGAGTTTATTTTTGCATATGATAGGAGCTAAGGGTATGCCTTCATACTTTTGCACATGGACATCCAGTTTACCTAGCACCATTATCCAAAGAGACTCTTCTTTCCCCATTGAGTGAACTTGGCAACCTTGTCAAAATTTAATTGGCCATAAATGTGAACTCTCAATTTTATTCCATTAGTCTACATGTCTGTCCTTGTGTCAGTACCACTCTGTTTTGATTACTATGGCCTTGTAATAAGTTATTGGATAAGGAAGTGTGAGTTCTTCTTTTTCAAGATGGCTTTGACCACTCTGGGCCCCATGCCTTTCCAAATAAATTTGGTGATTGGCTTTTCTATTTCTGCAAAGAAATCTGTTGGCTTTTTTATTAGGATTACATTGCATCTGTAAATTACTTTGGGTAGAATTGACATCTAAATAATATTTAGCCTTCCAATCCTTGAACCTGGACTGTCCTTCCATTTATTTAGGTCTTCTTTGATTTCTGTTAGCAATGTCTTGAATTTTCTGTGTACAAGTCCTTTACATCAGTAGATTTACTTCTAGATATTTGGTTACTTAGTTGCAATTGTAAATGGAATTATTTTATTGATTTCTACTTCAGATTATTCATTACTAATTTATAGAAACACTGCTGAATATTCGGTGTTGATCTTATACCCCACCACTTTGCTGAAATAATTTATTAGTTTCAGTAGCTGCACTGCGGATTTTTCAGGATTTTCTGTATATGAGATTGTATCATCTACAAAAAGGGAAATTTCTCCTTCTTCCTTTCCAGTTTGGATGCCATTTATTTCTCTATCTAGAACTCCCAGTACAATGTTTGTCTTGTTCCTGATCTTAAAGAGAAAGCTGTCAGTCTTTCAACATTGAGTATAATGTTAGCTGTTGGTTTTTCATAGATAATATGTATCATGCTAAGGAATTCTACTTCTATTCCTCGTTTTCTGGTGTGTTTTTTTTCTATCAAGAAGTGGTGTTGGATTTTGTCCAATGTCTTTTCTGCATGAGTTGAGATAATCATGTTTTTTTTCTCTTTGTTCTTTAATGTGGCATGTTACATTTATCGATTTCTTTGTGTTGAACCACTCTTGCATACCTGAGATGAATCCCACTTGATTATGATGAATAATTATTTTGATGTATGTTGGATTCAGTTTGTCAATATTTATTTTATTTCAAAGTCATAATAAACTTTATTTTTAGAGAAGTTTTAGATTACAGAAAAGTTACATAAAAAATCAAGGTTATTCCCATATAATGCCCCATCCACCTACATACACATTTTCCCCTATTATTAACATCTTACATGAGTGAGGTACAGTTGTTAAAATTGGTGAACCAAATTGAAGCATCACTACTAATCAAGGTCTGTAGTTTATGGTTTATACTTTGCACTGTATGGTTTTATAGACTTTGACAAACATATAATGTTATGTGTCTGTCATTGCAGTATCATACAAAACAATTCCAATGCCATAAAAATGCTCTGTGTTCCACCTACTCATCTCTAACCCTCTCCTCTGAACATCTGGTAACTGCTATCTTTATATCAATGTTATAAGTTCATCTGTTACCACATGATAATAACCACAATAACAGTAAATCTACATTGGTCTGTGTTACCCTCCCCCCAATTATATTTGTTCATTCCTCAATCTTGAAGAATTTGGGATGATGTCTGCTCTGACTTCTTTAGATAGAGAATGGGCTTAGATATTATGAGGTGGGTGGAAGGAATTGTTTTGTTTGCAGTTGTAGATACACCTTGTTTTAGAGGATGGGGCTTGTCCATTATCATCATTTTGTTAGTTGTCCTGGGCAAGTCTGAAGAACTGGATGGAGAGTAGGTGTTGGCCACAACTCTGCAGGTATTCAGGGCTTAACTGGCATGTGAACAGTCTAAAGGATTAAGTCTCTGAGACATATCTGTGATAATTACATGTTCAGATAAAAATGGTAGAAGAATCATGAGTCACTCATAAATGAGTCAAATGCTGTTATATTAGGGAAAGAGATTATCATCTATTCCCAAACAGGGCCCGACAAAGAGGTGTTGGTTTCACGCAGCTGTGTACCTTGACTGTAATGTTCAGATGTCCCTAGAGCCCTCAGGAACACTGTTTGAGATTTTGTTTACTGTGGCAGTGAAATCTGCCTGAGACATGCATAAGCATATGCTCTCTAATGACTCCTGACTTGCTTTGAAATCTCTTAGCCATAACAACTCTTTTTTGTTTAAAGTTTATCCCTTTTGGTCAAGGTCTATTTCACCCATGCATGGTTGGTTGGCACTTGGTAATAATCCCTCAGTGGCAGGGAGACATCCCTGGGAGTTATGTCTCATGTTAGGAGGAAGGTAATGAGTTTATTTGCTGAGCTTGGCTTAGAGAGAGGCCACATTTGAGTAACAAGAAGGTTTTCAGGAGGTAGCTCTTAGGCATTAATTATAATTAGGCTGACTTTCATTTTACAAAAATAAGGTTCTTAAGTATAGGCATTAAGATTGAGGGCTTGGCATATTGGCCTCTTTTCTTTTATTAGACACTACCTATATATTCCAGCGATTTTTGCCATTTTATTTGAAAAAGTATGAGGACTCCCCAGGATGGAAGTTTAATATTTTGTTATCTATTGTGTGGGTTTCTATCAAGAAAACATACCTATGACAACATGAATACATTCATATCCCATAGAAGTATGTTTTAGGTGCGTTTTCCCCATATATCACCTCACTATGGACACCTGGTACTAATGACATAACTTTGTTGTAGATCCTGAAAGAACATTCTTATCATTGTATTCTTAACCACAATCCTCAGCCAGCCCAGAGTTCACTGAGTTGCACTGTCATTCGTTTTATCCTCTAGCTTTCCTTCTAGCATGATGTATGGTTCAAACCTTCCCCTTCTAACCCCGTTCACACTCATACTTCAGCACCATTAAATACACTTGTGTCACTGTATGGCCATCACCTCTGTCCATTGCCAAAGCATTACCATCAACTTTATTATAAAATCTGCTCATATTAAGCATTGGCTCACCAATCTCCACTCCCCTTCTATCTCCTGATAGCCTATCTTCCAAACTCTATCTCAGTGAGTCTGCTCAATATCCTTAATTCATATCAGTGAGATCAAGCAATGTTTGTCCTTGAGTTACTGGCTTACTTCACTGAACATAAGGTCCTCGAGGTTCATCCATGTTGTTGCATCTCTCAGTACTTCATTCCTTCTTACAGCTGAATAATATCACTTTGTATGTATATACTACATTTTGTTTAGCCATTCATCTGTTGATGGGCACATGGATTGCTTCCATCTTTGAGCAATTGTGAATAATGCTGTTATGAATATTGGTGTGCATATGTCTGTTCATGTCCCTGCTTTCAATTCTTCTGGGTATATACCTAGTCATGGGACTGCTGGGTCATATGGCTATCCTATACTCAGCTTCCTGAGGAACTGCCAAACCATCCTCTATAATAGCTGCACCATTCTACGTTCCCACCAGCAATAAATGTTGCTATTTTCCACATACTTTCCAATGCCTATAGTTTTCTTCTCTTTTAATAACAATCCATCCAGTCGGTGTAAAATGATATCTTATTGTAGTTTTGATTTGCATCTTCCTAGTAGGTAGTGATGTTGAACATCCTTTCATGTGATTTTTTTTTTTTTGGAGAAAACTGATGTGGGAGGTGTGGGAGGTGGGCAACATGGGAATCCCAGTGGGTTCCGTGTAATATTTTGGGTAATCTAAGCACCTCTTAAAATATATGTATATATATATATATAAATAACATTTTTGTAAGCAAATACACATATATGCATATATATTTATATATCATTTTGCAAATGTTTGTATGTATTGTGAGAATTTTTATTTTTACCCACAATAAAAATAAATTAAAAATTTAAAAAAAAAAATGCCTAGGAAACCCCAAAGAAATTATTAAAACAGTTAAAGAAGTTAAGTATTGATGTAGAATAGAAGATTATTATACATAAACCATTGGTATAGTTCATAATGCAAAATCAAGAAAAAATTCTACTTACAATACCATCAAAAATATTAAAATATTTAGAAGTAACTTTAACAAAGGAAATGCAAAACATATACACTAAAAACGACAAGACAGCGTTGAAAGCACATAAAGAATATATAAATAAATGGAAAAATAGCTTAAGTTAGGGGAAGAACTATGGACTAGAGTGGACTTGATGGTATTCTGTTGTTCACATATGGTGATTCTAGCAATGCAAGAAATTATAACAATGAGGTGGAGCCAGTGGCCACTTGACACTTTTGGGGCAGGGAGGGGACAAGCAGTTGAAATACAGGGGCTTCTTTGGGATTTGGAGGTTGTCCTGAGTACCTTTGTGGCAACAGATGTAGGCCATTTTAAATCAGCACACACCACTCAGAACTGTGTGGGAGAGAGTGTGGTCTACAGTGTGAACTGTGGTCTATGGTTGGTGGCAAGGCCCCAGGATGTGTAAGTCTATTGAGGGTGGTGGGCCACACTGTGGGAGATGTTTGTGTGGGATGTGGTGGGAGGTGTGGGAGGTGGGCAACATGGGAATCCCAGTGGGTTCTGTGTAATATTTTGGGTATCTAAGCACCTCTTAAAATATATTTCTATATATACATAAATAACATTTTTGTAAGCAAATGCACATATATGCATATATATTTATATATCATTTTGCAAATGTTGGTATGTATTGTGAAAATTTTGATTTTTACCCACAATAAAAAAATTAAAAAAAAGATTATCATAGAGCTGGGAAAGGGAGTGGAAATAGGGTGAGTTAAAGTGGCAAAAAGCTTGATGTTCTTGCAAAGATTCAGCCAGTTTTCTTAACTAATGCCCCTCAGATTGTTATAGGCCTTTGGTTAATTTTTAGAACTTGGAAAACGTTGATTTTGACATTTTTTGCCAGTGTTCTCATTGTTTTGATGGAAGAACAGATTTTCAGGGGCCCTTATTCCACCATTTCAGAAGTGTTTCCATCGTATTTATTCTACGTTCTTTTGTCTCTTCTTCCTTGTGCTCACATTGTCTTCACAAATGGAAACACAAGGGTTTTAATCAGATTTGATTTTAGAAGAAAATGATTTACTGCACGGAGGTATTCAGTTCCCTTAGAAACCTCCAAGATAAGGATATATTCAAATCTTCTAGAGCAGCCTGTGAGAGATGGAGTCAAATTCTTTGACCTGAAAATAAAATGATAGCAATGAAATAAGGCTAATTGACATTTGACTAAAAATGTAGTTTTGATAAAATTACATAGGTAATAAAAATGTTTTTTAAGGGTGTGGCACTATGCCATCATTGATATAATATCTAATAGGCATTTTGCTCTCTGGCACTAAGACAATTGTTAATAAGAAATAAATATTAAAATGTAATGTTAAAATTAAAAAAAAAAAAAGTTTATTAATGGTTATGAAGCCCACATTATCAATATTTTGTTTGCTATTGGGGTAAAATCCTAAAATCCTATGCCAAATCTTTCATGTGCTTTTTAGCCATTTGTATTTCCTCTTTGGAAAAGTGTCTGTTCAAGTCTCTTGCCCATTTTTTAAATGGATTGTTTGTCTTTTTGTTTTTGAGTTATTTCTTTATATGTGCTGGCTTTACACCCTTATAACTGGTTTCCAAATATTTTCTCACATTGAGTAGGCAGCTTTTTCACTTCTTGACAAACTCCTTTGAAGCACAAACATTTTTCATTTTGAGGAGGTCCCTTTTATCTATTCTGTGTTTCATTGTTAGTGCTTTGGGTATAAAGTTTATGAAACCATTTCCTACCACAAAATCTCATAGATGCTTTGTTACATTATCTTCTAGAAGCTTTATGGTCCTAGCTCTTATATTTAGGCCTTGATCCATCTTGAGTTAATTTTTGTACAGGGTATGAGATAATAATCCAATTTCATTCTTTTGAATATAGATATCCAGTTCTCTCAGCACCATTTGTTGAAGAGACTATTCTTTCCCACTTCAGTGGGCTTGGTGGCCTTGTTGAATATCAGTTGGCCATAGATGCATGGGTCTATATCTGAACTCTCAATTCAGTTCCATTTGTCAGTATTTCTATCCTTGTACCAATACCACACGGGTATTTATTTATTTATTTATCTATTTATTTATTTCTCCCCCCTTGTTGTTTGTGCTTACTGTTTGCTCTCCGTGTCTGTTCATTTGTGCTCTTTATGTCTACTTGTCTTATTTTTTTTTAGGAGGCACAAGGAACCAAACCCTGAACCTCCCATGTGGGAGGAAGGTGCCCAATTGCTTGAGTCACATCTGCTCCCTGCTTGTCATATCTCTTGCTGCATCTCCTCATTGCATCATCTTGTTCCATCTCACGTTGCATATCTCATTGCATCATCTCATTGTGTCATCTTGTTGCATGAGCTCGCCACACCAGCCCATCACATCAGCTCACTATCTTGCAAGTCTTCTTAGGAGGCACCAGGAACTGAACCCAGGACCTCCCATGTGGTAGGTGGGCACCCAACTGCTTGAGCCACATCTGCTTCCCAATACCATGCAGTTTTGACCTCTGTAGCTTTGTAATATGCTTTAAAGTCAGGTAGATTGATTCCTTTTTCAAGAATTATTTTGGCTATTTGGGGCTCATTATCCTTCCAAATAAATTTGATAGCTGGCTTTTCTATTTCTGTGAAATACGCTGTTGAAATTTTATTGTGATTGCATTAAATCTGTAAATCAAATTTCTGAAGAATTGACATCTTAATGATATTTAGTCTTCTGATCAATGAATATGGATTATTCTTCCAATTATTCAGGTCTTCTTTGATTTCTTTCAGCAATGTTGCATAGTTTTCAGTGTACAAGTCCTTCACATCCTTTGTCAAGATTATTACTAGATATTTTACTTGCTATTTTAAAGGGAATTTTTTCTTGATTTCTTTTTCAGATTGCTCCTTACTAGTTTACAGAAACATTACCATTTTTTCATGTTGATCTTATTATACCCTGCCACTTTACTGAACTTGTTTATTAGCTCTACTAGTTTTGTTGCAGGTTTTTCTGGACTTTCTACAGATAGGATCATGTCATCTGCAAATAGTGACAGGTTTACTTCTTCCTTTCCAATTCAGATGCTTTTTATTTCTTTTTCTTGCCTAAGTGCTCAAGCAAGAACTTCTAACACAATGTTGAATAAGAGTGGGGACAGTGGGCGTCCTTGTCTTGTTCCAGTTCTTAGAGCAGAGGTTCTTAACCAGGTGTCCACAGACACCTAAGGTGTCCTTCAAAAGATTTCAGGGGGTCTGTGAGATTGAACTGAAAATTCAAAAAAGCATTATTATTGTGGGTATGTGTTGGTACGGGTGTGATATATTTATTAAATAATACACAGTATAGTGTGGACTTAGTAAGGGGTCCATAGTTTTCACCTGACTGGCAAAGGGGTCTGTGGAACAAAAAAGGTTAAGAACCCCTGTCTTTGAGGGAAAGCTTTAGCCTTTCCCCATTGAATATGATGTTATCTGTGGGTTTTTCATATATGCTCTTTATCATGGTAAGGAAGTTTCCTTATATTCCTAGCTTTCAAAATCTTTTTATCAGAAAGGATGCTGTATTTTGTCAAATGCCTTTCCTGTATCAATAGAGATGATAATGTAAACTTTTCCCTTCAGTCTGTTAATGTGGAGTATTATCTTGATTGATTTTCTTATGTTGAACCATCCTTGCATATATGCACTTGATCATGGTGTATAAACTGTTTGATGTGCTGTTATATTCAATTTGAAAGTATTTTGTTGATTTTTGCATCTAAGTTCATCAGAATGTTTGGCCTGTAATTTTATTTTCTTGTAGCATCTTTATGTGGCATTGGTATTAAGGGGATGTTGGCATCATAGAATGAGTTATGTACTGTTCCCTCCACTTCTATTTTTTGGAAGAGTTTGAGCAGGATTGGTGTTAGGTTCTTTTCAGAATGATTGGTAGAATTCACCTGTGAAACCATCTGGTCCTGGGCTTTTCTTGGTTGGGGGGTTTTTGACGGCTAATTCAATCTCATTACTTGTGATTTGTCTGTTGATTTCTTCTTTTTTTATCATTTTATTTATTTCTAGAAAATAATTCTATTAAATATAATTTCATATAATTTTTAAGTTCACTCTGTACTGCTGATGCTTTTTGTCTTTCCTGATTACTCTTGGTAGAGATTAATTAAATGCAAGATTTCTTGATATTAAAAACTTCTACAAATGTTATATTTTTCAATGTCTTTTATACTTCACACATATCTGCTCTTATCAATATTATTTCCTTTATTTGAGACATTTAGTTTAAGAAGTTATATTGTTAAATTGATTCTCTACATTTTATATTAATGGAATCATACAATATGTTACACAATATATTTAACTCATAGTAATGAAGTCATACAGTTTTTGCCCTTTTGTCTCTGGTTTGTTTCACTCAACATAATGTCCTCCAGGTTCATTCATGTGATATGCTACACCATTTCATTTCTTCTTACTGCTGTATAATATTCCATCATGTGAATACACCAGGTTGTTTATCCATTCATCAGTTTGTGGACACCTGGGTTGTTTCCAACTTTGACAATCATGAATACCACCACTATGAATATAGGTTTCCATTGTGCAGTGCAGCTGGTAGCATCTGTTGAAATGTGAGGCATGAGGAAGCCCAAAAGGTCTCTGTGAACCTCCCAGGACATCTGGATTCACCTCCAGCACTTACTACTTGAACTTATCTCATCAGGATCCAGGGAATGGGCTGGAATGTGTGGTTCTGATAAGCCCTGATGGGAACACTAAGATCTATGCAGACTCCATGAAGGGCCAATTCACCACCTCCAGAGACAACTCAAAGCACATGCTATTTCTGCAGATGAGCAGTCTTAGAGCCAAGCACACAGCTAGGTCTCACTGTGTGAGAGGCACAGTGAGGATAAGGCAGTGTGAGTCCAGATGAAACCTCCCTGAGGGAGAACCTAGGAGGTTGGGGTGGGCGTTGTTGGAAGAAGATGCTTCAAACCCCATGATCAAGGGGCCAGCTATTGTATCAGCTACAGGTTGAAGGAAAGGATACCTTTTGGGTGGTGGTTTCCTCTTTAGCAAAGAGTGTAATTGTTGAGAGGTCACTATCTTTTCGTATTGCCCTCATTTTTTTTGTTTTTCTTTTTTTTAAAAAGATGCTTAGATTACATAAGTGTTACACAAAAATTACAGGGATTCCCATGTTCCCCACCTCCCAAACCTCCCATAACCTCCCACATAGACTCTTTCATTAGTGTGGCACATCACTTGCAATGGATATACACATCCTGGGGCTTTGCCATTAAGCATGGACCATAGTTCACATTGTAGACCACACTCTCTCCCACACAATTCTGCATGTTATATGCTGATGTAAAATGGCCTATATCTGTCATTGTAATGTCATATTTCTTCTTTTGTCAGGTAGAATTTTGTCCATTTCATCTAAGTAGTCCAACTTGTTGGCATACTATTTTTCATAGTATTCTCTTACAATACTCTTTATTTCTGAGGGACCAGTGGTGATGGCCCCTCTGTTGTTAACGATTTTTTTTTATTTGAATATTCTCTCTTTTTGTCTTTGTTAGTTTAGCTAAGGGTTTGTAAATTTTATTAATATTTTCAAAAGAAATACAAACAGCTTTTGGCTTTGTTACTTCTCTCTATTGTTTTTTTTTTTTATTCTCAATTTCATTTAACTCTGCTCTAATCATTGTTATTTCTTTCCTTCTGTTTCATTTGGGATTAGTTTATTGTTCTTTTTCTATTTCTTCCAAGTATGCAGTTAAGTCTTTGATTTTAGCTCTTTCTTCTTTTTTAACGTAGGTATTTAGGGCTATGAAATTCCCTCTCAGCACTGCTTTCACTGCATCCCATCTGTTTTGATATGTTTTTTTCCCATTTTCATTCACTTAGAGATATTTACTGATTTCTCTTGAAATTTCCTCTTTGATCTACTGATTGTTTGAGTGTGTTCTTTAACTTCCATATATTTGTGACTATTTCAGTGTTTTGTCACTTATTGCTTTCCAGCTTCATTCTGTTGTGGTCATAGAAAGTGTTTTTGTATAATTTCAATCTTCCTAAATTTGTTGAGACTTGTTCTATGACCTAGCATATGGTCTGTCCTGGAGAATGATCCATGAGCACTCAAGAAGAACATATATCCTGCTGTTTTGGGGTAAATGCTGTGTATATGCCCATTTTCTCTAGTTCATCTTATGCATTATTCAAGACCTCTGTTTCTTTATTAATCCTCTGTTGAGATGTTCTGTCTATTGGTGATAGTGGTATATTGAAGTCCTCCACTATGATTGTGGAAGAGTCTATTTCTCCCCTTAGTTTTGCCAGTGTTTTTCTCATGTATTTTGGGGTACTCTGGTTAGGTGCATAAATATTTATAATTGTTCTTTCTTCTTGGTTGAGCAAACCTTTTAAAAATATATAATGTCCTTCTTTGTCTTTTAGAACAATTTTGCATTTAAAGTCTATTTTGCCCGATATTAGTATACCTACCCATGCCCTTTGTTGATTATTGTTTGCATGGAAAATTGTTTTCTAGCCTTTCACTTGCAACCAATTTGTGTCCTTGCATCTAAGGTGAGTCACTTGTAGACAGCATATAGATGGGTTATAATTTTCTTATCCATTCTGTCAAATCTGCATATCTTAATTGGGAAGTTTAATGCTTTAACATTCAATGTTATTACTTTAAAGGCAGTACTTACTCCAGCCATTTTTTTTTTCAAGCTTATATATGGCATGTTTAACTTCTGATTTTCTTTGTAACCTTTCAGTTATCCCTACTAATAATCCTTTCCACACTCTTCTCCAAACTTCCCTGTTCTGTCTTTTCCTTTCAATCTGCAGAACTCCCTTTAATGTTTCTTGAAGGGTAGGACTTGTTGACAAATTCTCTCCATTTCTGTTTATTTGTGAATATTTTCTCCCTCATTTTTGAATGACAATTTTGCTGGATACAGAATTCTTGGCTGGCAGTTCTTTTCTTTCAGCACCTTAACTATATCATACACCTGTATTCTCACATCCATGGTTTCAAATGAGAAATCAGTACTTAATCTTATCAAACTTCCCTTATATGTGATGGATCTCTTTTCTCTTGCTTCTTTCAGGATTCTGTCTTTGTCTTGAGTGTTTGACAATATGATAAGTATTGTGTCTTGGGGTAGGTCTGCTAGGATTTATTGTGCTTGGAGTATGCTGCACTGCCTGGGCATGGACAGCCATGTCCCTCATAAGAGTTGGGAAATTTTCTGCCATTATTTCCTCAAACGCTCCCTCTGCTCCATTTCCCTTCTCTTCTCCCTCTGGCACCCATAACGCATATGTTTGTGCGTTTTATGCTGTTATTGAATTCCCTGAGGCCCTGCTGAATATTTTCCTTTTTTTTTTTTTTTTGTCTATCTGTTCTATTATCTGTGCAGTTTCAGATGTCCTGTCTTCAACATCATTAATTCTTTCCTCTGCCTGTTCAAAACTGCTGATATGTGATTCTAGTGTGTTTTTATTTTTTTCCATTGGGTCTTTCATTACCATGAAGTCTGTCATCTTTTTATGTATGTTTTCAATTTCTTCTGTATGCTCACCCAGTGTCTTCTTTTTTTTTTTTTTTTTTTTTTGCCAGGAAGTCATTTATTGGAGGGCACAGGTTGGGTGAGGGCAGTGCTGGCAAAGCCCTCATGAGTGCAGGGCCCACCACTTGTCCAAGGGGCCACGATTGGGGATGTATTTCACCCCACAGCCATCCGGGATGAGGCGCTTCTCGGCCACCATGTCTTTGAATTCGTCAGCATTGAACTTGGTGAAGCCCCACTTCTTGGAGATGTGGATTTTCTGGCGGCCAGGGAACTTGAACTTGGCCCTGCGCAGTGCCTCAATCACATGCTCCTTGTTCTGAAGCTTGGTGTGGATGGACATGATGACTTGGCCAATGTGGACCTGGGCCACCATCCCCTGAGGCTTTCCAAAGGCACCTCGCATACCCGTCTGGAGCCTAGATTGGGGATGGCACGAGATCAGACAGGACCATCAACAGGCAAGGGCTGTCTCCAAGGTCCCTTAGGGCAACCTGTACAAGCAACAGGCCGCGTACACTACCAAGGAGGCTGCTGTCTGCAGCCACTGCACACCGGGCCCCCACGGGGAAAGGGAGACGGTCGGCTTAATTAGCTGCAGGGCAGTGTCTTCTTAATATCCTTTATATCTTCGCTCATCTCATTGAGTTGATTTAGAATATTTGGACATCCTTGATTACTTGTTCCGCATTCTGCATCTCCTGCTTTTTAATTTGTTCAGTAGACTGGGCCATGAATTCCTGTTTCTTATTATGGCTTGTAATTTTTTGCTGATGAAAAAAACACTGGGGGAGTTTTTTTCTGTTGGTTAGTTTTTCTCTCTTGTCTAAGGTTTTATTTTTGTTTGGCTTTGTGTTTAGTGTCCTATTTGACACTTGGTTCCTCTTATCCTAAATATTTGTAGTTGCTCATGTTCAACTGAAAAAATAATAGTCCAATCAAAAAGGATAAAAGAAACAAAGGGAAAAAAAGAAGAAAAGATGGAAAAAGAAAAAAAGGGTAAAAATATATCATAAAATAAAATAAAAAGGAGATAGAAAGAAAAATAAAAAGGAAAAAAAGGCAAAACAGTGGGAAGAAAAAGAAATGAAGAAAATCAGAAGGAGGAAAGATAAAAAGGAAGAGGAGAAGAAAAGAGAAAAACAAATAAACAAAAAACCAAAACCCCAACCAACCAACCAACCAATCAACAAAATCCTGGGCCACCCTTTCAGACCATAAGTGACTAGCTAAGGTCCTCATCTCTAGCTGCCTGGGTTGGCCAATAAATTGCCCCATGGCCTGCATTTCTAGAGGAAGAGTACAGCCTACCATTCCCTACTCTATCATCTTGGATTCCAGTTTATTAATATTTTGTTGAGTAATTTTGCATCAGTCTTCATAAGAAGTATTTCTTCTTGGTATCTTTATCTGGCTTGGTATGGAGGTTATAGTGGTCTGACACAATGAATTAGGAAATATTCTCTCTTCTTCAGTTTTTTGGAAGACTTTGAAGGATGTTCTTGGAATGTTTGGTAAAATTCACTTGGAATCCCCTGGTCCTGGACGTCTTTTTTTTTCCATTGGAAGGCTTATGATTACTGATAAATCTCTTTTTCATTATTGGTTTGTTGAAATCTTTTTTTTTTTTTTTCTTTTGCCTGAAATCTTATATTTCTTCTTGTTTCAGTGTAGATAATTTGTGTGTTTCTAGGAATTTGTACATTTCATCTATATTATTCAATTTGCTGGCATACAGCTGTTCATACCATCCTCTTAGAGTCCTTTTTATTTCTCTGGGGTCATTAATAATGTCCCGTTTTCCATTTCTTATTTTATTTATTTGTATGCTCTCTCTTTTTTTCTCTGTCCCTCTAGCTAGCAGTTTGTAAATTTTATTGATCTTTCCACAGAACCAACTTTTGGTTTTATTGATTCTCTCTGTTGATTTTTATTCTCTTATTTATCTCTGCTTTAATATTTGTTATTTTCTTCCTTCTGCTTTCTTTGGGTTTATTTTGTTTTTCTTTTTCTAGATCCTTTTGTTTTGACATTAGGTTTCTGAATTGAAATTTTTCTTCTTTTTTAATGTAAGTATTTACAGCTATAAATTTCTTCCTAGCACTGTGTTTTAATTTTCATTCACTTCAAGATATTTCCTAATTCCCCTTGTGATTTCTTTTTTTGACATATTGGGTAAGGGTACAGTGTTTAATTTCCACATATTTGTGAATTTTCCATTTTTCCCACTATTATTGATTTCTAGCTTCATTCCTTTAAGGTTGGAGAAGATATGTTGTATGATTTAAATATTTTTTAAACTATTGAGACTTGTTTTGTGACCTAACCTAGGATCTATCCTGGAGAATGATCCATGTGCTCTAGAGAAAAAAAATGTGTATGCTGCTGCTCCTGGGTGAACTTTTCTATATATGTCTAGCTTGTTTAGAGTGGTGTTCCAGTCTTCTATTTCCTTATTGATCTTCTGTCTAGATGTTCTATCCATTACTAAAACTGGTATATTGAAATCTCCCATTATTAGTGTAGATTCATCTATTTCTCCCTTCAAATCTACCAATATTTGCTCCATGTTTGTATCCAGCTAGTGATATGACAGAGATTTTCTTGAATACCAGGGACCAATCAAAACAAACAAACATAAAGCATAAAAACACCTTTCCCTCTCTTTGTAAATTGGCTCTACTTTGGCCAGTGGTCTCCTTCAGAGCTTAGCCCTCCTACCAAGCAAATCAGCTCAAGGAAAATGGGAAGTGCAAGTCCACTCTATTTTACCTGAACCTGCATGGAGCTGGAGCCAGGGATCTGCTTCTTCCCCTGGGCCTGAGCTCACTAGAGGCCCCAGGAATTCCCCATTTACAGTCCATAGGCTTTTGAGTAGATGCCCCCTCTAGTCCCTTTGGAATAGACCTTCTCCCCTTCTGGGTGCTCTTTTTACTTTTGACTTAATGCAGGTAATTCTGAGGCAAGTTGGTTTTAGGAAAGGGAAAATGAGGCACAGCTGAGGCCTGGCAGAAAACATGGCTGCAAGACACATGGCCATGAATCCCTGCCCATAAACCCCATGAGGGAAAGTCTGCCACCAAGAATGAAGCTAGAAAGTACTCATGAGACCACAGCCACAAGATCCCATTTGGAATGAGATCCCATTTGGAATGAGATCCTGTCCGGCGTCAAAGGGAAGCCTCGGATACCTTTAAAAGGCCCAACCATTGGCCCCCTGAGAACTAACAGGTGGGGTAACCAATCAGAGCAGCAAACAGATGGGGCTCCTACCCCAATATTAGGAAGGGGAGGAGTGAACAATGGCTTAATAAAGTTAGCCCAATAACCCTAAATGTTCTCTCTGCCTAGAGGAGCTCACATCTACATCTTAGCCAAGAACCTTGGGATCCCTGTAGCCCTTGCTGCCACTTTGATTGCAGCCTGTGAGAGACCCTGGAGCCAGAAAGCAGCTAATCCACATATGGAAACCTGGCATATTGACATAGTGAGATACTAAATGTTGATTCAAGGCACAAAATTTGAGGGAAATTTGTTACTCAGAAATAGGTAACTAATACAGAAACTTTTATCTTACCCCTAGCTTCATAGATTATATTTGTTTTTTCTATGAATATAAACTGAATTATACATGAGGTTTTGCTTTATATATTCCTTCTTTTGTTTAAGAAACATCATGGGCTTAGATTCACTCAAGTTGTTTGCAATGGTAATAATTTATTCTTATTTATTGATATATAGAATTGTATTTTATTAATAACCACAGTTTTTGTAGTCCATTCTATTGTTGATGAGAATTTGCAGTGTCATTTATAACACTTAGCACATACATCTGCATAACCGTTGGACTTATACCTAGGACTGAAATTATTTCATCATCAAATGCATGTGTTAATTATATAGTAGATGATAAGAAAGAGTTTCCCAATATGATTCTTTCCTTGATATTCTCACCAGCAAAGTATAAGAACTCCCAATGTGGCACATTCTCACCAACACTTAGAATGTCAGGCTTTTAACTTTTGGTCATTCTGGCAAGTGCATAGTTTTAAATGCAGATTTAATTTGCTTTTCTTTTGTAATTACTTATAATTAGGGAGATTGAACACCTTTTCAAGTCTAGTGGTAACTTGATACTATTTTTTTGAAGTGCTTATTCAAGATGCTTGCTCATTTTCTAAAGGGTTTTCTGCCTTTTTTCTTAACATAAAACTTCATTAGAGAAGGATTTCCAGAGAAGAAGACAGAGTTAGGGAACACCAAGATTCAGTCCTTCCACCAAAGCAGCTGTTAAACAGGCGGGAATTGTCTAAAACAACTGTTCATGACTGCAGAGGCCAGAAAAACACTGTACAGCATCCAGGGAAGAGCAAGAGGAAGAGGATGATGAGCTATGGTAAAGAACAGTGAGCTATTTGCAGCCCACACTCTTTTGGAGGGCTGTCTTGGTGTCCAGTCCATGGCCAGCTTGCTGGTGACAGTAGGGGACATAAAAATCCTTTTCCTCAAGGAAGGGGAGGAGCATGCCCAATCTTTTTTCACAGCTTTTAATTATCGAATTCAGATCCCTGGGTACAAGCTATGAGCTATTGTCTAAACCCGCCCTGGGCAAAGACAGCTGCAGCCATTGTTTCAATCCTACATCAGACTGGGGCAGAGGCTGTACAGATTTAAAGATACAGTGCTTCCTCAGGGCTGCAGGGCACAGCTGGCTGAAGGGCTGCATTTGCTGAGCAGTCTAGAAAAATACAGATTTGGGGAAGCTGAGAAAGAGGCTTTCGGCATCTTTTCTGCTCACTTCTCCAAGTCACCTACTTTGTAGGTCCTTTGTACTATTTTGCCTAGATAATACTGTCTTAGGAAAGTCTTCTGTGAGGTGACCTTCCTCCTAGAATTTTCTCTCCAGGAAAAAGCAGCAAGAGAGAAAGAACTGTAGAAAATTATAGAGGCAAAACAAATATAAATAGAACAGATCAAGATTCTTGGAGAGGGCACAGAGGAAAGGAATCTTTCTCCTGGAGGTGAAACAATTGCACAAAAAGTGCAATCTTAAAAATTGTACTCCATATCCAGGGAAGAATCAGATGAAGAAGAGCTGGAAAAATTTGATCAAACATGGGCTATTCTAAAGGTCTAGAATAAGGTGAACTAGGTGTCAAAGAAGAGCTTTAATACAAAGCCAATCAACAATAATACCACAGGAAGGAGAGAGAAACTGACTTTCAGAGTAAAGTTATCAAGATAATCATATGCCTAAACATCAGCAAAAAATTACAAGCTATAATAAGAAATAGGAAAATATGGTCCAGTCAAGGAAACAAACTTGAACTTCAGAGGAGGCACAAATATTGGAACAACTAATAAAAGAAGTTCAAACAAATCTCATAAATCAATTCAAGAAGATGAAGGAAAATATGGCTAAAAAGCTAAAGTATATTAAGAAGACAATGGCAATGTTATTTAATGGCATACTATACTAGAAATCTGAAGCCCTGCAGCAGATTTAAAATTCCGTCTATTGTTACTACTTTTTAAAAGATTGTGAAATTATCAAAATGCACATGAATCAAGTTTTAATATACTATTTGATGGGTAGAAGAGGTTGTCCATTGTACCATTTCTTTCTTTGAACTCTCAGGCATGGTTTTGGCAGTACAGGAACTCTGTAACATTAACAAGTTCAATAAAAAGTAAATATATGGAAAAAAAAAAAAGAAGACAATGTGTGAGCATGAAAAAGAATTTGAAAGTATAAAAAGAAACGCAACAGAAAGTACAGTGATGAAAGGCACAATTGAAGAGATTAAAAATAAACTAGAGCCATATAACACTGTTTGAACAGGCAGAAGAAAGAATAAGCAAACTAGAAGGCAGGACAATTGAAATCTTAGAAACAGAACAACAGATAAAGAAAAGAATGGAAAACACAGAGCAATCTCAGGGATTTGAGTGACAGCACAAAGCACACAAACATATGCATCATGGGTATCCCAGAAGGAAGAGAGAAGGGAAAAGGGGCAAAAAGAATATTTGAGGAAATAATGGCCAAAAATTTCCCAACTCTTATGAAAGATATAAAGATCCATGTCCAAGAAAGGTAGCATACTCCAAACAGGATAAATCCTAATAGATCTTCCAAGAAACATACTAATCAGAATGTCAAATGCCAAAAATAAAGAGAAAATTCTGAATGCGGCAAGAGAAAAACAATTCATCACATACAAGGAATCCGCAATTGGACTAAGTGCTAACTTCTCACCAGAAACCATGGAGACAAGAAGGCAGTCATATGATATATTTAAGGTATGGAAAGAGAAAAACTGCCAGCCCCCAATTCTTTATCTAGCAAAACTGTCCTTCAAAAATGAGGGAGATTCAACAAATGGTGCTGGGAGAACTGGATATCCATATCCAGAAGAAAGAGGACCCCTTTCTCACACCATATACAAAAATTAACTCAAAATGGATCAAAGACGTAAATATAAAAGGTAGAATCATAAAACTCCTGGAAGAAAATGTAGGAAAACATCTTCAAGATCTGGTAGCAGATGGTTGTTTCTTAAACCTTGCACCAAAAACATAAGCGATGAAAGAAAAAATGGATAAATGGGACCTCTGCAAACTTAAATACTTTTGGGATTCAAAGGATTTTGTCAGTAAAGTGAAAAGACGGCCCACTCAATGGAAAAAAATATATATTTGGAACCCACGTATCTGATAAGGGTTTGATTTCCATGCTATATAAAGAGATCATGAAACTCTACAATAAAAGAGCAAGCACTCTAATAAAAAAGGGGGGGGACAAAAGACTTGAACAGACATTTTCCAAAGAGACAATACAAATGGCAAAAAAAACACATGATAAAATGTTCAATATCACTAGCTATTAGGGAAATGCAAATCAAAACTACAATGAGATATCATCTCAAACCTCATAAAATGACCATTATTTAAAAAAATAAAAACAGAAAACCAAGGTTCTGAAGAGGATGTGGAGAAATAGGAATACTCCTTCACTGTTGTTGGGAATGTAGAATGGTGCAGATTCTGTGGAAGACAGTTTGGTGGTTCCTCAGGAAGCTAAATATAGAACTGCTGTAAGATCCAACAATCCCTCTATTAGGAATATATCCCGAATAACCAAAAACAGTTATGCAAAAGACATTTGCACACCAATGTTCATAGCAGTGTTATTCACAATTGCCAAATGATGGAAACAATCCAAGTGTCCATCAACTGATGAATGGATAAACAAAATGTGGCATATACATATGATGGAATACTATGCTGCTGTAAGAAAAAATGAAACTTGAGACACATAAGACAACATGGATGAACCTTGAGGATATTATGCTGAGTGAAATAAGCCAGACACCAAAAGACAAATATTGTACGGTTTCACTAATCTGAACTAAATATGAAGAATAAATACATAGAATTAAAACCTAGAGTATAGGTCACTAGTAAAGAGTATGAGGGTTGAGAAGGGGTACTAATGCTTAATGTATGTAGAATTTTTAATTAGGTTGATTGCAAAAGTATGGAAATGGGTAGAGTTGATGATAACACATTATAGTGAGTATAACTAACACAGCTGGTTCATAAATGGAATTGCGGCTGAAAGGGGTGATCTAAGGATGTAAATATCAATTGAAAGAAAGCTAGAGAAGAATTTAGGGACTGAGTAACAGTGAACCTCGATGGGGATGAGGATTGTGATTCATAAAGCAAATACAAGGATGTTCTTCTATGAACTAGAAAAAATGTACATCACTATTACAAGGTGGTAAGAACATGGTAATGCATGGGAAGATACAATTAATGTAACTTATTATTATAATTAACAGCAATATTGTAATATCCATGCATCAGTGTCAAGGAAGGTACTATATCAATGCCAAGGGTCAATAATAAGGAGGTGTGGCAGTTTGATATTATTTATGAATTCCAAAAATAGATATTGGATTATGTTTTAAATTGGTCTGTTTCTCTGTGCATATCAGATGATATTGGATTCAGAGATTTCACTTTTATTTGATTAAATAATGATTAAGGCTTTGACTGGGCCACATCAGTAGGATGTTAAGTCCCTGCCCAAACTGCAGAGAAGGGAGGTGAGACTTTTGATCCTAGAGCCTGAGAAGTAAACACACAGAGAAGTAGATAGGTGAGGAAGGACAGAAGTCTCCATTAGACATGGCAGAGGCGAGCCATTCACCTGACAGTCTACAGCTGGCCTTGTGGAGAGAGCAGAACAGCTGAGCCTGGAGAGAAACAAGCCCCAGGAAGAAAGGAACCCAGGAAGCCTGAACACTATGGCTGAGATTGGAAGAAGCTGGGTCCATGGAGCAATAAGAGGAAGAGGAAATCTGAACCCTTGCATCCATTGGCAGACATCTTGCTCCAACACATGGCAACAGACTTTGGTGAGGGAAGTAACTTAGGCTTTATGGCCTGGTAACTGTAAGCTTCTACTCCAAATAAATATCCTTTATAAAAGCCAACAGATTTCTGGTATTTTGTATCAGTATCCCTTTGGCTGACTAAAGACGGTAAGGGATTTTTTTTCTTTTGGACTAAGGAAAATATTCAAAAATTTACTGAGGCAATGACTGTACAACTCTATGATGAAAGTGAGAGTCACTTTGGATAGATTGTACAAGGCATGGGAATGTATAATACAGTGAACCATGTGATGGAAGATGGACTGTGGTTAACAGTACAAATATCACAGTGTTCTGTCATGAACTACAACAAATGTACAATATTAATACATGGTGTTAGTAATATGGGATGTATGGAAAAATATACCAAATGTATGCTAGGGACCATAGTTAGTGGTAATAGTCTGATGATGTTCTTTCATAACCTGTAACAAATGCTCCACAACAATGTAAGGTATTGGTGAAGGGGTGATATATGGAAATTCTAAACATTATGCATGATTGTTTTGTAAGCTCACAACTTCTATTATATATATATATATGCAAAATAAAATGAGGGAGAGTTAAAAATATTCACAGATAAACAGAAAGTTTTTTCGTTGTTCTTAATAAAACCATTTATTTTGAATTTTATACAGCACAACCTAAAGTCTGAAACATGACTTGACAGTTGCCCAGGGGTTTACTGTTTCCACCTCAACAGTATGGTTTTGGGAATTGGAGATCCACACAAACACAGGCAGGTGTAAGGCAGGAAGAGTTCGCAGCAGGAGCATACTTCAGTCCTTTCTCAAAGAAAAGGCAGAAGAATAGTCTAAGCCAATGAAAACCTTGGCAAATGGGGCTTCTAAAACAAACACTGTACTTTGAACTCTTGAGGAACAGATGAGAAAAGGACCCTGAATAATAACATGGTATTTTCATGTAGCAGAGTCATTTTAAACCCAAAGACACAAAGAGGTTAAAAGTGAAAGGGTGGAGGGGGGCGGGGTGGAGGGGGGCAGATGTGGCTCAAATGGTTGGGCGTCCGTCTGCCATATGGAGGGACCTGGGTTCGATCCCCAGGACCTCCCGGTAAAATAGAAAATATATATATAGAAGGCGCATGGGCTGCCAGGCTCTGTGTGCCGCTGAGCCGTCGGGCCCCGGGAGCCATGCAGCAGGATGATGACATAACGGGAGAGACAAGACGAGATGCTCCGAAAGCTCCAGAAGCCAGGAGCTGAGGTGGCGCAGGTGGCAGAATACCTCTCTCCTACATCGGAGGTATCCAGGATCGAATCCTGGTAAAGATGAGAGAGGACGATGAGAAGAGATGGCAGGAAACAGACACGGAGAATTGCCCAGCAAATGGACACAAAAACAGCAAATGGGGAAGGGGGTGTTTAATAAATCTTTAAAAAAAAAAAAGAAGTGAAAGGGTGGAAAAAGATATTATATGCATATATTAAACAAAAAAGAGCTGAGGTAACAATATTAAGATCAGACAAGATAGACTATAAATGCAAAACTGTTATAAAAGACAAATATATTATATATTAATAGAAGGGACAATCCACCAAGAAGGAATAGCAATCATAAATATTTATGCACCTACCACAGTACCGCAAAATACATGAGGCAAAATCTGGCAAAACTGAAAGGAGAAAGAGACATCTCTACAACAATAGTTGGAGACTTCAATACACCACTCTCAATAGATAGACCATCTAGTCAGAGGATCAATAAGGAAACAGAACTTGAATAATATGATAAATGAAGTAGACCTAAAAGACATATAGAGAACATTGCACCACAAAAAATCAGGAAATACATTCTTCTCAAGGGCTCATGGATCATTCTCCAGGATAGACCATATGTTGGGTCACAAAAGAAGTCTCAATAAATTTTTAAAGATTGAAATTATATAAAGCACTTTCTCTGACCATAGTGGAATGAAGCTGCAAATCAATAATAGTTGGAGAACTGGAAAATTCACAAATATATGGAAGATAAACAGCACACTCTCATACAATCAGTGGATCAAAGAAGAAATTGCATGAGAAATCAGTAAATATTTCAAGATGAATGAAAATGAGAACAAAACATAAAACTTATGAGATCCAGTGAAGGCAGTACTGAGAGAAAAATTTATAACCCTAAATGCTTACATTAAAAAAGAAGAAAGAGCTAAAATCAAAGGCCTAACTTGAAAAAGAACAGCAAACTAATCTCAAAGCAAGTAGAAGGAAAGAAACAATAATGATTAGAGCAGAAATAAATGAAATTGGAACAAAAAATAAATAGTGAGAATTAGCAAAACCAAAAGGTGGTTCTTTGAGAAGATCAATCAAATTGACACTCTGCTAGGGCTAGACTGACAAAAAAAGAGAGAAGATGAAAATAAATAAAATCAGAAATGAGAGTGGGAATACTAATACTGACTCAACAGAATTAAAAGGATCATAAGAGGATATTATGAACAACTGTGTGAGGAGATTGCCTGCTGCAATGAGCGATGTTTTTCCAATCAGTTGAAAGGCACTGAAGGAGAAGTGATTTCAGCATTCAGAGAGAGAATTTCCATCTCTACTTCAGACAGACAGCATCTCCTGGGGAACTCATCCAGGAACTTCATCAAAGTTCCTGACTTGCAGTCTACCCTACAGAATTTGGACTTGTGTATCCCCACGGTTGCATGAGACAATTTTAGAAAATCTCATACTATTTCCAGATATCTCTATTGGTTCTGTGTACCTAGAGAACCCTGACTAATACACACATAATTTTTAGTTCATCTCCAGTGCTTATCTCATTGTCAATCTCATGCAATGAATCTAGTGTCCATGATATTCTCTCTTCACACATGAGATATAATAAATGACTTAGATTTGTGTCAGTATACCTGGCATGATCCTTAATTACCTACTTTCAGAGTTCTCACTGCTATACTAATTCTTGATGGATTTATTCACTCTGATAATATTATCTATTGGATAAAAGGACTTATTTTTCTAATTCAATCATATCATCTTAATCTGCACAGGCTCCCAATGGGGACAGCAGGCCAGTGAAAGATTTCCAGTATTTTCCTGTGACATTTGCATGGTTTTCAGGGAATAGCTGAGACTTTGCTTGGTCATTGCCTTGTAGTCATGGAGAAGGTGACCTCTTAGTTTTTGCATGGTAACTTAATGTGACATAGAATTAGATAAGAGCCTCTTAACTCTATCATTCCCTAACACAAGGTAATCCAAAAAGCTAATGTGCATTTAGTAGACTTTACTAAGGTTGATGGAGAGTACATCTTTCTCCTTAAGATTTGTTTACCCATCACAAATTTAAAAGGAATCATGATCCCTTCACTCTGCCATAGCCCAACCCCATTCTAACTTCCTGGTTCCACTCTCTTCTCTCCCTTATTCTACTTTCATTCCTCTATCCACTACCTTACTTTTGAGAGAGATACAATATCTCTAACAAGGCTAATTTAGCAGGTTTCTGGTGTATTTACATTCTCTTTTCTACCTTATGTTCCAATAGCATGTTAGTGTATTTTAACAGCATATACATTTCCCTCCCTATCAAGAATTTTGGAATGAGATGTTAAAATAGTAAAGTCTTGTTTTACCTTTTTATGATATGTTATACCAACAGCCATTCCTACTACAAAGGAGAAGGAGGCTATATATATAAAAACTGTTAAGTTTCTAATAATACGTAGTCACCATCATCTTGGAAACCCTGTGGCAAAATGTACCACAGAAGGGCAGAAGCATGCAGATTAAATTTAGACATTTGGAGGGCTCTGGGTTTTCTTTGGTGAAGAACCCAGACCAGCAGAAGCTGCACACGCCATGAAATTTTTCTGCCCTATGAAATACAGGTGGTCGTCAGTGAAAGAATATGGTATCTAGAGAGATTCTGCATAGACACATTCAGGGATAGTGGTTCAGTTTCCTCGAATGCTTTTTATATTGTCTACTTTGGATATAGAGCTTAAAAAGCAGATACTTGTTTGCAAGTGTAGAGATGGAGCTGATTTCCTAGAAAAGAGCCTAGTACATAGGCAGTACTTCATTGCTTTCAGTTTCAATTTGAATTATGTTTACAGGAAATACTGTTTCAAGTAGCCTTTAGTTGACCTAAGGGAATATTTTCTTTACTGGGAAAGTTTTACATTAGGTAATTTAAAAAACATAATGGCAGGAAGTGTGTGCAATTTGGAGGATAAGGGTAAAAACATCATATTTGACTGTTGTAGCACCTCCTTTCTGTTTTTTTCAAGAGCAAGTATATGACATTCAGCTCTTTTGAACTTTCTTCTGTCAAGCTGGTCATTTTAGGAATCTTCTGGAGGACATTTTGCCAGGGCTAGGCATGGCCTGGAATCATCATTTTTACCCTCCCCATTCATTCTCCATGAAATAGTCACAGTGTTTTTTTTAAACTAACTAACTAACTAAATAACTAACTAAATAAAACAATTAAGTCACATCACTTGCCTGAAGAAAAGTCTTCCAAGCTTCTTCTACAGTTAGGATAAAATCTAGTCTTGATTCAGCTAATTATCATTTAAAGTAAAAGTAATGCAAAGTAAATTGGAATTTATAGCTTTAATTAAAAGAAAAGAAATGGTTGGTGAACACATAGTTAAAAAATATTTGAAGAGATAATGCAGAAAATTTTCCAAAGGAAAAAGAAATTTAAAAACCTATTCTGTGACAGAAAATAGACAAATGGTTACTCAAGGATGAGAGGGAAAATCATAAAGGAGAGATTTCAAAGGAATAAAAGAAATGTTTGGGGCAATGTATATGTTTATTATCTTATATGTCTTATAGATAGATATCAAAATTAATAAAATAAAAGGTGCAGAAATTAATAAAAAGACATTTTAAATATATGCATTAAATGTGTATAATGTATCAATTATACATCAAAAATTCAGTTTTAAAGAAAAGAGAAAAGAAGGAGTGTTGAGTGGCTGATGCTGTCATATGTTAACTGGTCACGTAAGATGAGGTTTTGTTCATGTAGGATTGTGGTTGATAAAAAAGGGCCACCTTTCATCCAGAGGGGGGATCTTCTTCCCAATCCTTTGAATCAGTTCTGGAATTTTGATGTGGTTTAATCAATAGAATGCGGCTCTATGTAAAGTTCTGATCCTAGGCTTGAAGACACCATACAGCTTCTGCTCTTGCCCTCCTGGAATACTGTTGCCATGTGAGTAAGCTGCGTAGAAGCCAAGTGGAGGAGAGCCAATGTACCTATGCTGATAGCTCACCAATAAATAGCTTTGTGACCCATCCCAGGCTAAACAGCCCCAGTCAATCCACCAGCTTTTTGCAGTCATGTGAGTAAGCAAGAAGCACATCAAAACTGAAACTAGGTCACATAGCTAACCTCCAGAATCCTATATAAATAAATAACTCCAACTAAATATTGGCTATTTTGTTACACAGGAAAGGTTAACTGATACAAGAGATATTTGATAAACTACAAACGGACATTTTGGACTACAGGTTTGGGAGTGGGGATGCCATAAGCCTGATTCAAACAGGTACAAGAAAGAATAGTAAATGGGAAGGAGAAAAAGTGTGTTTAGAATATTCTTTTGACAATGTATACCATGAAAAGTTGAGACTAAAAGGTATGACAACAGGAGAGAAATGCTAGGTCAAGAGCAGAATTATTTTTACTTGTAACATACTAAACCATATAACAATGAGAGCTTGGTGACAGACTTATCAATGGTTAGAGCACAGAACTTCGCGTTGAAAGGGAGGTGGGTCAGTTTGTGAGGAGAAATAAAATTATCTTTTCATCTTCAAAATAAAATTTTCTATTAGAAAAAAAAAGACAGATATAAAGTAAATTATCTAAATTTCCACTTTAAGAAGCTAGAAAAGTAGAGTTTATTAAATCCAAAATAGATAGAGTTTAGAAATAATAAAATACAAGCAGAAATCAATGATCAAAAAAAAAAATAGACAAAAATCAACAAAGCCAACATATGGGCCGTCAAAATATTAATAAAGTTGAGAAACTCCGAGCATAACTAAGAAAGAGGGACACACATAGGAGACAGAGGCAGAGAGAGAATGAGATAGAGGCAAAAATAGTGATCAAGTACAAATTATTAATGTTAGGAATTTTTGAAAGGATCATCATTACTGATCTTATAGACATTAAGGTATAATTATGTGGAGAGCACAGATAATTTAATATATATTTAACTGAAAGCATAAAAGATATGGCTAATTCTTGTAAAACACAACTTAAGAAAACTGGTATGGAAAGAAATTCAGAACCTGAATACATGTATAGTTTTAAAGATATTGTATTCATACTGAAAATAACTTCACACACACGTACACAAACACAACAAAACACTGGGCACACTGGTCTCAACTAGTAAATTATAATGTAAACGGAGGGAAAGATAATACTGATCTATACATAATCTTTTGAAAAGTAGAAAGGGGAACTAAGTTTAGGAGACCACAATAACACTAATAACAAAAGAAAAAATGGACATTAAAAGAAACAAAATTTATAGTCAATTATCCCTTATTAAATTTGGTAGAAAAATCCTTATTAAATACTAAAAAGTCAAATAAAGCAGTAAGTAAGGGTTTTACATGACCAATGGGGTTTACCACGGAATACAAAATAAAAATTGCAATTCTTCACATAATCAGATTAATGGAGGAAAACCATGTGACCTTTCAAAATGTTTCAGAAAAAGCATTAAACAAAATATAACATCCATTCATGATTTTTTTTTAGAAAATGTTCTTAACAAACTAAGAAGAGGAGGTACCTTCCTCAATCTGAAAAAGACCATCAATAAAAACCTTACTATTAATATAGCAAGTAAACAATTTTCTTTCCACACAAATTTCCTTTTTTTTTTTTTTTTGCCCATGAGGTCTAAGCTAGTAATTCCTAGAACAACCACCAATGTTTATGCTGGTGAAATAGATGACTGAAAAAATATATTTATTTCAGGAAGAACAGTTATAAATTTAGGGGGGAAAAGCAAATATTCATTATGTAAACAATGAAGTGGTTAGAAAATTCAGACGTGTTTCTAATATATTGTTTCTTAATCATTGAGAAAGAAGGGAACAAATACTTGAAGAAATATTAATGGCATTTCTAAAATTTTGCATCTCAAGGGCAGTAAGCTAAAATGTGTTTGTTAAGATATTCGCCTCACTTAGGAGTTGCTAAAATGTAATAGGATCAGGGAAGCAGCTGTGGCTCAATTGGTTGGGCTCCTGTTTACCATATGGGAGGCCCTGGGTTCGATTCCTGGATCCTCCTGGTGAAGGCAAGCCAGCCCGCACAGTACAGTGAGCTGGCGCGGCAAGATGACGCAACAAAAGAGAGACAAGCAAACACAAAAAAACACAAAGCTAATAGATACAGTGAGCAGAAGCAGCAAGGGGGTGGACAAATAAATTTTTAAAAATCTTTAAAAAAAAATGTAATAGGATCATATATTAAAGAATTTCTATTAAAATAAAACATTCATTTGCCAAATATGGTATTTATTATGCTACAGAATGGAGCCAACTTCAAAGCTGCAATTGCCAGACTGAATACAAAAACAACCAAACAACATTCTAATAGATATTATTTACAAGGGGCACATTTTAAATATACACACAAAGACAGATTGGAATGTGAAAGGTGGGGAAAACAATGCAAACAGGAAGCATAAAGGAGATGGCTCTATTAGTACCATGCAAAAAAAGACCTTAAGTAAAACAAAGCCATCAGCTAAAGGTAGACGTTTGCTAAAGATAACAGTGCTAATTCATCAAGAAGCTATAACAGTCCTGACTGTGTATAACTTCACAAAACATGAAACAAAAATTGATTGAACTAAAATTAGAAGTAGATACATTCATAATTATATCTAAGACATTAACACTTGTCTACTAATAAGTGATAGAATAATTAAATAAGTATGGATATAAAAATGCTAATATTATAAATATACTTGAACTAGGTAATATTTATAGAAGTCAACACAAACAAATGAAGAAAAGTCGTGTTGGAACAAAAAGCAAATCTCAATAACTTTTAGGGAAAAAATTATAAAGAATGTTTTCCATAAGAAAATTATATTAAAATTAATAAAAAATTATTGAAAATTAAGCAATCAAATCTAAATAATTCTTGAGGTAAAAGTAAAACAATAAAATCAAATTAGAAAATATTTTGATATATAGCTTATCGATATTGGAAGACTATGGTTAAATAAATGATTAGAGGAAACTTTAAACTTTTAAGAGTTCATAAGAAAAGAAAGGATTAAAATCACTGGTCCAAGCTTATGTCCCAGTAAATAAGAAAAGGAAGAAAAAATTAAATGCCATACATGAAGAAGAAAGAAAATCATAGAGATAAAAATAAAATTAGTAAATTTGAAAACATAAAACAAACGAACTTAAAAATTTCCTATTTAAAAAATATTAATAAAATTCATGCCCACTCAGAATGATTAGAAAAAGGGGGGAAACATAAATCACCAATATGAGGAATGAAAGAGAGTATATTGTACAATATCCTATGGATGTTATGAGCCTAATGATATTATGAATATCTTGATGCCAATAAAAAAGAGAGATTTATCACCCCTCTAAATGATAAAGAAAATGTTACAATTATTTGTTCATCCAACTATTATATATTTGTTCCTTCATTCCATCAATCACCCGCTGTAGAATTTCCTATGCTTCACTGTTACTGTGTTTGGTCCTTATGACTTGAAAATAAATACCTCCTGAAGAAACGAGCAATTATTTGTCCAGGCATTTATGAATTAGATTGAAGATAAACTGAAGGAAAGGTTATTGGTTCCTACTCCAATAGTCTTAAAACGCTATCCAGAAAAGAAACAAAAAACACATTCATAGCATTTATTACTATCTAAATTATATTATTTACATTTTTGTTAATTTTTAAGACCTCTAGACAATGCTCCACAAGGTGAAGGGCTTGGCCTGTCTTGTTCCTTTCTTTCTTCACAGAGGTCCGCAATAAGAATTTAACAAACAGTGAAAATCATTGAACTAACCTTTCTTTTAAGGATATGAGATTAGATGTCTGAATATATTGTTTAACTTTGAAAGCCTTTTAATTTTTGTTCTTCAAATCAGGGTATCTCTAATTGCTGGGGATGGTTTCACATACCCTACAAAAGATATGTTCATATCTTAATACAGCTCCCTGTTTGTGTGAACTCATTTGTTAATAGGAGCATAATGAAATACTATTATTAGTCAACCTTCGGCCAAATTAAATCAGGGTGAGTCTTAATCTGTATGACTGGAGCCTTTATAATTAGAGGAAATTTAGACTTAGGCCATCAGTAGAAGTCAGCAGTCAAAAGAAGCCAGAGAGGAGAGATTTTGTACATTTAAATTTCCTCAAAGTTAACATGTTATATCAAATTTAAACAAATTAAAATGTAATAAATATTAGGAATTTTACCCAACAGCTATTGTGCATTTTTGCACTTCCATATGAGCGTAGGATTTTCCCAAAACCTTTCTGATACAATTTGCTATTAAATACGTTGATCCTTGACAAATTGAGAAATGAAAAATTGTTTGACAGATTGAGCTTCACTCATCTAATGATGAAGTTGAGTATCTTTTAGTTATTTCCTGTGAACCATCTACTCATATATAATGGGGGACATAAAAAACTTAAATAAATTAGCTCTTTTTCTGTGATAAAAGTTGAAAGTATCTTTTCAGAGTGCTTTTTGTCTTCTGACTTTGAACTTTTGACACAAAGATTTATTTCGCTTTATGTAAATTATGTCTTCTGAATTTTAGGTAATACTTAGAAAGCACTTTCACATTTCAAGATTTCTTTTTTAACATTTTAAAATTGAAGTGTATCATTCATGCATGAACATCCATAAAAAATAAGCCCATCAACAACACCTTGCATTGTTGTGAAACAATTGTTCAAACTATGAAAGAGCACCCTCAAAACCTTACTAGTAACTATAGCCAGTATCTTACATTTAGTGTATGTTTCCCCCAAACCATCCGGCTAATGATACCCTGAATTAGTATTATATACTTGTTATAGTTCATGAGAGAATGTTTTCACATTCTGTTAATTACAGTCCATTCTCCACCACAGGATTCACTCTTATACAGTCCCATGCTTTGTACAATCCATTCAAAATGTATACACAGTGGCTCTCATATTCATCACAGAGTTGTGCTGTCGCCACCTTAGTAAATTTTAGAATGTTTTCAATACTCAAAAGAAAAAGTCCCATACCCACTCATACCCCTCTTGTCGATTAGAATTGGTAAAATATCTTCTTTGACATTGCAGCAAAAATATTCCAATTTATTAACTATAATCCATAAGTTACATTAGTTATACTTTTCCCATGTATCACTATATACTTAACACTTGGTGAAGGAAGAACATACTTATACTATTAACCACAGTCTTCACCCACCACCAAAATCACTATATTATATAATCCCTACCTTACTCCCTAGCTTCCTTTCAATTGAAATATGACACCCACAGACTACCCCTTTTAGCCACAATCACATTTATAAATCAGGAGTTAGTTAAATTCACTATACTGTGTTACCATCAACTCTTTTCGTTTCCACACATTTACAATAAACCTTATTAAAAATTCTAAATACATTAAGCATCAGCTCCCATTTTCAACCCACATTCAATTTCCTAGTAACCTATACTCTAGAGTTTACCTCCGTGAGTTTAGTCAACATTTTAGTTCATATTAATGAGACCACACAATATTTGTCCTTTTGTGTCTGACTTATTTCACTCTACATAATGTCCTCAATATTCATTCATGTTGTCACATGCATCCCGATTCCTTCTTACAGCTGAACAGTATTCCACTGTATGTATATACCACATTTGTTTATCCACTCAATTGATGAACACTTGGGTTGTTTCTATATTTTAGCAGTTGTGAATAATGCTGCTATGAACATCAGTGTCAAGACTGTTTTTAGTTGTTTGATATTACCAATATGGTTTCATTCTTCATGTTAAAGTCTGTGTTCAGTTGGGAATTTAAATTGCTATATTAAAGTTATATTAAAGACCTATACTCCGCTTTCTTTACATAGCTGTTCTCTGAGACAATATATCAAACAGGCATCTTTTACCACTGATCTGAAGTGATCAGTGTCTGAGTTGGACAATCTCTATAAGTATTTGGGTCTATGTCCAGAGTATCTCGCCTATTCCAATGCTTTGTATGTTGTGCCCCAGTATTTCACTGGGTAATTACTGCAGCTCTATAAAAGGTTTTTAGAAAAGGTAGATGTGGTCCATCTTCATTACACTTCTATATTCCACTAGCAATTTTTAGAAGTAATTAAAACATTTGAATTTAAACTTTCATGAAGTTAGTCAAACTTCATTTTTTAAAAAATCTTTTTACTTATTCATCTCAGACACATTAAATTTAGGGTGAATTGACTTGAATGCATACACTTGGTATGTTTCTTTTTGTGACTATCACTAGCATTTTTGATAAGTTTATTTCAAGTGTTTACTGCTATAGAAAATTTAGTCTATTTCTCTACCCTACCTTCTAAACTGGTGTCACCAAATGTCTTCTCTCAAGAGCCAGACAGTAAATATCTTAGGCTTTGTTAGACATGCAGTTTTCATTGTAACTGCTCAATGCTGCCCTTGTGACAAGAAAGCAGTCATAAACATATGCACTTGGTATGCTCCAATAAAACTTTTTTCAAAAAATATAGGTAGCAGGTCAGATTTGGCTCACAAGTAAGAATTTGCTGACCCCAGGTCTAAATATTTGTTGGCCTCTCCCCTAAACTAACTCATAATACCAACATTTATTCTATCTAATGTTCCAGGCACTTACATCCTACTGATAAGTAGTCACTTTTTACATTTAAAACTTAGAAGATTATTATTAATATTATTGGAATAATGAAAATGCTCTAAAAATGATTGAAGTGATGAATGCACAACTCTGTGATTATACAAATACCATTAATTGTACACTTTGGATGGATTTATGCTTTATTAAAATATATCAATAAAATTGATTTGTTAAAAAAAAAAAAAGACTTAGAAGAATGAAAGGGAAAATCATATATGCTAAAAATAAGAGAAGAATATATCCACGTTCTATACTTTCCTTCAAAGAACACCTAATTCTTTTTAAATAGTGAGCTGATGCCTTTTACAACCTGGCCCCATTAATTGAACTGGAGCAGCAAAGTTAACTCAGCGCCAATTCTGTCCAAACTTTGTGCAATCCAGGGAATATTATGATTTTTAGTAGAATCAATAACATTTTGCAAACGATTTATCTCTCCATGCATCTCCTCTGATTTCTTCCTAAAACCTTCCTTTAGCAGATCCTCTTGGACCTAAAAAAAAAAAAAAAAAGAGGGATGTAAGATTTAAGAAATCCCCACTTTTTCAAGAAGCACATTTTGAACTTTGTGAAACTATCATGCCTTAACTTTGATAGTGAAAGGAGATTATTTGCAACATCTAGGGATCATCCAGCTTGGACATAGACAGTTAAAGGAAGCATTGTTTACAATAGTGTCAAGCCAGGCATGTAAGATATTATGACCAAAAAGTGTCAGTTGGGAAGGAGTCATAAGTCTGAATGTACTAATTCTCAATCTCACTTGGGGTGGTATGTCCAATCATATCTTAGAAATAATGGAAACTTACAGGCTGATCTAGAAATCTGACATATATATTTTCTGATGGGAAAAGAGAGCAATTCCCCTGAGGTATATGGTGACTTGGGCAGGCTATCCACACTTGGAGAAAAATACAGAATGTTATCAGCTGTCAGCTCACTGTAATTCCTAGCCTGGACACATTTGATAGCTCTAACTCAGGGTCTTTGGGTGGTAATAGGGTTCCTGATAACTGGCAGTGACCTGGGGAAAGCAAACCAGTAGCTGCTTATTTTGCATATGCTTTGTGGTGATATGTGCTTAACCAGGCCTCAGGAGCTCACTTTAGAATCACTGCAAACAGCAGCTCAAACCCTCTCTATATTTTCCAAAGTCATCCTGGACTCTCCAGTCTCAGTATGGACAAGAACTCAAAGGGCTGTGGAAGAGGCAAAAGGGCTGAGGCCTTTAGTGAATCGAAGGCAGTGAATTGGAATGGTGCTTCTCTAAATGGTTTTGCATTCGGCTTCCCATCCCTTTCTGAAGTACCAGGACAAAGACACTCAGGCACAACCTAGGCCCTGGCCAGACTTACCTTCAGCTTATGCTGCAGCATTCTTTCCAGGTCTCTCAAATCATTGTTTCTTTCCTTCTCCATCTTCTCTTTCAGCTGGGCCATATTTTCCTTCAGGCTCCTCTCTTTGGCTTCCATCTGCTGCTGCAGCTCTTCCTGTTTCTGCCTCAGCAACTCCTGCTCCCTCTCAGCTGCCTCTGTCATGGCCTTGTCTGCTATCCCGCAAAGTATTAGAATGGTAATGAAATAACAGGTCAGGCCCGAGGTCAAACCTCTTAATATCAGAGACCAAACCAAATTCAAAGGTGGAGAAGGAAATCTCAGAATTCACCCAGTGTTCAGACTACCAAGAGCAGAGTTCAGATGTGGTGGGAAAGTCTGTATCTCGCTGGATGCACAACCACACCTCCCCTATAGTTTTCAGATTGAGCAGAGTGTGTGCTCAGGAGAAAATCTCACTGTTTGGGAATGTCTTCCTGTTAGACCTGCCAGGGGACACTGCAGGAACCTCTGCATCTCCCTGGGATTTGTGCCTGTACCTGCTATGGCCTTCTCTCCATGGGTGAGGGCTTTATCAGCCTACAGGATGAATTTCTCTATTGCCACCTGTGCCTGCAGGAAGCTCTGGAGAACTTCTTTTGCCTGAGAAACCAAGAGGAAAGAACATAGAATTCCACCATGCAGATTAATTCTGCACAATCAAGTCTGTACATGCCTTTTTTTTTGCTTTCTGTTTAATAGTCCGTGAACCTCCTACCTGGGGTTCAAGCTCCTTAGTGTGACCAGAGACCCCCATATTTCCTTCTCTGTCTCTCCAAACCCTTTCCAATTGGTATATCCCAACACCTGCTCTAGTGCCCAGGTAGTAAAAATTATGTGTAGTTGCATATACAAGGGACTTTGCGTTTCAGATAACATCTTGACTTGAACAACATGTGCAAATACTTGAAAATTTACACTGCATTCCCCAGAAGGTTTCCTAAGATGCCTTTACAGTGTGAAATGCTGTCCCTCCCCTGCCACTGCTAGATTTGTAAATTTATGTAACTATTTAACTGGCCTGTGTCTCCCACATCACATCTCTAAAATGTGGATAATAACGGCAAATGTTTCATATCATAGTGTGGAGGGTTAAATTTAAACGCTTGGGGAAAAAGTCTTTACACTATATCAGTTGCATAGGCAATAAGTTTTCAATGTATCTTGTTGTATTACTATTATTACATATCTTATCATCCTCTGTGTCAGCCAGGATCACAGGACTCTGAGCATTATATTCTGTATGCAATTGCCTATTTACTTGACTCTCATGTTTGATCAGGAATGTAAAGACTTTCACTTTAACTCGTAAATCCTAAGAATTGGCACGAAGCTTGCCACTTAGTTTCATGAAGAAATACTTTCTGTCTGCCTTTCCTGGATTTTGGATTTGCATACTCTCTTATAGGTAATGAATATTTCTACTCGAATCAGGAATAAATAGCAAATACTGGACATTAAAAGCTAAATGTATCATGATCTCTTATTCCTCACAAGAGGGGCTGTGCTCTCAGATTTTCCAGAGACCCCCTGACTTCACTGTCGGTGTCCCAATGCTCCCCTTGTTCCTCACCTTCACTCCTTTCCTGGGCACTTGGCAGTACTCCTGTTCAATCCTTCTCTTTGCTTCTCTGTAGCGCTTGTGCCCTCCAGGAACACAGAAAAACCCTGCTGCAATGCTTTCCACCTCTAGCTATGGGTATTCAAGGCGCATATCAGCATCTTCAATGTGGTCTGTTGTATTCATTTCCCAAGACTACTGCAACAAATTACCCCAAGGTGAATTACATGGATTAAAACAAAAAGAAATTTCTTTCCCACATTCTGGATTACAGATGTCTCAAATCCCAGTGTCATTACAGCCACACTCCCTCTAACGGCTCTAAGACAGAATCCTCCCTGCCTTTTCCAGCTTTTGTTGGCTCCACATACTCCCTGGGTTGAGGCTGCATAACTCCAATCACATGGCTTCTCCTCTCCTGTGTGTGTCTTCTCCTCTTTTTTTTTTTTTTTTTTTTTTTTAAAGATTTTATTTATTCATTCATTTATCCCCCCCTTGCTGCTTGTGCTCGCTTGGGTCAGCTAACCACACCGCGCGGGCGGGCTTGCCTTCACCAGGAGGCCCCGGGAACTGAACCCGGGGCCTCCCATATGGTAAACCGGAGCCCTACTGATTGAGCCACAGCCACTTCCCTCTTCTCCTCTTTTGTCTTGGACAAATCTCCCTGAATATCTCTCATCAGGATACTTGTCATTGTGTACAGGACTCACCTGCGAAATCCTTAACTTAGTTACATCTGCAAAGACCCTCTGTCCAAATAAGGACACATTTATAATTACCCCCAGTTAAGAGTTAGTGGTATATTTTTGGAGGCCACTGTTCAACCCACTACATAGGTGTATATCAACTTTTTACTTTTCGGACAGTTCTAAGCAAAAATGTTGGAAGATGATGCGCTCTTAGTCCACTGTGCCCACAACGTCTGAGGATATGGATGATGTCACATAGAATAATGACTAATTTCCACTGAGTCATTTCTCTAAAAAATGACACAGATGCCTTATGGACATTATCTTATTGATCCTGACAAAAAAAATTCTAATATTTAAAGAATCTTATCCTTTCTTAGGACATAAAATAAAGGAAGCCTAGATGGGGTGCGTGGTTAAAAGTTTCATGGTCAGAAGCAAGATTTGAACGCAAATCTGTATCACATCCAAGGATGACTCCCAGATTTTATGACGAACTGATTAGATATTGTCAAAAAAAAAAAAAAAAGTAAGAAACACAGGCATAGTAATATGATTTTAAGTGTTTTACAAATATTATTTTATTTAGTATTTGTATTGACCCTATGAGGTAGTTAATATAAATACACCCAGCACATTTTTTTTTTTTTCAAAATAAGAGGCAGGATAGAATAAGCATTTCGCCAGTCACAAAGCTAGTAAAGAGGCCATCCAGTATTTGAACGGAGGCAGCCAGCTCCAATCTGCCCACACTCTTTCTCTCTCACTCTTTCTTTCTCTCACACACACACTCATTCTCAGACAGGTTCCTGCTCTAGTTCTCCTTCCTTTAACTCTTCCACTTTATGATCAGCATCTTCAGGTAAATCTGTATTAAGAGGCCGAAAAAAATACTCGTGGATATAGAAACATCTCCCTTAATCCGAGAAAGGACTTCAGCCACCCTTTCTGAAGATGAGGGTAGATGCACTCCTCTGCCATACAAGGCTCTTTCTAGAGACAACCTGCTACAGCCTGGGTGGGTGCCCCAGGAGGAGCAGCGCATCCAGCGGCTGCCGTGCAGGCTCGGTTGCCTCGCAGCCGCCCCAGGTCCTAACCGAGATGCTGATCGCCAAAGCCAAGCGCCTGCAGGGCAGACAGCCGCGCCACCCGTGCCTTGCTCTGGCTGAGCTCTCCCTGTTGCTAATCTGCACTTCAGAATTTGCGTCATTCAGTTAGTTAAGGGAAATTTTCAAGGAAGACAGAGTTTAGAAAACAATTTCCCTGACCCGGGCGCTGAGGCCAGGGGCGGGAATACAATTCCTCAACTGCCCTGGCTCACTCCTTGCACTCTTCTGCGTGGGGCACCTCGAGACACCAATTGTTCTTTTCAGAAGCCCAAAAGCAAGTAGGAGAGTAATGTCATCTCCTTAAGGACAGGATGAAGAGAAACAAAACTGAAAGTATTCCCGCTTTTTGCGTTATGGGTGGGTGGGGGTGGGAGGGGGCTGAAAGGACGTTGGGGGCGGATCCGCGGTTATTCTACATCTGCCTTTGCTACAATTGATGAACACATTTTGAAGCACTGCTAGTACCCGTGATCTATAGTTTACATTATGCTTTACACTTTACACCACATAATTTTATAGGTTTTGACAAAATGTATAATGTCCAGTATCCTTCATTGCAATGTAATGCAGAACAATTCCAAAATCCCCAAAATGCCCTCCCCCCATGTTACATCTATTCTTCCCTCTCCCTCCCTTCAAAACCTCTGGTGACCACTGTCTTTATATCAATGTAACAAGTTCTTCTATGACTAAATAATAATAAGTCTATAGTAGCATTCCCCCTTTATTTGTTCATTCCTCAATCTTGAGGATTTTAGGATGGTGATGCCCACTCTGCTTCAGATTGAGAGGGAGCTTAGATCACATGGGACAGATGGGTGGAACTGTCTTGCTTACAGTCATAGATAACGCTCTGTTTTGGGGGGATGGGCATTGTCCATCAACATCATTTTGTTAGTTATCCTGGGTGAGTCCAATGCACTGGAGAGTAAGTGTTGGCTGCAACTTTGATGAGATTCAGGGCTTAACTAGCATATAAACAGACCAAAGATTATTTATCTGGGACATATATTTATTTAATGGGTATGATGCTAATTATAGGTTCAAATAAGAGGGGCAGGAGAGCCATGTGTAGGGAAATTATAAGTGAGTCTATCTCTGTTACATTGGGGAAATAGATTAACATATATTCCAAGGTTGGCCTGCCAACAGGGTAAAGTTTGAGTTTTATGAGTTTATGTCCTCTCTTTAGTAATTTCAAATTTTAAAATACACTCTTCTTGTAGGAAACGTGGTAAAATTAAATGATGAGTTTTTAAATTTTCACTATTTGATATTATTAAAATTAGTCAATTGTATTTTTTACCCTGTAACACCAGGGGATACATTTTACTGGTAAATATCTTCCAAAATGGGAGCCATTGCTATTGGTTATTTAAAGAGGAACAAAGCAAAATTCTCACTCTTGGTGAGTCTGTATCACGAAGGGCACAAATATAAAATAAAGCAAGCAGGAAATGTTGCAAAACGTTTCTTGGGTATCTACAAGAGCAACAATTCATTATATTTGGAAAGCTAATTTGGTGGATTCATAGGGAAAGTGTAGTTTCTGCTGGATCTTGAATGAAAATTCAAACTTGAGTAAAGACAGTTTGGAGTAATGTATTTTAGGGCAAATGAAGGAAATGAGAAATATATAATGGTAAGAAATAAATAGTAGGAATCAGTCAGAGTCCACTGTAGCTAGTCTAACAGGTTGACTGTGGATGAGGTTGAAAGATTAAGTGCAACCTGGGTCATAGACTTTATCCCACAGGCAGGTAGTCTTTGAAGGTTATTACTAGGCACAGTCAGACTGAACATGAGTTCAACCACTCTCTCCCCTCCTGTTGAACCCTAAATTAGCCTACCCATAGGCCTTCATGGCAACCAGAGGAACGTAAAAAAAAAAAGCTTTCCACTGTCTCCTAAGTGTCTTATCTGAAAAGCACACAATCTCCCCTCCCTTGAACAATCTTGCAAGGACAGACAAGCACACAACCTCCCCTCCTTTGAACAATCCTGCAAGGACATCTCAACCCTGCAGCTGTGCCCCAGGTTATCAGGGCACACTGTGCAAACGCTAGCTAACTGCCAAAATCCGCTTCTGTTTATTCTGCTTGCTTGCAAACTGCATCTGCAACCCTCTATAAAAGGGAGCCATTTTAGAACCTCGGGGCTGCAGTTCTCTCCTACATGAGAAGTGCTACAGACACCCGCAGGCTTAGCTCAATAAATTTCATAAAAGTGGTTAAAGTCTGAGTGTGGTCGATCTCCTGGGTTACAACATTTGGAGGCCCCAGCGAGATTAACCGCGAGTTCCCCCTTAATTGGGGTCGACCTCCTCAGACTAAGCGGGAAGTGCCTCCACTTCCTTGCCTTTGCTTTTGATTCGTGATCGGATTCGGACTAGGACAGTGGCCACGAGGAATCTGGTAAGAGATTTTCCCTTTTGTGTTAGCTCCGGAGCATTTGTGGGGGCTGTTGCAGGCAGGACGCCGCGGTACTGCACACCCCGAATCAGGGACGGGGTTTTTTCCTGATTTTGGAAACCGTTAGGTTTCACTTTGGTATTTGGCTGTGTGAGTAGGAGTGAAACTAGTCTCCAGTGTTTTGTTTGTTTGTCGGTCTATGTTCAGTGTTTCTTGGTGTTTTAACTTTTTCAACCCTAACAGGATGAGACAAGGAAAATCCACTCCGTGAACTCCTCTTGAATGCATTCTTGCTAATTTTTCTAATTTCTTTAAAAGATCCTGTGACTATGGGAAGCCAGCAGATCCAGGCTTCCTACGGACCCTCTGTGAACTTGAACGGCCAGCCTTCTGAACAGATTGGCCTTTGGAAGGCTCATTTGATTTATCTCTGTTGTTTGCTGTACAGTCTGTTGTTTATGGGGTTCCCCACCCCAACCAGAGGGTTTATATAGATGTTTGGATTGACATTGTGTATGATAAAGTAGAATATATCCAGAAATGCCAGAAACCAGGGAAGGAGGATATGTATGCAAAGGTAGGCGGAAAAACCATTTTAATAACTGCCCCGAAACCTCGAGGGGCACGGGATCCCCCAGAAGAAAAGAAAGATGAGAAACCAGAGAAACAGAAACCCCGTTTATATCCTGTTCTGCCAGGGAAAACTGATGATATAGCTGAAAGCTTATTTGACCCCCCCCCCCCCCTGCGCCTTGCCCAAGAACTCCCTCGCAGCAACAGGCACCAAGGCGCTCGCCCCAAGGGGAAGTCCAGAGTCCTCCCCACAAGAGAGGGGGAACTCCTTATCAGCCCCCCCCCCCACCAGGGCCTGATTCTTCAGTGCCCCTGTTGCCGCTCAGGGAAGTTCCTCCTCAACCAGTGGCGCCTCCGGGCCATACTCAAATAATTTATGTCCCATTTTCCCACCTCTAATCTCTATAATTGGAAGCACCAGAACCCTCCTTTTTCAAAGAACCCCCAAAGGCTGATTTTGCTTTTAGAAACTATTTTCCTCACTCATCAGCCTACCTGGGATAATTGTCAACTGATTTTACAATCACTCCCTTCGAGTCCTCCTCGTTGGAACCCTAACACTGATGTAGGGATGAAAGCCTTGCGCCACTATCACCAGTCTCTACTTAGGGGTCTAAGGACTGCAGCTAAAAAGCCTACCAATTTAACTAAGGTTAGTGCAGTCATGCAGGGTAAGGACGAGTCCCCGGCTGCTTTCTTAGAGAGATTATTGGAGGCATATCGAATGTACACCCCCTTAGACCCAGAAGATGAAAATAAAAAACGAATGGTAAACATGGCGTTCGTCTCTCAGTTGGCCCCAGACATTAAAAAAAAAAACTTCAAAAGCAAAAAGGGCTTGAAGGGAAAACTAGAAGTGAATTAGTAAAAATAGCTCAGAAAGTTTTCCAAAATAAAGAAGATCCTATTCGGGAGCAGACCAAGCAGCTCTCGCGAATCTTGCTGGCAGCACCAACCCGGAAACCCCATCCCTCCAAGGGACAGCCGGAGAGAGGAGACCTAAAGAAGAACCAATGTGCCTTTTGCAAGGGGATGGGGCACTGGAAAAAGAATTGTCCTAAATTAATAGGCAGAAGGGCTCAGGAATCTAAAGAACCGGCCCGCCTCTTAGTAAAAACTGAAGATTAAGGGGGTCAGGGTTCCTTCGCACTTGGCCCCCAGGAACCCATAATAAAGTTAACAGTCGAAGGGAAGCCAACTGAATTCTTAGTAGACACGGGGGCCACCTTTTCAGTTCTCCAAGAGACAACCGGGGAACTCTCATCCCAGAAGACTTCTATCATAGGGGCAACAAGAAAACCTAAATCTTACCCCTGGACTCAAGCCTGAATTACTAACTTAGAAAAGGGTACTATTACCCACTCCTTCTTAGTAATGCCAAAATGCTCATACCCCCTCTTAGGCCAAAACTTGCTGCAGGAATTAAAGGCAACCATCTCCTTTAAAGATGGAGAAACAATTTTCCAACTGGGAGATCAGCTCCCTCAATCAATTATGTTAACTGTCCCTATCTCCAAAGAATATATTCTATTTGAACAAGAGCCCAAGGGGGCTATAGGAAAAAGCAATATCCAGGAACTACTTACTAAAATCCCTGGGGTCTGGGCAGGGAGCAACCCGCCAGGATTGGCTTTGCATCAACCTCCTATCATTGTGCAACTCATGAGTACTGCTCTCCCCATCCAAGTCAAGCAATACCCTATACCTCAAAAGGCAAGAGAAAGCATAGCGAAACATATCAAGAGATTAAGAGAAGCAGGGATACTGACTCCCTGCCAATCACCGTGGAATACCCCCCTTTTACCAATAAAAAAGCCAGGAACTAAAGATTATAAACCAGTACAAGACCTAAGAGAAGTCAATAAAAGGGTTGAAACCATTCACCCCACTGTACCTAACCCTTATACCCTTCTGAGCTCTCTGCCTCCAAAACGAACTTTCTATCTGTACTGAACCTGAAAGATGCCTTCTTCACCTTACCATTGGCACCTCAGAGCCAACCCATCTTCACCTTTGAGTGGACGGACCCCGAAGGGGGATTTTCAAGCCAGCTAACCTGGACTAGACTCCTGCAAAGATTCAAAAATTCTCCAACCATCTTTAATGAAGCCCTAAGCTGAAACCTCCTGGGATTCAGGGAATCCCACCCTCAAGTAACTCTTTTGCAATATGTAGATAACCTTCTTCTTGCAGCAGCATCAGAAGAGGATTGCCTAACCGCCACCAAGGAATTGCTCTCTGAACTAGCACGCCTCGGCTACCGGGTGTCCATAAAAAAGGCTCAGATTTGCGTGCGAAAAGCCACATATTTGGGCTACCATCTGAAAAAAGGTAAAAGGACCCTATCTCTGGGACGGATAGAAGCTATCCTGAATATCCCAACTCCAACCACCAAGCGCCAGGTACGAAAATTCCTAGGGGCAGTAGGCTACTGCAGGCTCTGGATACTCAGGTTTGCTGAAATTACAAAACCCTTATACGCCTGCACAGGCGAAAAAAACCCTAACTTTCATTGGACTCGAAAAAAAGAACAGGCCTTTATAGCCCTCAAGCAAGCCTTAGCCTCAGCCCCTACCTTAGCCCTACCCAACATCACGAAACCTTTTCAGCTGTTTGTAGCTGAAAAGAAGGAGATTGCCAAAGGGGTCCTCACTCAAACCTTAGGGCCTTGGAAACGCCCAGTGGCCTATCTCTCCAAGCAACTAGATCCTGTAGCTACAGGATGGCCATTATGCATGAGAGCGATAGCTGCCACCACCCTTCTTGTCAAGGAGGCACAAAAATTAACCTTGGGCCAGAACTTGCAGATTATCTGGGGCCACACCACTGAGGCCCTCCTTAGATCCCCACCTACCGTTAAATTTCGAATGCTCGTCTTACTCAATATGAAGTGCTGCTACTAAATCCCCCTCAAGTCACTTTCTCTAAGTCCATGGCTCTCAACCCAGCTACTCTGTTGCCAGATTCTAAATATGGAGAAATTGTCCATGATTGCCTGGACATTTTAGAAACTATCACTGAATCTAAACCTGACCTCCGGGACACTCCCCTAGAAAACCCAAATTACGAGCTTTATACTAATAGAAGCAGTTATCTGAAAGATGAACTGAGATATGCAGGCGCAGCGGTGACCACGAAAAATCAAGTACTCTGGTCACAGGCCTTGCCCCAAGGAACCTCCGCCCAAAAAGCAGAACTAATTGCTCTAACCCAGGCGCTTCACTGGGCAAAAGATAAAAAAGTCAATATCTATACTAACAGCCGGTATGCATTTGCAGCTGCCCTGGTACATAGAACCCTCTACCAGGAAAGAGGACTTTTAACATCGGCTAAAAAAGAAATAAAAAATAAACAAAAGATTTTAGCTCTTTTAGCAGCTATACGGAAACCTAAAGAGGTAGCCATTATCCATTGCAAAGGGCATAAGACCCAACCAAGTCGCACCAAAAAAGGGAATGATCTTGCAAACCTAACTGCGAAGCGGGTAGCGTTGGGAGAAGTGAAACCACTCAAGATCTTGCCACTTCTTCCCCAACGAGCCCTACCTACTTCTCCTAGCTATAACCAAGAAGAACAAGAATTAGGACAAAAACTGAATTGCACCACTGAGGCTGGACTTTGGCAACGATTGGCCGACGGGCGCCTGCTGCTGCCAAAAGCATTGGGTATTGCCCTAGTCCAAAACTTCCATTATAGCACTCACCTTAGTACCTCGAAATTAATTGTTCTAATTACTAAACATTTCTATGTTCCAGATTTAAAGACCATCGCTAACTCAAAAGTAACCCGTTGCTCAGCATGCGCTCAGGTCAACCCAGGGCCTCCAATCTCTCGCAGTGTAGGGGTCCGAATCAGAGGCCATGAACCAGGGGAACATTGAGAATTAAATTTTACTAAAATTAAAAAAAGCAAATATAGCTATAAATATCTCCTGGTCTTTATAGATACTTACTCCGGATGAACTGAAGCTTTTGCCACCAAGCATGAGACTGCCAGTATAGTCGCCAGGCACCTCCTGACAGGAATCCTCCCACGATTTGGCTTACCCTTGGCGTTAGGGTCCGACAATGGCCCGGCTTTCATAGCCAAGATATCCAAAAGTCTAGCCGAGACATTTAAAATAAACTGGAAATTACATTGCATTTACCGTCCTCAGAGCTCAAGACAAGTAGAGAGGATAAATAGAACTTTAAAGGAAACTTTAACTAAATTAAAATTGGAGACTGGAGAGAGTTGGGTAAGTCTTCTCCCTTTCGCCTTACTAAAAACCAGATGTATCCCTTATTTGAAACATTTAACCCCTTTTAAAATAATCTATGAAAAACCACCTCCCATAATCCCCAACTCCTAGCGCCATCGCACCCATTAAACTCCTTTAATAATTCTTTGCTAACTATGCTAAACTCTGTTTTCTCCCTTCTGAATAAAACTCAGCTGGCCATCACCACTGAGTGTTGGCTCTGCGTCGATCCAGCACCACCATACTACGTGGGGATTGGTGCCAACCTAACGGGAGAAATGGCCCCCCGGAACGTCTCCTACACCGATGCCGACAACTTTGGAACTAGTATCCTGTCTGATTGTTCTCATCAAAAAAAACTCACCCTCAGCGATCTCCAAGGACAAGGTATCTGTTTCACCAGCGGCAGCTACTCCATAGACAACTCACCTTATAAGAACAATTGCCTGAACACTGTCATCCTCACTGCTTCAGGATCCACTTAAACTTTAATCACCCCCAATGGTACCTGGTTTGCCTGCTCATCTGGTATCACCCGCTGTATTGCCCCTAATAATGCTTCTGACCTATGTATTGGTGTTTATATAATTCCCCAGGTTTACCTATATGCTGGATCCTCAAGTACTGCCCACTTCCTAGCTCAGGATCAACATTTTAAACTACAAAAAAGAATTCCAATTCTAATCCCTATCTTAGCCACCTTAGAGATTACAAATTCAGCAGCCATAGAAGCTGGGGCCATGATTACCTCTAACACTGATATTAAAAAACTTTCAGCTACTTTCTCTGCTGATGTCGCCCTCCTTCAAACCCAAATACAATATCTTAAAAAACAAGTTAACTCCTTAGCAAAAGTAGCTATACAAAACAAAAGAGGACTAGATTTACTGTTTCTGAAACAGGGTGGCTTATGTGCCACCCTCGAAAAAGCTTGCTGTTATTATGTAAACCATTCAGAAATTATTAAACAATCAATGCAAGAACTACAAAAGAGACTGAGAGAGAGGGATCTAAAAGAACAATCCTCTGAGTCTTGGTTTCAAAACCTTTTCAATTGGTCTCCATGGCTGACTACTTTAATTTCAGCCCTAATAAGCCCTCTCATACTGTTACTTTTAGGTCTCACTTGTAGACCTATCATTATCAATAGGCTTGTAGCTTTTGTCAAGGACAGAGTCCAATCGTTCAAACTAATGGTATTAGCCCAACCCTACCAACACCTACCAACGACTAGAGACCATATGATGAGTCAATGATTTGACCCACTAAGAAGAGAAGTGGGGAATGTTGAACCCTAAATTAGCCTACCCATAGGCCTTCATGGCAACCAGAGGAACGTAAAAAAAAAAATGCTTTCCACTGTCTCCTAAGTGTCTTATCTAAAAAGCACACAACCTCCCCTCCTTTAAACAATCCTGCAAGGACATCTCAACCCTGCAGCTGTGCCCCAGGCTTCAGGGCACACTGCAAACGCTAGCTAACTGCCAAAATCCGCTTCTGTTTATCCTGCTTGCTTGCAAATTGCATCTACAACCCCCTATAAAAGGGAGCCATTTTAGAACCTCGGGGCTGCAGTTCTTTCCTACAAGAGAAGTGCTACAAACACCCGCGGGCTTAGCTCAAAAAATTTCATAAAAGTGGTTAAAGTCTGAGTGTGGTCGATCTCCTGGGTTACAACAGCAGGAGGGGAGAGAGAATAAAGTGGTGATATTAGAGATAGAGATCAAATTGGAGGCTGTTGCTTCCTGCAGCTGAGAGGACATGTTACAGTCGTACCCCTCTAAGTTTATGTGGAAGCTCTGCAGGCATGCAGGCTACTTCCATCCGGTTGTTCTGTAACCTTAAAAATATTCTACTCATCTGCAAGGTCAAAGCTGGGCTGCTGCCACATTAGCGATCCAGATAGTAGGAAGGGAAAAGAGACTGGAAGAGTAGAGGCTCAAAGTTCTCTGACCCAGATCCACGAGAGACATATATTTCTGCCCATATTCCATATTCAAACTTAATCACATGACATCACCTAGATGCTAGAAAAATATAATCTCTAGCTGGGTTGCCATGAGATCATATTATAAAATAGGATGTTTCAATATTAGAGCTGAGAAGTGTCTTATAACTTTGAAAGCATATGAAATAACACCAGAGACTTTTTTTTTTAAATCAAGAGTTGATGATGGGGAAGCGGCTGCCGGTCAAGCAATTGAGCTCCAGTTTACCGAGTGAAAGACCCGGATAAGATCCGCCCCCCACCACCACCACCCCGCCCCGACCTCCTGGTTAAAAAAAAAGGAAAAAGGCTTCCCAGACTTACACCGTTCTGAGAGGCACAGGCCACCTGGCAGCAAAGTGACTCACCAAAAGAGGATGACTCAACCAGATAGAAAAAAAAAGAAAAGAAAAAAGAGTTGATGGTGGAAAAAATTTAACACTATGCTGAGGATAAAGAAACATAAAAGGAGGTAGGGTTTATACACTTCAAACTAACTGGCAACAAGCCACCAGTGGATTGTAATAAGCTATCTATCTAGATGTATAACAACCACTAACAAAGCTGTTCAAAGGGATACACTCAAAATTACTACAGATAAATCAAAATGGAATTTAAAAAGAACATTCAAGGTCTCCACCTGAAGGAAATAAAAAGTGCAGAAAACAGATAAAATGACAGACTTAAGCCCTAACAGATTCAGGTTGGGGAAGAGGACAACTTTCTTCTAAGATTTGTGCATCAACTTTAAAGGGAACCACCAGCACTTGCCTCTATCATAGCCCAGACCCATTCTAACTTGCTGGCTCCACTCTCTTTTCTCCCTCATTCTATTTTCTTTTCTTTATTCACTGCTTTGCTTTTTGGAGCAAATATAATTTCTCTAACAAGGCAATTTAGCAGTCTTTTTTTTAAACTTCGGCTTCTGCTGTTTTTATATACTTGTGTTCTATCCTGTGTTCCAATAGGCATGCCAATGAATTTTTAACAGCCTATGCATTTCCCTCCCTATCAAGAATTTTTGGCTGAGATGTTAAAATAGTAAAGCCTTATTTTATCTTGTTATGGCATGTTATATACCAACAGCCATTCTACTACAAAGGAGAAGATGGTTATGTATAAAATCTGTAAAAGTTCTAATAATGCACAGACATCACTGTTTTGAAAACTTTGTTTCAAAATGTAGCACAAAAGGGCAGAATTATGCAGCTTAAATTTAACTAGACATTTAGAGGTCTCTGGGTTTTCTTTGGTGAAGAACCCAGAGCAGCAGAAGCTGCACGTGCCATGAAGTTTGTCTGTGCTATGAAACACAGGCTGTCCTCAGTAGAAGAATATGGTATCTGGAGACATTCTGCATAGACACTTTCAGGTATAGTGGCTCAGTTTCCATGAATGCTTTTTATGCTGTCTAATTTGGATTTGCCTTTTTAAAAAGGATATACTTGTTTGCTAGTGAAAAAATGGAGCTGATTTCCTAGAAAAGAGTCTGGATATAGGAAACACTTCATTGCTTTCAGTTTCAATTTGAATCATGCTTACAGGAAATTTTTTTTCAAGTATTCTTTAATTGACCTAAGGGAATATTTTCCTTACTGGAAAAGTTTTACATTAGATAATTTTAAAACATAATGGCTGGAAGTGTGAACAATTTGGAGGATTATTGGGGAAAACATCATATCCAGGAGTTGCAGCACCTCCCTTCTGGTTGTTTTTCAAGAGCAAGTATATGGCATTCAGCTCTTTTAAACTTTCTACCATCAAGCTGGTTATTTTAGGAATCTTCTGGAGGGCATTTTGCCAGGGCTACGGCATGGCCAGGAATCATTATTTTTACCCTCTCCCATTCATTCTCCACCAAATAGTCACAGTGGGTTTTTTTTTTTTAATAAAATAAAACACCAATTTAGTCATGTCACTTGTCTTCAGAAAAGTCTTCCAAGCTTCTTCTGCAGTTAGGATAAAGTCTAGTGTATATACCATGCCCTGAAATATCCAACCCATTCTGGATCCTGCCTCCCTTGTCCTTACCCCAGTCTTTCTGCTTCACCACGTGGGCCTTCATTCAGGTACTAAACACACTAAGCTATTCTCAATCAGAAATTTTGCACAAACTTTTTTGCCTGTAATTCACTTCCCTTATTACTTCCCTAACTAAACTGTATTCCTATTAGAAACTCACCTTAAATCTTTTTTCCTCAAAGACACATCTCTAACTGACTAATCTAAATTGGATATCCATTCCATATGTACTCATGAAGCACTGTACTATTCCTTTACAATGCTTTTCAGAAATTGAAATATTACAGTTTTGGTATAACAATCAGTTTTATGTGATATTTCTGAATTAAAACATTCATGAGCATAGAGATGTTGAATACAGTGACTGTTTTGCTAACTTCAATGCCTTCCACAATGCCCACCATTTGGTCAGTGGCCAATATATTTACTGAATGGGTAAATGCATCATGATTAAAAGTACATGCTTTGGTATCAGACAAATATTTTAAAAAATGCATTTTGGCATATGCATTTAGCTGTCTGTATCCTGGCCTTGTAAACTTGGAAAGAAAAATATGGAAAATCAATTCCACAAGGAACAAAACCTGACTTCATGAAGATGAACTTCTGTTACTATTTTATTTTATTTACATCTCCTACTTTGGAAATTAAAAGGTTTCTCTTTTTTTTTTTAATTGATTGAAGTATAAATTGATGATATGCAAACTTAAATCAAATAAGCAAAAATAAAAGTCCAGACTATGTTCAAATACAGGCGGTATTGAGGCAATCTATCATACTTAGACCCTAAGAGAAGACAAAAGTCTTTTTGGGCGTTATTATTATTTACTCAATGGCTATAGTTGTTCGTTGTTTTTTATTTTTTAATAATATCTGATATTCAACAAAAGATTACAATTTACAAGAAAATATGCCCAATATATGGGGATAAAACATTTTTAAAACCATCACAAATGATGTCCCAGATGTTGGGCTTACTAGATTAGGGCTTTGAGTTTGAGATAGAATATTTTTAAATGTACTGGAAAATGTGGAGAGTTTCAGCATAAAGATGGATAGTATGAAAAAAAGGTAAATAGAAATGTTGCAAATGAATACGTAGAATCAGAGATGAAGCACATTTTGAAGATGCTTATCAGCATGCTACTTCAGAAAAAATAAATTTAATCTTAAATATGATAAATAGAATGGCCCAAGAAACAAAAATAACAGGGCAGTGGGAGAAAGAGGCAGAGAGAGGGAGAGAAAATAAAGGAACAGATTACCCAAGATCTGTGGGAAAATATTGAGCAGTTTAACATATCTGCCAGTGCAGAGCAAAGAGATAAGAAAAAAATTGATTTAAAAAGATAGTGCAGAAAAATTTTCCAAAGGGAAAAGAAAAGTCACACTGATACAAGAACCTTGGAAACCACAATGTAGAATAAATACAAGGTGAATCATACCTAAGCCCATCATTCGCAAATTACTGAAAATACAGTATAAAAACAAATTCTAGCAATGCAGGAAATTATAACAATGAGGTGGAGCCAGTGGCCACTTGACACTTTTGGGGTAGGGAGGGGATGAGCAGTTGAAATACAGGGGCTTCTTTGGGAGTTGGAGGTTGTCCTGAGTACTGTTGTGGCAACGGATATAGGCCATTTTAAATTAGCACACACCACTCAGAACTGAGTGGGAGAGAGTGTGGTCTACAGTGTGAACTGTGGTCTATGGTTGGTGGCAAGGCCCCAGGATGTGTAAGTTCATTGAGGGTGGTGGGCCACACTTGTGGGAGATGTTTGTGTGGGATGTGGTGGGAAGTGTGGGAGGTGGGCAACATGGGAATCCCAGTGGGTTCCATGTAATATTTTGGGTAATCTAAGCACCTCTTAAAATATATGTATATATATATATAAATAACATTTTTGTAAGCAAATACACTATATGCATATATATTTATATATCATTTTGAAAATGTTTTTATGTATTGTGAGAATTTTGATTTTTACCCACAATAAAAATAAATTTAAAAAAATAATAATAAAATAAATAAATAAATAAATAGAAACAAATTCCTCAAATACTATTCGAAAATGAAGGTGAAGTAAATACATGCTCAGACAGTTGATAGTTGAAATATTCTGTTTTAGTTTGCTAAAAGCTACTTGGAGCAATATACTAGAAATAGGTTGGGTTTTACAATGGGTATTTATTAGGTTAAAGCTTATAGTTCTGAGGTCATAAAAGTGTCCAAATCAAGGCATCATTGGGAGATACTTTTCTATCCAAGGACCAGCTGCTGGAGGTCCTAGAATCCTCTCATGTGGCCAGGGCACAAGGGTGGCATCTGCTAGTTGCAGTCTTTACCTTCTCCCTGGGGACTTGTTGCTTTCAGCTTCTGACTGCTTTTGGCTTTTCTCTCTCCTGGGTTTGTTGATTTCAGTTTCTGGAAGTTTCTCACTGTCTATGCAGCTTTTCCTGTGTCTGAAGATTTTTATTCCTCTATTTATAAAGGACTCCAGTAAAAGGATTAAGACCCACTCTGGGTAATGCCTTACTGAAATGATCTAATCAAAACGAAGGTCCTATAAATTGAATCTAATCAAAAGGTTCCATCTACAATAGGTTTAAATGCACAGGAATGGATTGGCTTTAAGAACAGTAGTGGGGCATATGGGAATCCCCTATATTTTTTATGTAATAGTTATATGATCTAAAGTTTCTTTGAGATAACTAAATAATTATATATTTTTTGTTAAAGACAAAAAAAAAGAGAACATGATTTTCTGGGATTCACAAAAGCTTCAAACTGCCACAGTTTTATCTCCCACAGATCTGTGGTATAAAAAAAAGTCTCAAGGAACTGAATGACAATATGAAATGCACAAACATATGCATTATTTGTGTCCCAGAAGGAGAATAGAGAGAAAAAGAGGCAAAAGACTATTTGAAAAATAATGACCAAAAACTTCCTAACCCTTAAGAAAGACATAAATATCAATATCCAAGAAGGACAACACACTCCAAAAAGAATAAATCCAAATAGACCTACTCCAAGACACATACTATCCAGAATGACAAATATCAGAGATAAAAAGAAGATTCTGAAACCAGCAAGAGAAAAGGAAAGCATCAAATAAAAGGGAACCTCAATAAGATTAACTGCTGAACTCTCATCAGAAACCATGGAGAGGAGAAGAAAGTGGTATGATCTATTCAAGGTACTGAAAGAGAAAAACTGCCAGCCAAGAATTCTGTATCTGGAAAAATTGTCCTTCAGAAATGAGGGTAAGTTTAAAATCTTCACAGACAAACAAAAACTGGAGAGTAAGTTACCAAGAGAACAGAATTACAAGAGATATTAAAGGGAGTACTGCATCATGAAAGGAAAAACATGGGTTAAAGACTAGGAAAAGACTAAAAAATTAAGGTTATAAGGAAGGGTAACTTAAAGGGTAAAAAGACAGACAATAATAAGATATGACAACAGAAAGTCAAAGGACAAAATAGATGAAGTAAGTAATGCCTTTGTAGTAATAAGGGTCCACAAGAGACTCACCTCGGATGTAAGGATACAACCAGGTTAAGAGTGAAAGGTTGGAAAAAGATATTCCATGCAAATAGTAACCAAAAAAGAGCTGGAGTAGTGATACTAATATTGGACAAAAGAAATTTTAAATGCAAAACTGTTATTAAAAGATGAAGAAGTTCATTATATATTAATAAAAGTGGCAATGCATCCATAAAAAAATAACTATACTAAATATTTATGCACCTAACCTGAGTGCCCCAAGATACATGAGGAATACACTGACAAAACTGAAGGGAGAAATAGATGTCTCTACAATAACAGTTGGAGACTTCAATATACCAATCTCATATTGGGTAGAACTTCTGGACAAAGGATATATACAGAAACATAGAGCTTGAATAATATAATAAATGAACTAGACTCAATAAACATCTATACAGCATTGCACCCCAAAACAGCAGGATATACATACATTCTTTTCAAGCGCTCATGGATCCTTATCCAGAATAGACCATTTGTTGGGTCACAAAACAAGATTCAATAAATTTAAAAACATTGAAATTATACAAAACTCTTTCCTTGATCATAATGGAATGAAGCTGGGAATCAATAATGGATGGAAAAAGGGAAAATTCATAAATATATGGAGGTTAAATACCACACTTGTAATAATTCTGTGGATCAAAGAATAAATTGCAAGGGAATTCAGCAAATATCTTGAGACCAATGAAAATGAGAACACAACATATCAAAACATATGGGACACTGCAAAGGCAGTGCTGAGAGGGAAATTTATACTGAGATTTAAAAAGACAGAGCTAAAATTGAAGATCTAACTGTACACCTGGAAGAACTAGAAAAAGAACAGCAAATTAATCCCAAACCAAGTTGAAGAAAAGAAATAGTAAAGATCACAGTAGAAATAAATGAAATTGAGAACAAAAAAAAAAAAAAGACAGAGAATAACAAAACCAGAAATTGGCTCTTTGAGAAGATCAACAAAATTGACAAACCCTTAACTAGACTGACAAAGAAAAAAAGAAAGAAGACTAAAATAAATAAAATCTGAAAGGAGAAAAGAAACATTACCACTGACCCTGTACAAATAAGACAGATCATAAGAGGATCCTATGAACAACTGTATGACAAAAAAACTAGAGAATGTAGACAAGATGGATAAATTCCTAGAAACACATGAACCACCTACATTGACCCTAGAAGACATAGAAGACCTCAAAAACCAATTACAAGAGAAGAGATTGAAACAGTCATCAAAAACCTCCCAAAGCTGAAAAGCTCTGGACCAGATGGCTTCACAGGTGAATTCTACCAATCATTCAAAGATGATTTAATACCAATCTTGCTCAAGCAGATTGACCAGGAATGCAAACTACCAAACTCATTCTTTCAATCCCACATGACCCTAATAACAAACCCAGAAAAAGATACTAGGAAAAAAGAAAATTACAGAAATATGTACCTAATGAATATAGAGGCAAAAATCCTCAACAAAATAATTGCAAACAGAAATCCAAAAGCACATTAAAAGAATTATACACCACAATAAAGTCAGTTTTATCCCAGGTATGCAAGGGTGATTCAACACAAGAAAATTAATTAATGTAAAAAAACACATTAATAAGTTGAAGAAAAAAAATATCACATGATCTTCTCGATTGAAGCAGAAAAGGCGTTTGACAAAATACAGCATCCTTTCTTGATAAAAACACTCTGAAAGATAGGAAGAGAAGGAAGCTTTCTCAATATGGTAAAGTGCATATATGAAAAACTTACAGCTAGCATTGTACTCAATGGGGAAAGACAGAAAGCTTTCCCATGAGATCAGGAACAAGATAAGGATGCCTACTGTCACCACTATTATTCAATATCATGCTAGAAGTTCTAGCTAGAGCAATTAGCTAGGTAAAGAAATAAAAGGTATCCAAATAGGAAAGGAAGAAGTAAAACTTGCACTATTCGTTGATTCATCTTATATCTAGAAAATCTTGAAAATTCCACAACAAAGCTACTAGAACTAATAGATGAGTTCACCAAAGTGGTGGGATACAAGATTAATATACAAAAATCAATAGCGTTTCTATACACTGCGATGTGCAATCTGAGGAGGGAATCAGAAAAAAATTCCATTTATGATAACAAATAAAAAGATCAAATATTTAGGAATTAATTTAACCAAGGATATAAAGGAACTGTATTCAGAAAACTATAAAATATTGCTAAAAGAAACCAAAGAAGACTTAAATAAATGGAAGGCCATTCCGTGTTCATGGATTGGAAGACTAAATATCATTAAGATGTCAATCCTACCCAAACTGATTTATAGATTCAACGCAATCCCAATAAAAATCCTAACAGGCTTTTTCACAGAAATGGAAAAGCCAATTATCAATTTTGGAAGGGTAAAGGGTCCCGAATAGCCAAAAATGTCTTTAAAAAGAAGTATGAAGTTGGAGGACTCTCACTTCCTGACTTGAAAGCATATTACTTAGCTACAGTGGTAAAAACAGCATGGTACTGGCATAAAGATAGACAGATTGACCAATGGAATTGAATCGAGAACTCAGAAATAGACCCTCACATCTATGGTCAAGTGATTTTTCACAAGACTGTTAAGCCCCCCCAGCTGGGCCAGAACAGTCTATTCAAAAAGTGGTGCTGGGAGAACTGTATATCCAAATCCAAAAGAAAGAAAGAGGACCCTATCTCACACTTTATAAAAAAATTAACTCAAAATGGATCAAGGCCCTAAATATAAAAGTGACAACCATAAAATTCCTAGAAGAAAATGTAGGAAAACATCTTCAAGATCTGGTAGCAGGTGGTTGTTTCTTAAACCTTTCACCCAAATTATGAGCAACAAAAGAAAAAAATAGACAAATGGGACCTCCTCAGAATTAAACACTTCTGCATCTCAAAAGACTTGGTCAAAAGGGTGAAAAGGCAGCTGACTCCAAAGAGGTGTAATATGGGGGCACTTTCAGGACTTGAAATTGTCCTGAATGACATTGCAACAACAGATACAGGCCATTATATATCCTGCTATAGCCTACAGAATCCAGCGGGAGAGAGAATAAACTACAATGTAAACTATAATCCACCATTAAGTGGCAATGATCCAAAATGTTCATCAATTGCAATGAATGTACTACACTAATGAAAGTTGTTAATGTGGTGAAAAGTGGGAGGTGTGCAGAGTGGGGCATATAGGAATCCCTTATATTTTTTTATGTAACATTTTATGTAATCTAATTATCTTTTAGAAAAAATAAAAAAAATATTTTTTAAATGTTCCAGTATATATTGGTAATAATAACAGTTTATTATAAGCATGTAAATCACTTTTCTCTACAGTTTCAAAGATTTAGGGGCTTTGGATAATATAATATATACTTGCAAATATCTAGCAGTATGTGGATACAACTTTTAAAGCAAGCTAAAACTGATTATTAAAGCAATCTCTTCAACACACACACACGCACACACACACACACACCAAAGGCAGCCAACTCAATGGAAGAAACTATTTGGCAGTCACGTACCCAATAAAGGTTTAATACCCATGATATATAAAGAGGTCCTACAACTCAACAATTAAAAGACAAACTACCCGAATAAATAATGGGCAAAAGACTTGAAAGACAGTTGTCCAAAGAAGAAAGACAAATGACAAAAAAACACATGAAAAAATGTTCAACATCACTAGCAATTAGGGAAATGCGTATCAAAAATACAATGGGGGGGGGGCGGTGTGGCTCAAATGGTTGGGTGTCCGTCTGCCATATGGAGGGACCTGGGTTCGATCCCCGGGACCTCCCTGTAAAATAAAAAATATATATACAGAAGGCGCATGGGCTGCCAGGCTCTGTGTGCCGGTGAGCCACCAGGCCCTGGGAGCCATGCAGCAAGATGATGATGTAACAGGAGAGAGACGCAGGGGAGAGACAAGATGAGATGCTCCGAAAGCTCCGAAAACCAGGAACCGAGGTGGGGCAGGTGGCAGAGCACCTCTCTCCTACATCAGAGGTCTTCAGGATCGAATCCTGGTGAAGACTGGAGGAGAAAGATGAGAAGAGATGGCAGGAAACAGACTCAGAGAATTGCCCAGTGAATGGACAAAAAACAGCAAATAGGGAAGGGGGGGTGGTTAAAATGGATAAAGTAAATAAATAAATCTTTAAAAAAAAATACAATGAGGTATCATTTCACATAGATTAGACTGGTCACTTTTTAAAAAGTCAGAAAACTAAATTTTGGAGAGGATGTGAAAAGATAGAAATGTTTATTTATGGTTGGTGTGGGAACGTAGACTGGTACAGGCACTGTGGAGGACTATTTGGCTGCTCCTAAGGAAGTTGAATATAGACTTGCCATGGAACCTGTCAATACCACTAGTAGATTTATACCTAGAAAATAAGAATACAAAAGCAACATCAATCAACAATCAGAACCTCTCCTCTTGTGGTCCTATGACAGGGGCTCAGTCATTGTTTGTTTTTCCTCAATATAGTAGAAATTGGCAGGGAATATGATTTTAATCTTCCTATCAGAATAACTGATGCCAAGATCTCTTGAATTAGTTGTGATTCAAAGTGTTCTCAGAATAATTCAATCTCATTATTTGTGATTGGTCTGTTGAGTTCTTCTGTTTCTTTCATCAGTGTAAGTTTCTCGTGTATTTCTAGAAATTCATCCATTTCATCTAAGTTGCCAACTTGTTGGCATACAATTTTTGTAGTATCCTCTTTTGATACTCTTTACTTCTGTGGAGTCAGTGGTGATGTCTCCTCTTTCATTTCTTATTTTAGTTGCATCTTCTCTCTTTTTTCTTTGTTAGTCTAGCTAAGGATTTGTTCAATTTTATTGATCTTCTCAAAAAAAACAGCTTTTGGCTTTGTTAATTCTCTCTGTTGTTTTTTTTTTTTTTACCGGGAGGTCCCAGGGATCGAACCCGGGTCCCTCCATATGGGAGACGGACGCCCAACCAGTTGAGCCACATCCGACCCCTCTCTGTTGTTTTTTGATTCACAATTTCATTCAATTCTGCTCTGATCATTGTTATTTCTTTCCTTCTGTTTCCTTTGGGATTAGTTTGTTGTTCTTTTTCTAGTTCCTCCAGGTGTGCAGTTAGGTCTTTGATTTTAGCACGTTCTTCTTTTTTAATGTAGGCATTAAGGGCTATAAATTTCCCTCTCAACACTGCTATTACTGCATCCCATACATTTTGATATGTTGTGTTTTCATTTTCATTTGCTTCTAGATATTTACTGAATTCTCTTGCAATTTTCACCTTGAACTTCCATATATTTATGACTATTCTGGATCTCCATCACTTACTGATTCCCGGCTTCTTTCCACTGTGGTCAGAGGGTGGAAAACAAGTTTCCACACAAGAAATAAGCAAAAAAGGACATAGGTAGCTATAATAATATCAGACAAAATAGACTTTAAATGCAAAATTGTTGTAAAAGACAAAGATGGACATTATATATTAATTAAAAGGGTAATCTACAAGAAAAACAATAATAAATATTATGCCTCTAACCAAGATGTCCCAAAATGCATGAGGCACACTGGCAAAAGTAAGGGGAGAAATAGACTCTTCCACAATCATGGTGGGGAACATCAATATACCATGATCACTAATAGACAGATCATCTCAAAAGAGGATCAATAAAGAAACAGAAATCTTGGATAATATGTCAGAGGAACTAGACCTAATGGAGATAGACAGAACATCACATCCCCCAAAACAGCAGGATAAACAGTCTTCTCGAGTCTTCTCTAGTATTCATGGATCATTCTCCAGGATAGATTACATATTAGGTCCTAGAACAAGTTTCAACAAATTTAGAAAGATTGAGATTATACAAAATACATTCTCTGTGTCCCTAATATAACCCACGACCATTAAAAATTTGCTGAAAGTATAATGGTCTATTTATTATCTGTGAATCTACTATGTTCTAAGCACTTTTTTTTCCCATTTTAACACAGCTTGACAGTATTATTCACTGTTTTAAATAGCTAAAGATAATAAGATCCTGAGAGGGGTTAACACAAATACCAAAATTGACTTTGAAATTTAGGATTTTCTTCAAAATTTGTGTTTTGTGCCCTACTATTCATTTATATATAATACATTTGTAACAGTAAATGAAGAAATAAATTAATATCCTTTCCTCAACTCCCTTGTTATAATGTGCTTCCTAAGGGGACCCCAAAAATACTCCCTGGCCATTCTTCTGCGCATCATCTTCGTCTGCAACAACATCAGCACCATCAACCACCAGGCCCTAGAGAGGAGGCAGGAAACACACAACCACATTTTATTGAATTTACAGGAACTGCAACTAAGACTGTTTCTTCTGTCCTGTGACTCTAGTACAGTGGTTGAAGAAAATGGCACATAAGGACAAAAAAATGTTTGTAAAACTTTATTTAAAATAAGATCTAGAAAATGAAGGGCACTTTTCCTTCCCTAGTTGAGATGCAATGTATGTGTCTGATACAACAGTGATGATCAGGGCAAAGTCATCATGAGGTCGAGGACTCCGCATCGAGTTTATGATGTTATCTTCAGATTTTATTTACTCATTTTGGGATATCTTTCTGGAGCTGAAGACAGATGAAGGTGTCATCACCAAAGATGAATGCCTGCAGAATACCCTGAAATTGATTTCAGTTATTAGAGCCCGTTCTGTGTCTAGGAATGTTCAGGACAAGATGCAATTAAATAAGCCCTGACATTCTTCGCTTGATGTCATTGCTTCTTTGAGACTGGATTGAAGTCTATGCTAACACTGATTTCTGATAGGTTTACACCAGCTGATAATATTAAAGCTCATTGAACTATTTGTCTCTGATCTCTGTTCACATGGAACTTCCATAGAGAAATATTTTCTACCATTCCTTCTTGAGTATCCACAACTGTTCTCTTGGAGGGCTTGAGATCCTACTGGGATATAAATGTGACCTACAGTGTGTGGAAGCAGCAATATGCATGCATGTGGGTAGAGTAGGAGAAAAAGTATTGAACAATATGGAGACATTTTGTGGAAAATTCTCCCAGTCAACAGATATGTAAAATTTTACGAATATTTACTTTTTCCCTTTTTTTCTCCTGTTTTCTAATTATCTAAAACATTGATTACTTATCAAACTGAATACTTTAAAAAGAGAATATTATTGAGAACTCTTCTCTGATTTCAATGCTTCCCAAGAAAAACTCCTTAGAATTTCAGCCCAATGAAATGTGAAATATAATTTGCTTCATAGTGTGTTTTCCTAAGAACTTTAATCCATCCATGAAATTTGCATAAAGAAATGAGCTTGTGAAAGCCTCCCAGGGTCAGAGCTGGGCGGTAGATAGGGCAGCAGATAATCGTGCAATCCTGAATTCAGAGTAGTGAAAAAATGTGGACTTTCCAAAATCCATTACTTAAACATATTCTGCAGTCCACTGGTACAAGTGGATCTGTTCTAAGCAAGATCATCATAAATTATTTCAATTTTGATTTTAGTAGCTTCATCAGGTCCTTTGAGTAGATGACTGTAATATCCAACTTTAGTCATGTTTCAAAAAATGCCTTGTGGGAAGCGGCTGTGGCTCAATCAGTAGGGCTCCCGTTTACCATATGGGAGGCCCTGGGTTCGGATCCCGGGGCCTCCTGGTGAGGGCAAAGCCCGTCTGCACGGCATGGTTGGCTGACCCAGCGAGCATAAACAGCAAGGGGGGGATAAATGAATAAATAAATAAAATCTTAAAAAAAAAAAAAAAAAAAAATGCCTTGTGCCTGTGTTGACTTTGTTGAGTAGAGCCTCAATACCACTTCTAAACTGTATTATTATATGTATGAATTAAATAGTTAAAAATTAGTTTTTCATTTTCTTTAAGCCATAAAGTGCTGGGGCATTCCATTACTCACAGATGTGTAATAGCAAACATAACTCTAGATAACCTAACATTAGCTGTTACAGTTTCTAAGGAAATTAGAAGGCATGGACTGTGCCTTATTTATATTTGTCTCCTCAGATTTGAGGATATGGTCTGGCCATAATAGGTGTTCATCAAATATCTGATTAATGACAGAATAGAATTGGTTAAGTAAGACTAGATGTCAAGATTATACTTTTCAAAAAGTTTGAAATAACCTGAATTCTGTGATGAGATATTTAAATTTACAAATTTGTCTGGAAACATCGTAGTGGTTTGTGAGAGGTATGTGAGACACTGCAGAAATAAGAGCATCTTTTCAGATCCCACTAATATTTTACAAAGGCTTCCATATATGATAATCAATAGAGAAAAAATATAGTTGTCTATAAATGAATTAGGGATTAAAGAAATTGTGAGAAAGTTTATTCCAAGTGCATTTTTGCATCAGGAAGTGTAGTGAGAGAGAAAGACTAGTAATTATATCTTGATTCTGCATCTTACAATATAATCTTGGGCAGTCTTTATCTACTGCATTTGCTTTATATACTAAGAAGGAATGAACATCTTTAATTCTTTAGGATTCTTAGGCATTTATAAGATTGGGCTAGACACAATGAGGGATTCATTTTAATTTAATATAATTATTGATCTGCTAGGGCTTAAGTCTCCCATTTTATCTGTTTTCTACATTTTTTATTTCCAAATTACTACCTTCAGGTGGAGATCTTGAATAATTTTTTTTTAATTCCATTTTGATTTATCTGTAGTCATTCTGAGTGCATTCCTTTGAACAGCTTTGTTAGTGGTGGTTGTACATCTAGATAGATAATTTATCAGTCTACTGATGTCTTGTTGCCAGTTAGATTGAAGTGTATAAACCCTACCTCCCTTTATGTTTCTTTATCCTCAGCATTTATAGCATTAAATTTTTTTCCACCATCAACTCTTGATTTTTAAAAAAAATCTCTCTGATATTTTTTCATATGCTTTCAAAGTTACAAGACACTTCTCAGCTCTAATATTGAAACATCCTATTTTATAATATGATCTCATGGCAACCCAGCTAGAGCTGGGTTTTCTAGCATCTAGGTGATGTCATGTGATTAAGTTTGAATATGGAATATGGACAGAAATATATGTCTCTTGTGGATCTGGGTCAGAGAACTTTGAGCCTCTACTCTTCCAGTCTCTTTTCCCTTCCTACTATCTGGATCGCTGATGTGGCCACAATCCAGCTTTGACCTTGCAGATGAGTAGAATACCTTTAAGGTTACAGAACAACCAGATGGAAGTAGCCTGCATGCCTGCAGAGCTTCCACATAAACCTAGAGGGGTACGACTGTAACATGTCCTCTCAGCTGCAGGAAGCTGCCATCAGGAGGGGAGAGAGTGGTTGAACTCATGTTCAGTCTGAGTGTGCCTAGTAATAACCTTCAAAGACTACCTGCCTGTGAGATAAAGTCTATGACCCAGGTTGCAGTTAATCTTTCAACCTCATCCACAATCAACCTGTTAGACTAGCTACAGTGTACCCTGACTGATTCCTACTATTTATTTCTTACCATCATATATTTTCTCATTTCCTTCATTTGCCCTAAAATACATTACTCCAAACCGTGTTTACTCAAGTTTGAATTTTCATTCAAGATCCAGCAGAAACTACACTTTCCCTATGAATCCACCAAATTAGCTTTCCAAATATAATGAATTGTTGCTCTTGTAGATACCCAAGAAACGTTTTGCAACATTTCCTGCTTGCTTTATTTTATATTTGTGCCCTTCGTGATACAGACTCACCAAGAGTGAGAATTTTGCTTTGTTCCTCTTTAAATAGCCAATAGCAATGGTTCCCATTTTGGAAGATATTTAACAGTAAAATGTGTCCCCTGATGTTACAGGGGAAAAAATACGATTGACTAATTTTAATAATACCAAATAAAGAAAATTTAAAAACTTATCATCTAATTTTACCATATTTCCTACAATAAGAGTATATTTTAAACTTTGAAATTACTAAAGAAAGGACATAAACACATAAATTCAAACTTTACCCCATCGATGAGCCATACCTTGGAATATATGGTAACCTATTTCCCCAATGTAACAGAGTTAGACTTATTTATAATATCTCTACACATGGCTCTTCTGCCTCTTTTAATTGAACCTATAATTAACAGTATATCCATTAAATATATGTCCCAAAGACTTAAATCTTCCATCTGTTCATATGCCAGTTGAGCCCTGAATCTCATCAGAGTTGCAGCCAACACCTACTCTCCAGATCATCCGACTTGCCCAGTATAACTAACAAAATGATAATGATGAACAATGCCCATCCCCCCAAAAAAGAGAGTATCTATAACTGTAAGCAAGACAGTTCCATCCATCTGCCCCATGGGACCTCAGGCCCCCCTCTCAATCTGAAACAGAGTGGGCATCACCATCCCAAAATCCTCAAGACTGAGGAATGAACAAACAAGGGGGAATACAGTTATGGACCAAAGTAGACTTATTATTATTCTAGTAATGGAAGAACTTGTAGCATTGAAATAAAGACAGTGGTCACCAGAGTTTCTGAAGGGAGAGAGAGGGAATAATAGGTGTAACATGGGGCATATTGGGGACATTGGAATTGTTCTGAATGACATTGCAATGACAGATACAGGCCATTATTTAAAAAAAAAAAAAAAAAAACTATAAAATTATGAAGTGTAAAGTGTAAACCATAATGTAAACTATAGACCAGGGGTAGTAACAATGCTTTATAATGTGTTCAATTGTAAGAAATGTACCACACTAATGAAAGATGTTCTTAATGGGGGAAAGTGTGGGAAGGGGAGGGGGGGGTATATGGGAATCCCTTATATTTTTGATATGACATTTATGTAACCTAAAGCATACTTTAAAATAAAGAAGAAAAAAAAACTTAAAAATGTGGGCAGAGTTGAGTCTGAAGGCACAAATTAGTCCAAATGAAACCAGCATCTGAACATATCCTCCTCTCATTCTATTCAAAACTAAGCTGTTGTGCTCACACAAACCTTCATGTTTACTGCTGAATTTCCAGTTAGCTTTCTGAACTATGCCTTCCTGTACTGCCTACTGATTCTCTTGTTAAATAAATATTTGAAAATAAAAATGTCAAACTTTCCAATAAAAATGCCATCATCAGTATTCATGACATATCAAAGGATAAAGGGAATTTAAGAATGTTAATATGAAAATTTTATGTTCTGATATTTTATTCTATGGAAGTTTTTGGATACAAGTTTGTCATATTAGGTACCCATTCTTTCTAGAGCTACAAAAAAGTGAATCACCAACATTTAACTGTTGGCACTTAGATTTTGCCACTGTTATTGTCAAAGAGCCAATTTCATAGAATCATATTGGTCAAAATGGAATTAACACTGCTAATGTCTTTTCAATCCATTAATATCATTCTGGGCAGAAGTAAAACAATTGATGAACCAAAGCCCAAAGTGTTCCAGAAACACAGCTCTTACCTGAACCCATGCAGAAGGCCAGAGAGGTAGTAAAAGAGTAATTTGAGTACACAGTTGTAGTTCTGTAGCACAATACAAAAGAATGCACTTTTAAAATGCATTAAAGTTGCCCTTGTAAATGCCTCAAATTCATATGCCAGAGTTATTGATCATACTGAAATTTAAATAGGATAGGAAGTACCCTTTAAAAAAAAAGAAAACACTGAAAAGAAATATTTACAGCTTTTGTCAGTTTTTATAAAGTTGTTATAGGTTATGAGTTCTTTGCTTCATTTAAAATAAATATTCAGTTTTTAATTCGTGTTTTAATTAAAGCATCCCCAAAATTAAATACATTTCAGGCCCCCACAAAATCTGGATTGATCACTGCATAAGCAGAGAGAGAAAAAAAAAAAAGGAAGACTATGCACCATAAAAAGGGTGATTGAATATGGATTTTAAAATAGTTTTTTGAAAAATATACCCACAAATCTATGTATTTTTATATTAATGGTAAAATCCTTTCGATAGTAACAGGAGTACTTTTTTTAAAAAAGAGGGAAGAAATAAGTAAGTAAAAAATTAAACAAAACACAATCAACCTTTCCCTGGACGAAACTCCCCCTAAGAGACAGGCTGTTGAACTATTCTCTACCTGCTATCATGTTGTTTACATTCACCCCTGGTGCAATGTGTTTGTTGTGGTAGTCAATAAAGCCTAAAACAATTGCAAAAGAGGAAAGAGCCTGGATTTCCAAAGGCAGAAGTAGAATAATCCCGGATCCGGCGGCCGAACTTCCTCCCCCCACCCCCCACCCCTACCCTCCCAAAACGCAAAAACGCGAATACTTTCAGTTTTGCTTCTCATCGTCCTGTCCCTCAAGGGGAAAACTGTAATACCCGGCTTGCTTTTGGGCTTCTGAGAAGACACCTCGGTGTCTCGAGGTGCCCCACGCAGAAGAGCGCAAAGAGTGAGCAAGAGCAGCTGAGGGATTGTCTTCCCGCCCCTGGTCTCAGCGCCCGGACCAGGTAAATTCTTTTCTAAACTCTGTCTTCCATGAAAATTTCCCTTAACTGACTGACTGACTGACTGACGCAATTCTGAAGTGCAGACTCCGCCGCACTGGCAGTAGCGCGAGCGCAGCCAGAGCAAGGCGCAGGTGGCGCGCTGGTGTCTGCCCCGCAGGCGCTTGGCTTTGGTGACCAACGTCTCGGTTAGGACCGGGGGCGGCTGCGAGGCAACAGCGCCCGCACGGCAGCCCCAGGATGCGCTGCTCCTCCGGGGGCACTCACCCAGGTCTATAAACAGGATAGCAGAGGAGTGCATCTACCCTTATCTTCAGAAAGGGTGGCCGAAGCCCTTTCTCAGACTGTGGGACCAAATTGCAGCCCCTTGGTAGGGTGTTGGGAGATCTGTCTATGCCCATGGATTTTTTTTCCGGCTCATAATGGTGATTTGCCTGAAGGGGAAGAATTAAAAGAACTAGAGCAGAAATGTGATTAACAGTGAGTGTGAAAAAGGGGGGAGGGAGGAAGGAAGGGAGGGGGAGAGGAAGGAAGGGGGAGGGAGGGAGTGAGGGAGCGAAAGAGGGAGAAAGAAGGTTTGGGGACAGATTGGAGCCTGGCTGCCTGGGTACAAATACCGGATCACTTCTTTACTAGTTCTTTGACCACTGGCAAAATACTTAATGTATAGTCCCTCAGTTTCTTATTTTGAACAAAATAGAGTATTTATAGTAACTACCTATAGGGTCATTACAAATACTAAATGAAATAATATTTGTAAAACACTTAAAATCATATTTCTATGCCTGTATTACTTACTTTTTGACAATATCTAATCAGTAACCCACATTGAAATCTAGGAGTCATCCTTGGACATGACACAGATTTGAGTTCAAATCTTGCTTCTAACTACGAAACCTTTAATCATGCAGCCTACCTAGGCTGCCTTTACTTCTACTAAGAAAGGATAAAATTCTTTAATTATTAGTATTCTTGTCAGGTCAATAAGATAATGTCCATAAAGTATCTGAGTCAGGCCCAGGCCATTCAGGGGAATTTACTACTTAGAATATTATTTAAGAGAAATGAGTCAATAGAATATGTAGTATTCTGTGTGTCATCATCCGTATGACCAGGCATTGTGGGCACAGTGGACTAAGAGCTTATTACCTTCCAATATTTTCTCTTAGAACTGCACAAAAAGAAGTTGATATACACAAGTGTAGTGGGCTGAACAGTGGCTTCTAAAAATGGATGCCCTACTCCTAACTGCTGGTAACAATAAATGTGACCTTAGGTAAAAGGGTCTTTTTAAAAGGGTCTTTTCAGATGTAACTAGTTAAGGATTTCCAGGGTAGGTCCTATATACAATGCCAAAGTCCTGCTGAGAGAAAGTGAGGGGGATTTGAGGAAGTCAGAAGAGGAGAAGACACACAGAAGAGGAGAGGGCCATGTGATTGGAGTTATGCGGGCTCACACCAGGGAACCTGTGGAGCCACCCAAAGCTGGAAGAGACAGGGAAGGATTCTCTCCCAGCGCTTCTGGAGGGAGTGTGATTTCAGATTTATATTCTCCAGAATGTGAGAGAAGTTGCTTTTGTTTTAAGCCAGGCGGCTCAGTTTGTGGTAATTCGTTGCAGTAGCTTTGAGAAGCGAATACAAGCAGGACGCCTGAAGCAGTATGCTCGTATGCACACGCTTTGGATACCCACAGCTAGAGGTGGCCGAGGGATCTCCTATTGCACTGACAGGCTCTTCTGGGTTTGCAGGTCACCATGGCATCTGTACTCACCATGAAGTCCCCCATTTGTCTGGTGGAAAACAAGAATGAACATCTGTCGGTGAACAAGCAAGCTGTTCAGATTCTTGAGCACATTTCCCAGCCTGTGGTGGTGGTGGCCATTGTAGGGCTGTATCGCACTGGGAAGTCCTACTTAATGAACCGTCTAGCAGGAAGGAACCATGGTGAGCTTTGTCCTGGAACAGGGGCCCCTTGCTTCATTCCAGCTGTATCTCAGCTTCTTAAGCCTCCACTAGCATCACTGGTAGGAGAACCAAATCTCTCATGATAAACAAAACTTCTGATTCTAATTCTAACCACCAAATTATCTCTCTTAATGTTATCTCCTCCCATACTCTTTGTTTTAATCCTGTTAAAGAAAATCTCTCTGAATAGTGCTCAGAATCCCACACTGTCATTACCAGTGCAAGCCCTGACCCATGCTCATATCTGACCCATATCTCTTATTTTCCCATTCACTACAAGCATGCATGGTGAACTTTCACCTTAAAAATCCTTTCTGGACTCCATATTATGTTGTGGGTAACACTCACATTTTTACCATTTTTAAATGAAAGATGTATTTTCCTCAATGTCCTTTTTCCATTTCTTCTCTTCCCATGTCTTTCATCAATCCACTCTTCAGTGGCCTTGAAACACAACCTCTTTCAACTTCTTCTGGTTTGGTTACCAATGACCTCTGTTTCCTCCAGTTTGGTCGATGCATACTTTACTTTCCCCTGCTTCTTGAAATACGTGACACACATAATAGGACATCCTTGATGAATTAGAGAAAACATCATCTTGTTTCCTGGGGCACTTACAATCGCACTGGTCTGATTTTGTAGCCCTGAGCTGCCTGGGCTGTCTGTGTCACTGTGTGTTGCTTTCTCCTCTCCCCTGCAGGCTTCCCACTGGGCTCCACGGTGCAGTCTGAAACCAAGGGCATCTGGATGTGGTGTGTACCCCACCCCTCCAAGCCGGACCACACCCTGGTCCTTCTGGACACTGAGGGTCTGGGGGATGTGGAAAAGGTGAGTCAGAGGCACGTTACAACACCTTGTACTCTGGATTTTCTCCTTATATCTTCTTGATCTTTATAACTGATACAATCTATTCCTAAACTCTTGATATGCAGCTATAATAAATGAGGCAAATGTGGTCTCTTTGACCATTACTTACTAGGTAAGATCAAATATTATTGTATCTTCGGTATAATCTTTTACTAATTGCCTCAGGAGTGAATGATTAGATTCTACCCAATATATACTTATTAAACAGCTGAGTTCCAGACCTCAGCTCTTAGTACTATAGTTATTAGTGAACACAGTAAAGGCTCTGCCCTCAAAGAGCTTTCTTGCAGTTGAGAAAACCACACATATGCAGTCAGACTTAATAGAGTGTAATTGGGAAAGAAGCAGCTTGGGTAGAAGGAGAAGTTGCCTTCAATGTAAAAATGTTGGGCTCTGGCACTTCCAGGGGGACGCTCTGTGGCCTGAATGGCCCGAATGGCCCCTATGAGCGATCCTGAGTTGAGACAAGAGTTCCAGGCTTCTATGATCTTGGCACTGGTCAATCATTGTAAGGCTCCCCTCTAAGCCTTTCACGCTAAGGAGGCTGACAGCTGAGGGCCACCTCTCACCAGCACTCCAACAGCTAGGAAATCAGTCCTCCAGGCCTGAAGGGGTGGGGTAGGGGGTAAGGCGGCATATCACAGCTGCCAAATACCTTTACATCTTAGAGTAACTTGGCAGGAAGGAGAAAGGCAGCAGACCCCACCCAGGGGATGGAGAAAGGCTTCACATCTGCTCTCTAAGTTACCGGAAGACTTCTGCATTTAGGGCTTGGAGCTGAGGGCGTTGGGCCTTCATTCTCTAGGGTGTGGCTCATCAGCTGCACACACAGAACGTTCAGGAAGGCTTTGCTCTAATTCTGACTGCACTGGCATCATAAGGCATGTGCTTAATCTACAGAATCATTTTAGTATGGATTTCTGGTATCTCATTTTACCCTAAATGCATGAAATGAATGATTTCTCTTTCTGTCTTTGTCTTAGTTAGGAATTATTTGGAAATCATATCTAAAATGCTCTATGATTCTACTCAAAGAGAAATTAGAAGTTCTTTTACATTCAAAACCATATATCTAACAAAGGCTATGGCCTTGTCTAAATAGTTAATTGTTTGTCACAAGCCTAACTTCTTATCCTAATTTCTTTAGAATTAGGATTTGGGGCTTTTTTCCCCCACACTCCCATATAGTGTCTCCTATTGTCCTTTCATTGTTCAAAGGATCAGTGCCAAATTTATACTCTCTGTTTAGCAGAAATGATTTCTGATTAATGTTATACTTTAAGCAACGCTATAATTTATACAAACAAATATACCTGGCTTGTAGGCCCTTCAGCAGCCTTCACCAAAGCTCACTAACTAGCCTTCCTTCTGCACCTACCCTCTGCTGCAGGCAAACCCTATAACTCTGGACTTATTGCCAAGTACCCCTACATGACAGCATATCTGATTCTGCTTTTGCAGGACTTTCTCCCTGCAGGATCCCTTCATTTTTTTCCAGTGCATATTCTGGAAATGATTTAACACCCAGTTCCAGGGTTCCCGGAAACTACATATAATAACCTCTATCTCCAACTTTAATAGCTTCTGTTTCTCATTTATAGATTCATCATTTTTACTTAATAATACAGCTACGTATTCCCTTGTTTATCAACATTACTAAAATGTAAACCACTTATAGAAATTGTCATCTATGTTGTCTTGATTTTTTTTACCCTTGTTTTCCACTGCTTTGAAACAGTAATCTCCAGAATAACAACTGTCATTATTTCTTGGGATCCCTGACCCTAAGAGCACTGAGAAATATCAAGAAGCTGATTATAAATAATTTATTGAATGTGATTTGGTAAAATTTAATCCCCAGTTATTTTTTGTAACTTATGACCAATAAATATGTGTTAAATGAATAAGTAAAAAGACCTATCAGTGAACACCTAACTGAACCTCAAATATGTAATCTTCATTTATCTCATTGGAAAAAAGAAAACACGGTGGGTATTAGAATCCGCTTACAGATAAGGAAAGAGATCACAAGAAATGCCATTGTCATGGTCAAAGCTGAGATTAACATCATGTCACTCTTCGTAGCCTATGTCTTTGCCCATCTGGTATGTTAGCTGAAATATCTGTCTGATGGAATAAATGTCTGGATGGGTTTCTAACGAGTGGCCTCCTGAGCCCCCTGCTCTGATGTGCTCTCCAGGGCGACCCTAAGAACGATTCGTGGATCTTTGCGCTGGCCGTGCTTCTGAGCAGCTCCTTCGTCTACAACAGCATGAGCACCATCAACCACCAGGCCCTGGAGCAGCTGCAGTATCCTTCCAGGACCCAACCCCAAGGTCACTGGGTTAACGGGAATGAAGGCTGGGTCAGATTCTACTTCTCGGTCCTGTAGTTACCTTTGGTGAGCGGAGGTGGCACAAGGCAAAAGACAGAGTTTATACTGATTATTTCTAAGGGAAATGTGTATATTGTGGGGTAGGGGGTTTATTTTCCTTAGCCAAATCCTAGCTACGTGACAGAGCTCACAGAGCTGATCAAGACAAAGTCCTCAACAACACCTGAAGAAGTTGACGATTCCACAGACTTTGTTAGTTTCTTCCCAGATTTTATCTGGACTGTACGGGATTTCACCCTGGAGCTAAAGTTGAAGGGTCACCCCATCACAGAAGATGAGTACCTGGAGAATGCCTTGAAGCTGATTTCAGGTCAGATCCTGTTCTAGCAATGGATTTCCAGGAGGGGGTGGGATCTACTGAACACTGCCAGTCACCTCTGGGATTTCATTTGCATTTGTATTTTATGTTAAGTTGAGTTCAACAGGAGTAGTGACTGGGAGGTGTCTAGGGACTGGAGTTGAAGCTCACCCAAGAGGAGAAGAGCCTCATGTACAATATTATTCAAAACCAATTTGTGCTTCACTTGATTTGTACTTAGAACCCAATTACAGTGGGTGCTACAACTTTCTAAAGACCAGATACTTGTGTTTATTTTGGCTCCAACATTTCTGTTTGAGGACAGCAATTAAAGAGATAGTTGATACATGTAAAATCATAATGAAAAAAGCATTATCTAATTAAAAAATATATACAACGCAATTAGATCTCATTGTTCTCAAGGCCACATATAACTTTCTAGTGCCTGGATAGTTTATCTAAAGTCACAAAAATGATTTTATGCACTAAAAAATCCTGAAGAAACAAGGCTTTTCAATCTATACCTTTTGACATTTCTGATAATCAGACTATTCATTTTTCTTTCTACATCATAGCTTCCTCTTCATTCCAGCATGTTCATATCTGCAATATTTTCAAGACAACAAATCATTTTAATGGGTTACAATTATGTGGATTGATTATCTGATGAAATATTGACATAAAGATCGTTTGCATTTAGTCATTCTTTTTTTCATTTTTTCATCCCTGTTTTCTCAAACATTTATTGGGAAACTGGCGAAGCATAACAACAATTCTGTCAATTCAAAATAGTCCTTGACCTCAAAGAGTCAAATTATATTTTTGTTATATTTAGTTCTCAGAGGACTTTGCTAAAAATTGTTAACACTTTACAAGTTGTTTTTCGCATCAGGCAAAATAGTTTCCTTAATTGACCAGAGTGCCCGGCATCTTCTTTCTATTATCATCCCATTATCTTTGCTTGTGGCTTTTCTCTTGATTTGGTCTCACACTCTGTTACTGCATAGATTGAAGTAAACCAGAAATTTATATTTGACCTCTCTTTCATTCTGCATTTATTCCATGAGCATCTCACGAGCAGCTACTCTATACCTGACACCATGTTCACTTCTGGGGGTAATAATTATAGATATTTTATTTTCTTTGAAGAGATGCCACTTCAGATATCTCTCCACGGTCATGTCATTGGTATAAGTTTGACTTGTAGAGAGGTATTGAGTGTCAATGCTAAAGGAGTTCTATAAGCATATAAGCAAAGATTAAAAAATCCCTGGCCATAAGAACCTTTAGCTCCCTTACCCTCAGCTGTGCCCATTGTAATCCCTATTTTTCCCTCCCTCAGGCAAGAATCCCCAAATCCTAATATCCAATATGCCCAGGGAGTGCATCAGGCATTTCTTTCCAAAACGGAAGTGCTTTGTCTTTGACCGGCCAACAAATGACAAAGAGCTCCTAGCCCATATTGATGATGTGTCAGAAGACCAACTGGATCCTAAATTCCAGGAGCAGACCAACCTTTTCTGTTCTTATATCTTCACCCATGCAAGGGCCAAGACCCTCAGAGAGGGAATCATGGTCAATGGGACTCGTGAGTCTCCTTTTTGCATTTCTGTCCAGCTTAATATGTGTTGAATATATTATATAATATGCTTCTCCGTAGTTTTGTTTGATTCTGTATAAACATATGGGTATGTAAAGTATGGGTATGAAGAAATGTGGATATCTTAGCATGTTATCTCCTTTGGGGGAATTTACACAGCGCTCTTCAAAATTGTAGTTATTTTAACTGATATCTGGGCTTCCATGTATTAAATAGAAAAAGAAAAAACAATGTGGATAAAATCACTAAAAGGGTATAAAAACAGAATCCTGTCTTCCCAGGGCTATACCATATGATACATGTTCCTTGCAAGGAAAATACAAAAGGTATTTTGGGAATTTAAAGCAGTCTAGCAATAAATATTAGCCCATAAGTCCTTGGAAATTCATTGGCTCTTAAAATTAAGAATAAATACAATCTTTTGTTCTCTACCTCATCTGTCTACTTGTGTAATCTATTGCCATTTTAACTTTTAATGGGAAATTATTTTTCAGATTTGTCTAATTATGTCAGATGAAGGTGCATATTTAATTTTTTAAATATGTCATTTGTAGAACCATAAAATGAGCATTCCATAGGAAAGTGAAGGGGATGATAGTAAAGAGAAGTCAGGTTTGATGAGTGTGTGCATCTGTGTGTGACATTGTGTGCGTGTGGATGTGCATGCATATGTGTTGTATGTATGATTTTAGAAATATAGTCTCAGATTCTTGGATCCCATTGAAAGAGATCTTTATATTTATCTACTAAATTTCATACATGATTCAGGGCTGGGCACTCTGGTAGTGACCTACGTGGATACCATCAACAGTGGAGCGGTGCCTTGTTTGGAGAACGCGGTGACAACGTTGGCCCAGCGTGAGAACTCGGCGGCCGTGCAGAAGGCAGCCGACCACTACAGCCAGCAGATGGCCCAGCGAGTGAAGCTCCCCACAGACACGCTCCAGGAGTTCCTGGATGTCCATGAGGCCTGTGAGAGGGAAGCCATTGCCGTCTTCATGGAGCACTCCTTCAAGGATGACAAGCAGGAGTTCCAGAAAAAGCTCATGGTATTTTGTCTTATTATGTAATCTTCATGACATTTATCCTAAAGGATAAATCCTAAAGGATAAAGCCTAGACCTGCCTTATTGACTTTATGAGTCATCTCTCACTCAAGAATAAAGTAGTCTCAATTCTGCTAATAATTTTCTTTATTTCCCTATTTTTTTCCCTTCAAAGATTGGGCAATTTCTCTAGAAATTTATATGATCAATGAAGCAAAATAAGTAGAGACCTCCTCTTTTTTTTTTTTTTTTTTTTTAAGATTTATTTATTTACTTATCCCCCCTTTGCTGTGTCCATTTGCTTTACATTTTTCTGTGTCTGTTTGTCTCCGTTTTGTTGGGTCATCTTGCTGTGCCAGCTCACTGCGCCGCACGGGTCATCAGCTCACCACACCATACAGGCCGACTTGCCTTCACCAGGAGGCCCCGGGTTCAACTCCCATATGGGCCCATATGGTAAACGGGAGCCCAACCAATTGAGCCACAGCTGCTTCCCAAGACCTCCTCTTTAAGTGAACACTTTCATGGATTCAAAGCCTACATAGAACACCCAAAAGGGAACCCCGAGCTCATTGCTTCTTTTGTGCACACTCTGCGAATTTTAGGAACCAAAGTTTTTCTTCCCAAATGCACATTCTAGGCCATCCTTTAACTTCCATTGCTCCTGTTTGATCATCGTGACATTGAAGTTAGAATCACCTAATGCTGCAGCAGCAAGAACCACAGAGATTATGTGATGCAACCCTGTCCATGCCACAGAAGAGGAACCTGAGGCCCAGGGGTGTTAAGAGGGTTTTCAGGGAAGCGGCTGTGGCTCAATCAGTAGGGCTCCCGTTTACCATATGGGAGGCCCTGGGTTCGGTTCGGTGAAGGCAAGCCCACCCGCACGGCATGGTTAGCTGACCCAGCGAGCACAAGCAGCAAGGGGGAGATAAATGAATGGATAAATAAAATCTTTAAAAAAAAAAAAAAAAAAAGAGGGTTTTCAGGCTGGGGATAAATGAAGTCTCCTGATTCAGATTCATTGTGTCTCATGCCCCACTAGAATGTTTTTCTTGGGAAGACCACAGTTCAACCCACCCGTTCACTAGTTTCTTTGAAATTTGATTTCCCCAGTACCTTTCTTCTGGTGACTTTCCTTTCCTTTTCCCTTGCAGGAAGTCATAAAGAATAAAAAGGAGGATTTCTTGCTGCAAAATGAACAGGCATCTCTTACATACTGCCAGGCTAGACTGAATCAGCTTTCAAAGGCCCTGGTGGAAAGCATTGCAGCAGGGGTTTTCTGTGTTCCTGGAGGGCACAAGCGCTACATAGAAGCAAAGAGAAGGATTGAACAGGAGTATTGGCAAGTGCCCAGGAAAGGAGTGAAGGTGAGGAACAAGGGGAGCATTGGGACACCGACAGTGAAGTCAGGGGGTCTCTGGAAAATCTGAGAGCACAGTCCTTCTTGTGAGGTATAAGAGATCTTGATACATTTAGCTTTTAATGTCCAGTATTTAATATTTATTCCTGATGAGAGTAGAGATATTCATTACCTATAAGAGAGTGTGTAAATCAGAAATCCAGAGACCAAAGTTACTCATTTCTTCATCAAACAAAGTAACAAGCATTGTGCATAATCCTGAAGATTTACAAGTTAAAGGGAGAGTCTTTAAACTCCTGATCAAAAGTCAAAGTCAAGTAAATAGGTAATCACATTTACAGTTAAAATGCTCAGAGTCCAATGATCAAGGGGGCACAGGTGATGGTAGGAATCTACCAATAGTAATACAACTAAGTATATTGAAGACGTATTGCCTATGCTGCTGACATAGGGTTCAGCTCTTTTCCCTAGACATTTTAACTTAATCCTCCACAGCTGATTATGAAAAATTTATCCTTATTGTTCACATTTTACAGGTGTGATCTGGCACACTTAGGAAGGTTAAAAACTGATCAAAATTTACACATCTAGCAAGTGGCAGAGGAGGTAAGCAGCACAGTTCAGAGGCAGTATGTCACACTAGAAAGGCACCTAAGGAGAGAGCAGTGTAAATTTTGAAGCATTTGTACATTTTGTTCAGATTGAGATGTTATCTGAAGTTAAAAGTCCCATGTACACATCCAAATATATAAAAGCACCAAAGGTTGAGTGTTTATAGAACTGCACATAATTACTGTCTGGACATTAGAACTAGAGAAGGAAGTGGGAGGTACTACTGGGATAGGGTTTGGAGAGATTTAGGAGAAGGAAATACTGGGGTCTCTGGTCACACTAAGGAGCTTGTAGGAAGTTCCTGGAAGATAGTAAACAGAAAGCAAAAAACTACATGTACAGACTTGATTGTGCAGAATTAATCTGCATGGTGAAATTCTATGTTCTTTCCTCTTGTTGGTTTCTCAGGCAAAAGAGGTTCTCCAGAGCTTCCTGCAGGCACAGGTGGCAATAGAGAAATCCATCCTGCAGGCTGATAAAGCCCTCACCCATGGAGAGAAGGCCATAGCAGGTACAGGCACAACTCCCAGGGAGATGCAGAGGTTACTGCAGTGTCCCCTGGCAGGTCTAACAGGAAGACACTCCCAAACAGTGAGATTTTCTCCTGAATACACACTGAGCACACACTCTGCTCAATCTGAAAACTATAGGGGAGGTGTGGTTGTGCATCCAGCGAGATACAGACTTTCCCACCACATTTGAACTCTGCTTTTGGTGGTCTGAACACTGGGTGAATTCTGAGATTTCCCTCTCTACCTTTGAATTTGGTTTGGTCTCTGATATGAAGAGGTTTGACCTCGGGCCTGACCTGTTATTTCATTACCATTCTAATACTTCTCGGGATAGCGGAGCGGGCCATGAAAGAGGCAGCTGAGAGGGAGCAGGAGTTGCTGAGGCAACAACAGGAGGAGCTACAGCAGCAGATGGAGGCCAAAGAGAGGAGCCTGAAGGAAAACTTGGCCCAGCTGAAAGAGAAGATGGAGAAGGAAAGAAACAACGATTTGAGAGAGCTGGAAAGAATGCTGGAGCATAAGCTGAAGGTAAGTCTGGCCAGGGCCTAGGTTGTGCCTGAGTGTCTTTGTCCTGTTACTTCAGAAAGGGATGGGAAGCCGAATGCAAAACCATTTAGAGAAGCACCATTCCAATTCACTGCCTTCGATTCACTAAAGTCCTCAGCCCTTCTGCCTCTTCCACAGCCCTTTGAGTTCTTGTCCACACTGAGACTGGAGAGTCCAGGATGACTTTGGAAAATATAGAGAGGGTTTGAGCTGCTGTTTGCAGTGATTCTAAAGTGAGCTCCTGAGGCCTGGTTAAGCACATATCACCACAAAGCATATGCAAAATAAGCAGCTACTGGTTTGCTTTCCCCAGGTCACTGCCAGTTATCAGGAACCCTACTACCACCCAAAGACCCTGAGTTAGAGCTTCAAATGTGTCCAGTCTAAGAAATACAGTGAGCTGACAGCTGATAACATTGCTGTATTTTTCTCCAAGTGTGGATAGCCTGCCCAAGTCACCATATACCTCAGGGGAATTGTTCTCTTTTCCCATCACAAAGTATATATGTCAGATTTCTAGATCAGCTTGTAAGTTTCCATTATTTCTGAGATACAAATGGACATACCACCCCAGGAAGTACTGAAAATTAGTGCATTCATACCTATGGCTCCCTCTCAAATGGCATTTTTTCGCTGGAGTATCTTACTTGCCTGACTTGGCACCCTTGTAAAACACTAATGGTAGGTGACTACTAAGGTTGTAAACTATACTTCCTTTTACTGTCAATGTTCAAGCTAGATGATAATCCTGTTGCAAATATTCTCCTCTCATTATCAAAGTAAAGGAGAGACAGTTTTACAAATTTCAAAATGTGCTTTTTGAAAAAGTGAGGATTTCTAAAATTTTACATCCCTCATTATTTTTTTAGGTCCAGGAGGAACTGCTTAAGGAAGGATTTAGGAAGAAATCAGAGGAGATGCATGGAGAGATAAATCGTTTGCAAAATGTTATTGATTCTACTAAAAATGATACTACTCCCTGGATTGCACAAACCTTGGACAGAATTGGCTCTGAGTTAACTTCAATATTATTTGCTCCAGCTCAATTACTTGGTCATATTGTAAAAGGTGTTACCTCAATATTTAAAAAGTAATAGCTGTTCTTTGGAAGAAAGTATAGTATGTGGCTATATGCTTGTCCTATTTGGGCATGTATGATTTTCACTTTCATTCATCCAAGTTTTGAACATAAGATGCAAGTACTTCTCAGTAGGAAATCAGTAACTGGCACACATTAAATAGAATAAATATTGGCTTTATGAGTTAGTTTAAGGAAGAGGCCAACAAATTTTTAGAACCGGGATCAGCAAATTCTGGCTTCTGGGCCAAATCTGGCCTGCTACCTGTTTTTTCAAAAAGATTTGTTGGAACATTGCAAGCACCTATAGTCACAAGGGCAGAGTTGAGTAGTTACAACAACTACTGTATGTATCACAAACCTAAAATATTTTCTGTCTGGCTCTTAAGAGAAAAAGGTTGCTGGCCCTATTTTAGAAAATAGAATAGAGAAACAGACCAAATTTGCATACTAGTAAACACTTGAAATAAACTTCACAAGAATGCCAGTGATAGTCATACACTTTCAAGGCAATATTCACTTTTTTTAATTTCTTTCTTTGAAAAGTTGTGAGTTAACAAAACAGTCACTCAAAGCTTATGCATGCAAGGCAATTCGCTCTTGATTCATCTATAAATTTAATGTGGCTAAGATAAAGAGGTAAAAAGATGCCTTTTTAATTAACTCAGACTAATTTTATGAAAGTTGCAATGGAAATGCTTTAAATGCTTGAAAAAATTGCCAGAAGAATATAGAAGAGTAATGAAGATGGACCATGTAGCAGTTTGATATTGCTTATGAATTCCAAAAATAAATATTGTAGTATGTTTGTAAACTGGTCTGAGATTTAACTTTTACTTGATTAACTTATGATGAGGGCTTTGAGTGCGCCACATCAGTAGGGTGTTGATCCCCACCCCTTTATCCCCACTCCTTTGTGGCAAAGATAAAAGACATGGCAAAGGACAGAGTTGGAGTTTTTTGATGCTAGAGTTTTTGAGCTGGAGCCCTGGGAAGTAAGCACACAGAGGAGCTTGGTCGTGAGGACGGAGAGAAGACCCTGGGAAAAAAGATGAGCCATTCACCTGATAGTCTACCTCTGGCCTTGTGGAGAGAACAATCTGCTGAGCATGGAGAGAATTAAGCCCTGGAGAGAGAGACAAAGCCTAGAGAGCCTGACCATGGAGCCTTAAGAGGAAGAAGGCTGAAAATCAGCAGCCATCTTGCTCCAACACGTGGCAACAGACTTTGGTGAGGGAAGTAACTTAGGCTTCATGGCCTGGTAACTGTAAGCTTCTATCCCAAATAAGTACCCTTTATAAAAGCCAACAGATTTCTGGTATTTTGCATCAGCACCCCTTTGGCTGACTAATACAGTCCATATCTACCTTTTCTAAAAATCTAATATAGAACTGCAGTAATTAGACCAGTGAAGTACTAGCAAAACAATACATGGGAGGCGGCTGTGGCTCAATCAGTGGGGCTCCCGTTTGCCATGTGGGGGGCCCCGGGTTCGGTTCCCAGGGCCTCCTGGTGAATGCAAGCTCACCCGCATGGCGTGGTTGGCTGACCCGGCGAGCGCGGGCAGCAAGGGGGGGATAAATGAATAAATAAATAAAAATCTTTAAAAAAAAAAAAAAAAAAAAAAAACAATACAGAAAAAGCAATAGAGCAGTTGAGCTATTCTGGACATAGAACCAAATACTCAGGAATTCTCCACCTCAAAAGTTTCATTTCAGATCAGTGGAAAACAGTGACTGTTTGATAAATTGTCTCACTGAACATAGGTTTTAACATGAAGAATGAAACCATTTTGGCAAATATCAGATAACTAAAAAAAAATCTTGAAATCTGGAATCCCTTTCCAAGTATTACCTAAGATGCAGAAGATGTAATTTATATACAAAAATACATAAAAATGAAATAAATCCTCATGTCATTGTCAAAAGTTCAAAGTCAGAAGACAAATAGCACTGTGAAAAGATGCTCTCAACTTTTATCACAGAAAAAAAGCTAATTTATTAAATTTTATGAGTCCCTCAATATATATGATTAGATTATTCACAGGAAATAAGTAAAAGATACTCAACCTCATGTGGCTGAAATTTGAACCATTGCTGTTGGGGAGGGGACTGGTGAAAAAAAAAAAAGATATTCAACCTCACCATTAGATGAATGAAGTTGAATCTATGAAACAATTTTTTATTTCTCAGACTGACAAGGATCAATACATTTAATAGCAAATTGTATTAGAAAGTTGTAGGAAAAGCCTACTGTCATATGGAAGTGCAAAAGTGTACAATATCTACTAGAAATAAATCCTAATATTTATTACATTTTAATGTGTGTAAAATTTGATGTAGCATGTTAACTTTGAGAAAATTTACATGTACAAAATCATGTATTTATGCAAATAGGCAATGGAAGAGTTGCTTTTAAAAGTAAATGAATGGGGAAGCGGCTGTGGCTCAATCAGTAGGGCTCCCGTTTACCATATGGGAGGCCCCGGGTTCAGTTCCCGGGGCCTCCTGGTGAAGGCAAGCCCGCCCGCACGGCGTGGTTAGCTGACCCAGCGAGCACAAGCAGCAAGGGGGGGATAAATTAATAAATAAATAAAATCTTTAAAAAAAAAAAGTAAATGAATGAAAACTATTTAAATGTCCATCTCATGGGATTGTGATACGTACTTATATAGTGGAATACTATTTAGCCAGTGAAGAAATAGGACAGTGGCACTCCATCTGTACTAATATTGAACAGTCTTGAAGATATATGATAAAGTGAAATAAATGGGGTTCAAACAATTGTGAAGAAGAAAGGATTGTGTAGGTTCCTGTACATATGAACATATTGAAAATCTCTTAAAGATTTATGAGAAACTAACAGCATTAGTTCCTTCCCAGAGAAACTGTGTGGCATCACGGTTGGGCTAGATACTCACTTAGCATCATACATTTTTATCTTTTGAGTTTCGTAAAGTGAGCTGGTATTACCTGCCCAAAATAAATAAGAAAGAAAATGTAAAGTATAACACAAGTAGTGATATTAATAAAAAGAATGTGAAATTGACCTTTAGATGGTGAAATTGCTCATTGTTCCTAGAAACAGGCATCAGCCAGCTCAGTGAGGGGTTTCAGACTAAGATCAGAACTGGAAAGCACAAAATTTGTATCCTAATCTTGTTTTCACTTTGGCTTTGGTTTTTAATTCCTTATATTCACTTCAATACTTTGATATAAAGTTTCCTGTGGCCCTTTGAAATCTCAATTAGTACAGCCTCTACTTTCTGTCTATGAATTACACTTCTAAGTGTGTTAGAAGCAGAATTGCCAAAGAATAAGCACCTGCGCTTGTGAGAGGGCTGCTGCTAATGTTTAAAAGTTTGGTAGTGGCCTCTCCTCTGCAGCCAGGAAAGATGGGACAATGTGCCCTTGCGGAACTGCACTCACTCATAGTGTTGGGTGTGATAGTCCCTGACTATGGAAGCCGGAGTCTGGCACTTAATCAATGGAAGCCAGGAAGATACAATTCTATTAATGAGCAGCAAAGTTGGAGTGGCGGCCAACGGGGCCTGACCATTGGAGATTTCTGAAGATGGTGAATATAATAGGGCGATTGTAGAGTCAAAGGGATAGGGAGTCCATAATCACTGATATGAAGGATGCTTTAAGAGGACACTGAGAAGGAGCCCTACTAAAATATCACAACCCCTAGCCTTAATCTGAGCTACTTTCAGACCTGAAACCATGGAGAAAGCCAAGCCTCCAGGAAGAAGACTCGGGAATGCCAAGAAAAGAGTAAATGATCATGATACCTCTCCCCCACTCTCCTCCTTCACCCCAGGAATTCTAACCGTTTATTGGAGTATGGTTACATTGGGAAAATGGGAATGCTTAAACATTTTTAGAACCCTGGCAATCAGGACCCAAGTTGTCATCGATATCCATACACTGGAAGGACATCTTTGATGCTCTGTAAAAACTGGAGAGCATAGGGGTCTTGGGAATAATTCCTGGCCCTGGACTAACTAACTGGAGTCTAGTATTAGATTTTAATTAGATAGTAAATATGTGATGTCAGGAATCATTGCTTATTTTTCTAAACATCCCATCACAGCATATTTGGGCATAGAATTTTCTAAATAAGCTTCTGTTGTATAAACAAAAGGATGATGTATACATGATTGTTTTCCATTGCCAGAGTTCTATGAACCCTCCCAAGTCAGAGAGAGTTGAAAAATTAGGCACCAAATGAAGTTCTCTACAGAATATAAAGGCTAGCAGAACAAATGAAACTTTTTTTATCCAGTCTCTTCCTCTGTGACCTCATGGCAGACTCTGGGCCTCTTTGAGGATATAAACACATGTGCATTGGAAATGTTAAACTGCTCTCTCCAGCTTTGTCTTTGAGGGTTCAGAAGGAACAATTTTAGCTTTAATTCATCATACAGTAATGAATATGTGGACAGTACGTGGGAGGGTTTAATTAAAGGGCAAGGTATTCAATAATATCTCTTTTCCTGTTGAGGGCTAGAAGTAAATGGTGGTCCTAATTCCTTCGCTTAGTGTCTTAGTTTACAAGAGCTGCTGTAAACAATAATACACAACACAAAGGGTTGGCTTAAACAGTAAGACTATACTGGCTCACAGTTTAGAAGCTAGAAGTCAAAAATTAATATGTTGTCAAGGCCATGCTTTCTCCCAGAGTTTGGTAGGGCAGTCCTCTGTCACATGGCAGTCTCTTTCTCCTCTCTGACTTCTGACTGCTGGCTTCTACTGACTGTCTGGGTCAGAATTTTCTGTTTACAAAGCCTCCAGTCATACAGATTAAGACTCACTCTATTTCAGTTTGGCCACACGTTAACTAATGTTAATATTTCCATATGCTCCTATTAACAAATGAGTTCACACAGACAGGAAGTTACAAGATTTGAACATATCTCTTGTGGGTTACATGATACCATCCCCAACAACTAGAGATACTATGAATTGAAGAACGAAAATTAAAAGGCTTTCAATGGTAAACAATATATGCAGACATCTAATCTCATATCCTTTAAAGAAAGCTTAGTTCAATGATTTTCACTGTTTGTTAAATTCTTATTGTGGACTTCTGTGACAAGGGAAAGGAAAAAGACAGGCCAAGCCCTTCACCTCATGGAGCTTACTTACATTGTTTCGGGGTCTTAAAAATTAGCAAAAAGTAAATAATATGATTTAGACAGTAATAAATGCTATGAATGTGGTGTGCTTTTTTTTATTTTCTGGATAGTGTTTTAAAACTATCGGGATAGGAACAAATAGTCTTTCCTTTGGTTGAGCTTCAATCTAACTCATAAATGCCTGGACAAATAATTGTTCGTTTCTTCAGCAGGTATTCATTTTCAAGTCATAAGGACCAAATACAGTAACAGTAAAGCATAGGAAATTCTACAGCAGGTGATTGATGGAATGAATGAACAAATATATAATGGTTGGATGAACGAATAATTGTAACATTTTCTTTATCATTTAGAGCAGAGGCTCTTAACAAGGGGTCTGTGAGCTTGAATTAAAATTTTAAAAAAACATTATTCTTGTGGGGACATGTTGGTGCGATGTGATACATTTATTAAATAATACACAGTATAGTGTGGACTTAGTAGGGGGTCCATGGTTTTCACCTGACTGGCAAAGGGGTCCTGGAAGAAAAAAGGTTAAGAACCCCTGATTTAAAGGGTCGAAAATCTCTCTCTCCTTTATTGGCATAAAGATATTCACAATATTCATTATGCTCGTAACATCTATAGGATATTGCATGATATACTTTCTTTCATTCCTCATATTGGTGATTTATGTTTTCCCCCTTTTTCTAATCATTCTGAGTGGATATGAATTTTATTAATATTTTTCAAATAAGAAATTTTATTTTCTCTTTTGTTCTGTGTTTTCAAATTTACTAATTTTCTTTTTTATCTCCATGATTTTCTTTCTTCTTCATGTATGGCATTTATATTCTTCCTCCTTTTCTTGTTTACTTGGACATAAGCTTGGATCAGTGATTTTAATCCTTTCTTTTCTTATGAACTCTTAAAAGTTTAAATTTTCCTCTAATCATTTCTTTAACTGTATTCTTCAAATATTGATATGCTATATATCAAAATATTTTCTAATTTTTCTACTTTTACCTCAAGAGTTAATTAGATTTGATTGCTTAATTTTCAACAATTTTTTCATTAATTTTAATATAATTTTCTTGTGGAAAACATTGTTTATAATTTTTTTCCTAAAAGTAATTGAGATTTGCTTTTTGTTCCAGCATGACTTTTCTTCCTTTGTTTGTGCTGACTTCTATAAATATTACCTAGTTCAAGTATATTTATAGTATTAACATTTTTTATATCCATACTTATTTAATTATTCTATCACTTATTGATAGAGAAGTGTTAAAATCTTAGATATAATTATGGATTTATCTACTTCTAATTTTAGTTCAATCAATTTTTTTTTTTCTTTTTTTCTTTTTAATGTACTGGCACCAGGGATTGAACCCGGGACCTCATGCAGGAGGCTGGTTCTCAACCACTGAGCCACATCGGCTCCCACAAGTTGGCTCCCCCATCTGTTTGCTACTTCATCTGTTTGCTCCTTGTTTTGCTCATTTGTTTGCCTTGTTGTTTGCTTGTTGTTTGTTTTTATTTTCCTTAGGAGGCACCGGAAACCAAACCCAGGACCTCCCATATGGGAAGTGGGTGCTCAACTGCTTGAGCCACATCCGCTCCCCAGGTCAATCCATTTTTACTTCGTATGCTGTGAGGTTAAACACATTCAGGATTGTTATAGCTACCTTATGAATTAGCACTTTTATCTTCATGAATTATCCACCTTTATCTGATGATACTTTTTGTTTTAGTCAAGGTCTGTTCTTTGCTTTTTACTAATATAGCCATATCATCTCTCTTTTGTTCACTATATACATTATATTTTCTCCCCTTTCATATTTCAACCTATCTTTGTGCATGTATTTAAATTGTGTCCCTTGTAAATACCATCTATTAGAGTGTTGCTTTTGTATTCAGTCTGATAATTGCAGCTTTGAATTGGAGTGTTTAATTCATTTGCTTTTAAGGCAACTGCTGGCACTCTGCCTTGGGTTTCCCTTTCCTGGACTCCATAACCATATAGAGATAATTGACTATTTTTTAAAATCTGCTTATTAATGTATTTGTAATTGTTGATACATTTCCATAATCAAAGGACTTTTAAAGTTGAAAGAGATATCCACTAGCCTTATCTATAAAAGAGGGAAATGGGCAAGGTGGTCTTACTGAAAAAGCTAAGTCTCATAAACCTGGATGCCTTGCTATGCTGGTGCACCATATTTCTTTCATAAACTGACTAACTTTTTTTTTTAACACATTTAATTAGAACTCCAAAATCTGATGCGTATCAAAATGGAAGCAGTTGGCCCCTTCTGTAGCATAATAAATACCATTTTTTGGCAAATAGATGCTTTATTTTAATAGAAATTCTTTAACATATGATCCTTTTTTTTTTAACAACTCCTAAGTGAGGCAATATTTTAACAAACATATTTTAGCTAACTGCCCTTGAGAGGCAAAGTTTTAGAAATGCCATTAATATTTCTTCAAGTCGTCACTCCCTTCCTTCTCAATGATTAAAAAACAGTATATTAAACATAGAAACATATCTAAATTTTCTAACCACTTCATTGTTCACATAATGCTTTTTTCCCCTAAAATTATAACTGTTCTTCCTGAAATAAACATAATCTTTCAGTCATCTATTTCACATTGGTCATTATTATGGAAATGACAAGCTTAGACTTCATGGACAAAAAAAAAAAAAAAAAAATGAAATTTGTGTGGAAAGAAAATTGTTTACTTGCTATCTTAATAGTAAGATAAAAATTTAAGAGCATTTTGGTACACTCATCCGGTGTATCCATATTTAAGATTATATCTCAGTTTCTGAATTTTTTCCCAAATATCAAAGTCTGTCTTCAAACTGACAAAGGCATGTTTTTAATCAGAAAATGGTCTCTTCCAATTCTAAGTTTATACTGACCCCTATGGGTTATTATGAGCTAATCTATTTCCAGTTAATTCTTATAAAACATATGGTAAATATGTAAATGTTTTTATGTTTAAGATTTAATTGTTTTGGGATTAAAACCATAAAATACTTCTTATAGGTCCTTTCTCTCCTTAAATTGTACAACTTAAATATATACAAATTGTATTCATCCTGTAAGACAATTTATCTCAGGGATTCAAGATGTTTAACCCTCTTTAGTTTCAGTGTTGGTCTACTGAGATAAAGGATCTGTTTCAGTATAATTTTAATTTCCAGCAAAATGAGATCTGATTATTTTCCTCAAAAGCAGTATTCATAGGTGTAGTCCACTAAAAATTACCTTTAAGGTTTGTGTGGAGATGTGTATAAAAGCAAGAAAGACATGGGAGCAAGGATAACTCTTATTTCAGTCAATGCCTGTGATCCTATTTTAGAACCTTGGAACTTCTAATGTGATGTGCAATATTCCGAACTATTTCTTTATTGCTTTGAATGAGGAATTATAGGAGTGGGTGAAAGGCTACAGAACCCTGAATTCTGGGCACAAGCCTCTCCAGCAACAAGCAGTGGGGAAGAACTGCCTGTGGATGACCATTCGTGTAGGAAGGAGCATGGCAGCAGCAACTGGCAGTGGTACCAGGGAAAATTGTCCTACAGGTCATCTTTGACAACTTGCAATGGGAACTCTACACACTCTATACAACTCCCTAGAATTGTCAGCCCTGCTTGAATATTAGATACTTTTTCCTGGTCTATGCTTTGCAGATGTGACAGTGTGAGATTACTTTTGTGAATACCAAAAATAGAAAGATTATGTTTGTAAACTAATCTATTCCTCTGAATGTGTTACCTTTTGGTTGCTTTTGATTCAAATGAGATGTCTTTGATTAAATTACCTCTTAAGATTAGGGCTTTGATTTGACCACATCAGTAAAGTGTGACTCAGGTTGAGTCCCCGCCCCGTTGGTAGGCTGATGATATAAATGGACACTCATTCATGAAGACACACAGAGGAGAGAACTTTGTGTATTTTGACCCTGGGGCACCAGAAGTGTGAGCCATTTAACTGATAGCTTACAGCTGACCTTGGAAAAAGAGTTGAGACTGATATAGGAAACCCTAAGAGTCTTACACCAGCCTACAGCTGAGATCAAGAAGAAGCTGGGCCCACAGAGCCTCAAGAGGAAGAGGAAGCCTAGAGGGGAAGGCTGAACTCCAACAGAGATCACCTGCTGTTGGAAAAGATGCTGAGAGCCAGAGCATAAAGGGTTAAGCATTTAGAAAGCATGCTTGCTGGCAGAGAAACATTAGTAAATGTCTCCAAGGACACTGCATACTGCAGACATCAGTAGGAGAAAGCGGAACGGAATGAACTTACCACTAAGAAGTTATTGTATGAATTCCTAAGAAAGATTATCTAGGAACACAGGAACAGGCAGCGCTCTTATGTGCCAAGTAGAGGAACTAGCGAAGGACGCCCTACTATAATTATCAGCTTTGTAGTATAAAAAGCAGCTTCAGCCTAAATAAACTTGCCTGCATTCTACATGGAGTGAGGTCCCCTGATCCCAGTCTTTCTTTTCTTTCTTCATTCCTGGCACCGTCTAACTCCACATTGAATTACAACAGATGGTGCCCAACGTGGGGCTCGACTAGTCTTTCTCTTCTTCAGAGTCTTGGAGCCAAGGACTTCTGTTGGTGACTGGAACGGTCCTTGTAGCATCAGGGTAATGGGTGATCAGTCGACTCGGTTAGAGGAATATTCCCAGGTCTTGAAGACCTTTTAAAGAATACAGACCCCAGAGTTACTAGAGCTCTTTTCTTTAGTGCAGAAACATTGTTATTGCTTTCAGCCACAAGGGCAGGATATTTTAAACCTGAAACAATGGAAGTTAGTAATGAAAGCTTTAAAAAGAACTTCTCAAAGGGGAAAAATAATTCCCATTCATGTATGATTTTTGTGTAGTCTTATTTCTGTTGCTCTTGAACCATTACAATCAAATGAAAATGAAGATATTAAACAGGATACTGCTATCGCTGGACCAATAGCAGAACGAACTGATGTTGATTTTAATGAAAATATATATGAAAAAATTCATGAACAGCGAAAATCAGATAAACTCATGTCTAATAAAAGGGAAGGAAAGAAAAAGGGAGTTTATGGAACTTTTCCAGCAGTCGTTAAAAGCCCTCTCCAATAGCACCACCTGTTCGAAATTCACAACGGATTAATCTTAATTTCGCTCCCACAAATTCTCAGCAAACTTACGTGCCACCACCTAGAAAAGTGCCTGCCTGGACTTTGCCACTACCAAAAACTTAATACTTGAAAAACAAAACAAAGTCTGTCTAGCCAATTCAGGAACAAAAGGAACTATTCCAAAAAATTTAGTAAGATTAATATTAGAAGGATCTAACATTAGTTGCAGGGGCATCACTATTCTGCCAAAAGAGTTAACTGAAATAAGGAAAACATTCAGGCAGCAACTTTGTAAACCTCCTACTGCCTACATAATGATAAGGCTGTGGGATGGTAGGGCCTAATAGAGTTAAACCATTAGAAAAGTAGGAAAACTTGGCAACATTGGTGTTTTCTGTTTTGTTTCCATGCTGATTCTGGTTGGGCCTGTGTGGCCAAATTGATAAAATTAGTGCAGAATTTTTATCAAGGTGTTAAAAGGAACTTTCAGTTTTAAATCACTAGCTTACTCCTGAATTTTGAGCCTGAGTATACTTCTAAAGAGTAGTAATCCAAAAAATACGTGTTAAATATCTGTGTAAACTGTTAAATTAGAGCTTAACTGTATTTCTGCTGTTTATGTTATCCTGGCTGGTTGCTGATTACTAACAAAAGTGTTTCAAAAAACAAGCTTACATATTACAGGCAACACAGATTCCAGAAAAAAATCTTAAAAACAGTAAAATCAAAGAGGTGAAATGATGAAGGGCTTGAAAACAGCCATACCAAAGGAGTGAGAATTATGGGTCAAATTAGTAAGCTTTATGTTTCTGTTGGTGTATCATAATTCTTTTTGTGTTTGTCTGTTTGTTCAGTGTCAGTGTATATTTTAATACCTCCAGAAGGTAATATTAAATTGATAAATGAAGATTATTATAAGAGCTCTATTCAAATGGCCAAAATTAAATAAACACTTATATTAATAACTAAATATGGGTATTAGTTTAAAATAATAAAAATAGATATTATCAAATTAAATCATTATTCTAACAAGTTTGTTTAATGTTGATGGTAATTGTATGATGTCAGAAGTTTGCTTGGAAACAGTTTCCAAAATCAGTGTGGTAACTTAAGTATGGAAAGTATATAAAATGTGCTTTTATTATTAAAGAAAGTAATTTTATCCTAAGATAAAATAACTAGTTATTAAAACAAAGTAAAATGTGGGACAAAACCTGAATGAATACAAAAAGTGCAAAAAGCTTGTGAAAAAAGATTTTTTGTGGTCAAAGTTAAGTAAGATTTAAGCGGTCTCTCTATAAAAATTTAAAAGCTTTAATGTCAAACAGTATAATGATACAAAGTTAAAGTTTTATTCTTTTTCAAAGTTTCTCAAGTCATCAATCTGTTTTAGTAAAAGTTTACAAAAAGTAACTAATCAGTATGCAATAACGAAAGTCTGTTTTATCAAAATAGCTTCTTGTACTTTAACCTTATCGTTTCCATGGAAAAATAAGTCTTATCACTTTTAAAAGAACACAATGTTCAAACTTGCTTTCTCAAAGTCAAATCCTTAAAAGTAGTTTTTATTTTAAATTGTTACAAATGACTTGGTCTTTTACCTAAAAAAAAGGTAAAATACTAAAAATAGTTAAGTTTATTTGATATATTATAAATTGAATAAAGTATTTGAATCTGTTGTACAAATAAAATAAATTTTCTAACCTTATGACAATTAAAGTTGTATGAATAAAAAGTTCATATAAATACTTAAAAGGTATATAAAATTCCTGAAAATTTAATAATGTTTCAGTATAATAGCCTATATAACCTCACTGGTTAGAAATCTTAGATGCATAGAAAATAAAAGTTTATTCATTGGATGTGTGCTGATTAAAAGTCTTATTATTATCTGTTGTTATATAATCTACTATAGTTATGAATTATGTATAATATACTTAAATACTAATCAAAACTAATACAATACATTGCATATATAACTAATTTAATAGCTTGTATGTTACACATAGAGGTATTTTACTAAATATATGTGTAAATCTCTTGTTTTGAGTTTGAACAGTCCTGAAACTGAATGTATTAAGAAAAGGTTTGGTAAGCATTGTTCAGACCTAAAGTAAAACATCATGCAGAAAACTTTGTTAATCAACAAACCAGTGCCTTGCTAGTTAATACTTTTCATATTTCAGGAAAAATATTAAAAGTTAAAATAGTAAGCACATCAAGGATGTTTTGTAACAAATTAAAAAAGATAAAGTGCATTTCAAAGGGTGTTGTATTCCTCCATGGGGAAGCTGACCACTCTCCCAGGGACTGATGCATAAACCTTAAAATGTACTGCCCAGGACGTGTTGTGTTCCCTCCTGAGGAGGCTGGCCCCTTCCTCAGGAATTAGCAAAATACTCACAAGTTGGCGTCTATAGTATCAAATTCATTAATCCTAAACACAGTCAACCAAAACTCTAGTATCAGTTGCTAATTCAACACTTCCCAGCTAAAAACTAAATATTGGTAAGTATATATATAAAACTGCTCTATTTATCTGTCATTCTGTAACTTTATTCAATATTAACTTAATCTTTTAATTGATTATGTTATTTATGTTTCTCACTCTAATTGTCAGTATAAGCTTATTAAACTAAATATGCATATTAACATTTATTTTGTATCTATCCAGGACTCTAGCCAAAAATAAGCCAAGTATATCAGTGTGTCCCCCAGTTTGGTAAACATGTGAATGTATGTATACTTATCATAAAAATTGGAATATAACAGTTAAACCCCTGTTTATAAACAATCCTTCACTTATTTTATATTCTTTCAATTATTAACAAAAATACACTAACTAAATATCAATAAAAGGTCCTGCCACAAAAAATGTTCAATACACCCACCATGTTTCAATATTATGTCTTTAAAGCTTTACGCCTTACTCATCCTGCATTCCTACAAGCATGTATTTATCCTCATTGCAGCCCCCTCAAAAACACTTTTAACACAACTCTATAAACATCTCCAAAATTCTCTTACCCAAGCAAATAACCCTAAAAGTCAAGCTATTGTTGTAAAAAGTAATCACATCCTGAAATTGATGTTACAAAAACAAAAAGGGGGACATGGTGAGGTCCGAGAACAACTATATCAAGCATTATTTACGGTAAATTTTCTAAACTGAAGGTCAGAATCAGATACATCAGCAGCAGAACATTTCTGGCAAAAATCAGGCAAAAATACAGAAACAAATATTAGACAACTAGTTTATTGGAAGAATGAAGATAGTAATCAATGGGAGAAGGCAGAAGTTAAGTTAGGATATGGAGTTGAGGTTTTGCTCTTATCATTACAGATAAAGGAGACCAGCTTTGGGTCCCATCCAGATGTCTGAAATCTAGACATGAACAAGCTGAAGAAGCTGACACAAGAAGCAGAAAAGATGGTAACTTCTAGAAGGCAGAATGTCACTCTAACACAGTTTTCCTTGCTATGCTTACCTTGACCACCACGGTAGTAAGTAGTGCACCTTCACATAATTTTACATACTGGGCATATATACCTAATCCTCCACTTATAAGAGTACTTACATGGGGAGATCCATCATTTTCAGTTTTTTTAAATAGCAGTTCAGAATTTACCAGGCCTTTTGATAAAAGACTACCTTTCTTAAATAATGAAGAAGGAAAAACCATAAGTAATCTGACTCTACCCTTCTCTGGTCGGCCACTGTACATTGGGCCACAACCACCATGTATGTCAATTAAAAATCAGACTGTGGTTGTGACCCAAACAAATGAAACCTCAATTTAAATCATTTTGTTCCCATCTTATAGTGTTTCCAGTTACAAATCTCGAAATTCCACTTGCTCCTTTTCCAGACAAACCAATGAGGAAGGTTGGCATGAATGCCAAATGGAAAGTGAACTAATTGTCTTTAATGATTCCTATGGAATAGTTTGGGAAGGCACCCCTGTGGGGTTACCGGTCCCAGAAAACGGCAATTATTCTGGAGTTAGTTGGACTGGAATTAATCAAACTACTACTGCATCTGTCTCTGAAACTCACCCATATCCATGGCTAGGGACGGACCCAAATTAACCAGTAATAAGCAAATTCGATGGATCAATCAGGGATGATTGATCCCCACCCCTTGGGAAAACTGCTCCAAGAAAAAAACAGAAGAATTTATGGAAAGTATTTTTGGGATTAGCCCCTACTTATACATTAAACGGGGAAAAAGTACCAACGAATACTACTCTACACTGGAATGGCAGCTCACATCATAAAGTATGTGTGCAGGATCCCATTGTTTTTATAGTAGGAACAGTGAGCATTGATCAAACATGGTTTTTCTGCAGCAATTGCTCCCTTTACACTTGAGTATCAGAATCTGTTCTACAGGAGAGTTCTACTGTGGTTCTAATGGGATGACAGCGTCGTGGAATATGGCTTCCGGTTCGCATGAATCGCTGCTGGCAGTCTTCCCCTGAGAGTCAAATCCTTTGGTACTTTCTAAATCATTATTTGAGAAGAACCAAATGTTTAATTGCATTAATTATAGCTGCTGTATTAGGGCCTATAGATATTATTACAGCCGCTGCTGTGGCAGGAAATGCCCTACATGAGAATATCCAAACACAACAGTATGTTAAAAATTGGCATCATTATGCTAGTGAGCTAAGACATAGTCAGGCATATATTGATGAGCAAATTAATAATAGGTTTAATGACTTAGAGATGGCTGTTACACAAATGGGAGATCAGGTATATAATCTAAATTTAAAACAAAGTTTGAAGTGTGATTGGAATGAAAGTGCTTTTTGTATCACTCTTCTCCCATACAATGATTCCCATTATGAATGGGAAAAAATTAAAAATCATTTAATAGGTCATCACACAAATTTATCTATAGAAATTACAGATTTGCAAAAAAGTATTTTGAGCATATCTCAGAATCAACTTATTATACTTCTAGGTAGCGAATTTTGGCAATCAGTGACAGATCAATTAAATAAAATAAACCCCTTACATTGGTGGAAATCAACCTCTGCACTTGCTAACTTCGGTGTGGTGATCATTGGTGCTCTGTTACTCTTAACTGTATTAGGAAGCATTCGCAAAGCTCTGCTGTCGCACATTAATAGGGCTAAAAAGGCCAGCCATGCCAATAACTTGATTCTGCTTAAAACCCTTAACTCTCAAATCCCTGTCATGGAGCTTGGCTGGTGGCCAGTGACAGGTAAGACCTTCAGAGGAGGGCAACCTAAGACAGGCACAGTCACCCTGGACAAAAAACAAAAAAGGGGGAAATGTTGGAAAAGATGCTGAGAGCCTTAGCATAAAGAAAGCATGCTTGCTGGCAGAGAAACATCAGTAAATGTCTCCAAGGACACTGCATACTGCAGACATCAGTAGGAGGAAGCAGAACAGAATGAACTCACCACTAAGAAATTATTGTATGAATTCCTAAGAAAGATTATCTAGGAACACAGGAACAGGCAGCGCTCTTATGTGCCAAGTAGAGGAACTAGCGAAGGACGCCCTACTATAATCAGCCTTGTAGTATAAAAAGCAGCTTCAGCCTAAATAAACTTGCCTGCATTCTACATGGAGTGAGGTCCCCTGATCCCAGTCTTTCTTTTCTTTCTTCATTCCCGGCACCGTCTAACTCCACATTTAATTACAACAACCTGCCATCTTGCTTCAACACGTGGCACCTGATTTGGTGAGAAAGCAACCTTGAACTGGACTCTTAGGGTCTTGTAACTGTAAGCTTTTACCCCAAATAAATACCCTTTATAAAAGACAACAGATTTCTGGTACTTTGCATCAGCACCCCTTTGGCAGACTAATAAAGCAGAGATAGGAAGAAAGGAAAAGTCTTGGCCCCCTAGGAGAAGAGAAGAGTTTCAGCAGTGCCAGTTCTCAGGAGCAGGAACTGGAGCAACTCAGGAGTAAGTCTGAGGCAGCTCCAAAATGCTACAATGCCATGAAGTACAAAATGTTGTCTCCATATTTCTCTATAATAATAAATCCTTAATAAGATGCAGAGAATTACTATAAAGTGTTTATAACCAATTTTTAAAATATATTTTTATTTATTTTTAAAAGGTACTTAGATTACATAAAATGCTACATAAAAAAATATAAGGGATTCCCATATGCCCCACTTCCCACACCTCCCACTTTTACCCACATTAACAACTTCTTTCATTGGTGTAGTACATTCATTGCAATTGATGACCACATTTTGGAGCATTGCAACTAAGCGTGGATTATACTTTACATTGTAGTTTACATGCTCTCCCACTCAATTCTGTAGGTTATGGCAGGATATATAATGCCCTTTATCTGTTGTTGCAATGTCATTCAGGACAATTCCAACTCCTAAAAATGCCCCCATATTACACCTCTTTTTCCTTCTCCCTGACTTCAGCACCTCCTGTGGCCACTGTCCTCACATCCATGATATAATTTCTTCCATTGCTAGAATCACAATAAATCTATAGTAGAATACCAGTAAGTCCACTCTGGTCCATATTTTATTTCCCGATCTTGAGGATTCTGGGATGGTGATGCCCACTCCACCTCTAATTGAGAGGGGGTTTCAATTCCATTTGGCTGATGGCTGATGGATGGGACTCTCTTGCTTGTAGTTGTAGACTCTTTTGGTTCCTTAGTGTGGTAATTGTCCATCCTCACCTCCTTGTTAGTTGTCCTGGGTGAGTCCAATGAGAGTAAGTGTTGCAACTCTGCTAAGACTCAGGGCCCAGCTGGCATATGGACATCCCAGACGTTCAAGTCTCTTATATGTACACCTACCAACTCCAGCACCAACTATAGGTTCAAATAAAAGGGACAGATGAGTCATGTGTAGAGAAGTCACATCTGAGTCTAACTCTGTCACACTCAGGAGCACAAACACCAAAGTAGGACCTACTGGCAAGGCACCAAACTCCAGAGCTATCTGCCATGACCATAGGACCTGGGTGTCTCCAGAGCCCGTAGGATCCCTACTATTTGGGGTAGTATCTACTTTGACAGTCTATGATATCTGCTGAGACGTGCATAAGCATTACCTCTCTCATGACCTCCTGACTCACTTTGAAGTCTCTTAGCCATATAAACTCATTTGTCTTTACCTTTTCCCCCATTTATTCAAGGTCTTTTTCCAGTTGCATCACCAGTATATTGGTAGTATAACCAATTTTTAAAAATATCTCTCATTATTCACACTTGTTCTGTAGAAAGAACCAATTAGGGACTACACTATATGAATCCAATAAGATACCCTGGGTGACATTGTTTTCCTTAAATTTGTGCTTTAAATATAATCTGAAAGTTAAAAATGATAGGAACAGACTCCTTACAAATCACCTTGTAATATCCAGGCAATATAAAGCAGATGTGTGTTTGGCCCTTCTTATGATTTGAAGACAGGTATGGACTGCCTTAGGGAATATAAATCTAAGTCTTCCTTTACACTGAAATACAGCTTTAACCGCCATGCAGATAAATTCTAAAACCAAAATTATTGTTTTTGGTAAATATTCTCCCTACACATAAATGACTGATAGCCAACAATTCAGAATAACTCATTTAGTTTTGTAAGGGTAAATTTTGTTAATTTTTCTGGGATGAAATTGGTTAAAATTTATTTTTTTGAATGCATTATTGAAACTTTTATTAGGACGAGGATGAATTTAGTAAGTATGCTTTAAATTTTTCTCAGGTTAAAATTGTCACAATCATGCTCTACTTGGAGCGTCAATTCTTCATTTACTCATGTGTTAGAATGAATCCAGACTATTTTCTGAGGAAAACTTTCAGCTTGCCCAGAGGATTTCAACATTCTTTCTTAGCCCACTTCTCTTCACATCCATTCTGACAAGTATTTTGGTTGGTTTTATTCCTGAATTTCCCTAAGAGACTATTAATTTTGAATCCCATTTATGTTATTATTAAAATTGTATAAAATTATTATTAAAGCTTACATTTCATTCTTAATTAGCAACTTAGAGCTATTTTCTAAAATTCTAGTAAGAAAATATAACCTTGAGTTCTCTAATGGTACCATCCTGATCACAATCTCAGTTATGAAAAGTATTTTCTTGGAGGAATTCTAGAAGAATATACAGTCCAGCCTTTCCTCTTTCAATATTTCTTAAACCACATTCCACAGAATATTAATTCTAAAAGATATTAAATACATGTTTCATGGGGGGGGGAGGGTTTTCCATGGTCAAATAAGCTCAGAGAATGTTAGGTGTGCAGTAATTCTTAGGTAATTCAAAATACTATAGAAGTAATATTTTTATACTTACATACTATATATATAAGTATATACTTATATGCTAAGAAGAAATAGTTCCTACTCAATAGCTGGTATGTACTGGAAAATCCATGCTGTGGTTTGTGCTTGGGTTCAAATCTGAAAAAGCCACCATTTTAATTTTCTTACAAGTTTGCAAGGAGAAAAACAAGACTGCTCTCTAAGACTTTCTAATTTACAAAGTCTCCATAATTTATATATTGTTGGGTCTAATTAATGTTTTATATGCAATAACTTAAATGAGCAAATTCTACTCCACATCATAAACACATAAACATTGTCTATAGGTTAAATAAACAATACACTATTTTATGTGTTTCAAGATTGAACATGACATTACAGAGAGATTAATCAAGACTTTTGTATTTAACACTGAATGAAAGTATATGACAAGGAAAAAAAAACTCTATTGAGTAGCACAGGAAGAACTTATGAATATTTCAGGAACCTTTTTGAATGGAGCCAGAGACAAGATTCTGTACAAATTAACACTTAAAAAAAACACATAATCCATATGGTTTAATCAATGTGTTCCTTATGATCCTAAAATTATCAGCATATAAATGTTTTACATTAAGAAGCTTATAGTCAAATTTATGATACCTCTAAAATATGGGCAGAGCCTTATGATTATGGTGACCACATAATTTTTCATCCAAACTTGATCTTGACAGCCTGACTGTGAATATATATATGGAAGAGCAAAGGTCTAAGAATGGCCAAAACAAATTTGAAGAAAAGAACAAGGTAAGAAAATTGACCCTACCAGGCATCAAGATTGATTTTAAAGTGATTATAATGAACACTATGTATTAGAGCTGCAAGGATAGCCAATTCAACCAATGAAAAAGAACCGAGTCCAGAAACAACTTGAGTGTCTGCAAACATGATATGACAGCAACGATGTTACAGATGAAAGAGAAAGGATGGATTTTCTCTAATTCATACTGGGTAAATTGGCTATCCATATGGAAAACTAAAATATAATTGGATCTAGTGGTTAAATATTCAAGAATTTCACAAGCATGTTGTTAAATCATTGGGTAGTTTGAAATTCACCACGGTGGAAATATTTACACCACAGAAATCAACAAATTCCATATATTATGGCTTTTTTTCCTAGAAAGCCTGTATTCCAGCACATCACTGATTGGATGTCTACTTTATTCCATGCACAAAAATCAGCTGAAGTTTAATTAAAGCCTAACTGTGAAGAGAAAAAACTTTAAAACTTAGAAGAAAATACCTAGAGGAAAATATCTTTACAATCTTTGGGATGGGGAAGGAGTTCTCAAAGTAAATGAAATAATAAAAGTTAAAGAACAAGTTATCTAAATTTGACAACATTATAATGATAAGAATAAAAAACTATGATAAGGTGTCATCAAAAATAACATGAAAAAATAAGCTCAGACTGGGGAATGAATTTTTCTATGAACATAAAGTGTTCTTATCCAAAAATATAATAAAATTATCTCTAAATCAATAAGGAAAAGATGGACAATCCAACTGATAAATGGGAAAAAGACTTGAAAAGGCACTTTATACGTAAGAGGATATTAAAGTGACTGATAAACAAAGAAACATTCTCTACTGGTTATTGGGAAATGTAAATTGATAGCATAATGAAACGTTTCTCTTCTACCATGTGGGCTAAATTAATGTCTGACAAACCCAAGTATTGGCAAGACTGTGGAGCAACTCTCATCCACTGCTGAAGAAAGAGTATATTAGTATAACCACTTTGAAGAGCTATTTGTCAGCAGTCAGTAAGTTAAAGACCCTGTAACACAGACTGTTAATTGGTCCCAAACATTTGTTTATTATGAGCATCTCTTGGGGGAGAGGGAGGAGCAATGTAATTAGGAGCAATTCTATCTGTAATGTTTTATTTCTTGAGGACAGAGTAAGTTCCGGTTATGACATTATTTTCTTTACTGTTTTTGGTCTAAAATATTGCAAATTTGTCCATGTTTGCAGTTTAGTGAGTGATATACTTTTTACTTTTACTTTTTTTTACATGTTCCATGAAGTGCCTGCTAGGCATCCAAATGGATCTCCTTATAGAGATGCAAATGTGGATCTGGAACTCTTTCTTGAAATGCTCTACTCTATGCACACCACTACTCCTTAATGGATTTTGCTAGCTACTCTGATCTTCCATAATCGTAGATTCCCCCAAAGTGTCTTCCACAGGCTTGTGATGGAACAAATTTGTTGTATGGAAGAAATGATATTTAGGTTTATAGTATAGCTAAATTTTTGGGTCTGTATGTCAGAGGTGAATCTCATATGAATAAGATTGTCAATTACTATAAGACTATCCCTAATCCTGATTCTTCTTGTCAAACTCAATCCTTTTTGGAATCATATAAAAAGAGTTTGGGAAAATAGTGTTGCCATCAAATATACAAATGTTTCCAATCTTTCACATAGTCTGCTCAGTAATTTTTAGACACTGGGGAAGAAATGGAAGAAAATGTCACTGTACCTATAGGACAACAGTTATTAGTGAAGAAAGGCAAAGCATCAAAAAAATTTTTAATAAATTTCATATTTTTAATACCCCAATTTTGTTATTTTAATTTAGTCTTAGTTTTTCTAAATTATTATGTATTTTATTTCATATGTTTAAACCTGTCATTATTATTCCATTTTCCTATAAATTGTATTTGGCGATATTCTTGGCTTCATTTTTAAAGAAGTTTGGACCACAGAAGGGTTACAACTGTGGCAGGGTAGGATCATTGGTGTGGGAAGTCAGTGATGGGGGATACCTGGGAGGAAGTTCACCTGGGCATACATATATGGTATATAAAAGTGTTCAAATGTTCATGGGGCATTGACACAGTGGGGAGAGATTCACACAATAACTGAAAGAGTGTTGAGTTCCCATCCTGGGGAGCTCTGCCAAATTCTCTAATGGAACAGCAACAATCTCCCGAGTACAGGGGCAAGGACTAGTGAAGAAGGATAGTCCATTGATGGGCCCTTGATATTGATGACTATGCTTATGAGCCTTTGCTCTTGAAATTGTAACTTAGTCTAGTGTTGTAGGGTGCCAACTGGCACATGGACAACCCAAAGAGTCAAGTCTCTTGGGTGTACATCTACCAACTCCAGCACCAACTATAGGTTCAAATAGAAGGGACAGAAGAGGCATGTGTAGAGAAGTCACAACTGAGTCCAACTCTGTCACACTTGGGAGCACAAACTCCAAAGTAGGGCCCACCGGCAAGGCACCAAACTCTGGAGCTATCTGCCATGACCGTAAGAACTGGGTGTCTCCAGAGCCTTCAGGAGTCCCACTATTTGGGGGTAGTATCTACTTTGGCTGTCTATGAGATCCTGCTGAGATGTGCATAAGCATTACCTCTGGGATGACCTCCCAACTCACTTTGAAGTCTCATCCATATAAGCTCATTTGTCTTTACCTTTCTCCCCTTTTATTTAAGGAAGTCATGCCCATGTTGGGGGGAAGGTAATGCATTTATATGCTGAGTTTGGCTTAGAGAGAGGCCACTTTTGAGCAACATGGAGGCTCTACCCATATGACTGTGCTTTCATGATACTCTCTGTTGACCACACTGTGTACTTGTGGTGTCCATGCTAAGCTCTGGCTCTTTCCCTTCTTTACTAATATATTTATAGCAATTGGCACAGAACCCTGGAATTCAGTTGCTCAATAGATATTTATTAAATTGCATCATTCACTGGAATGTTGAAGATGAGAAGATCTTGCTTAATGTACCAAAATTTGAATTTACTAAGGAGGAAAGATCAAGGAATCAGAATTTTCATGATTACCAATGTATAGATTTGAAGTTTGAGGGAATAGTTCACAGAAATTGAATTAAAGTGGTAAATCAAGAACAATATTTACGCCATAATTCTCGGCCTTACCCTTTGCACCTGTTCCAGGCCCTCAGGGTCCAGAAATACCAGGGAGTACTTTGACTTGGAGGGGTGAGATACCACCACATCCAGGTGCTCTTTCAAAAGAAGAGGAGATACCCACCAACAGTGACAGTGATAATCCATACTCCTATTAAAGAAAAACTGCACCAGACAATGTTACACAGGAAAGGATGATTTTATTCTGGAGTCTCCAATAGCATGGAAGACAGAATAGAACTCAACTCCTTGGAGAGAAAGGACAGCAAGCTTTTTAAGGCTGAGAGTGAATTGGAGGAAAAGCACTGGAAGATATTGGTGAGGGGGGAGGTTGACCTCCAGGAGATTTAAGTGATATGCTGAGGTTGCACTTAGGATTTTTGGTTCCAAAGAAATGGGTGAGGCATTTACTGAGGTTGAGATTAAGTTCAGACTGTTTTCCTTTGCAGTACTTAGGCCACATGGAGTCTGTAAGGGCTGTGAGAAAGGAAGAGGGAGATAAGGAACTACCCATTTAAGGACTCTCAGGTGCCTGGAGTGCCAGGATAAAAGTGAGAGAAGAAGTCAAAGAGAATTCGATAGATAAAATAGCATCTGAAGTTGTCTTTTTTCCTTTTGTATTCTGGAGTCTGGGATGTTTTTCTCTGTAGTCCAACATCTTCAAGATCGGTTTCAAGATAGTTAGGACAAGGTGGGTAGGGGTGTACAAGGAGTAAGATTGGCAGCTTGAGCAAGGAAAAGAAAACAGTCTTCACAGCTCACAGGATACAAAATCAGACTTGAGAGTTTCTGATCTCCCCAGAATACAAAATGGTGTTTGCTCCATTTCATCAAGGATAATCAATGTTGGGTGTTATATATTCACCTAACATCTTTAATAGTCAAACTGTTCTACATTATAAACTTGGTTTATTCATAATTGCTCATTCCCATTTTCCAATGTAAGAAAATCCATATTCATGTCAATATGACTAATAATACATGCGATGAAAGAAAAGATATGTGGAAAGAAAAAATTTAATTTTTATGTTTAACAATCATGGGCCATGAGTAAATTAAGCTAACTGTGTCTACTATAATTAGATGAACACATTTTAATCTTCTGAAGAATAAATAATACAATCCATCCTATAATTATTTACTAAGTATCTATTATGTTCTAGGCACTGGGAACATGTTAAAGGCTCAGGGGATACAGCAGTGATTTAAAAAGGCAGAAATGAGGGAAGCGGATGTGGCTCAATCGGTGGGGCTCCCGTTTACCATGTGGGAGGCCCCAGGTTCGGTTCCCGGGGCCTCCTGGTGAAGGCAAGCCGGCCCACGCGGCGAGGTGAGCTGACGCAAGCAGGACGACCCAGCAAGGGGAGACAAGCAGACACAGAAGAACGCACAGCAAATGGACACAGCGAGCACGGGCAGCAAGGGGGGGATAAATGAATAAATAAATAAAATCTTTAAAAAAAAAAAAAAAGGCAAAAATGCCTGCCCTTTGGGGGCTTACAAACAGTGAGTGCCAAGACAGCTTATGGGTCCAGGAGGTGGTCTGGTCATTAGGGGCAGAGGCATGAGGAGAAAGAATTCATGGAAAAGTATATATTTGTAAGTTCCCAGAAATTGTCATGGCTGTGGCATCTCAATTCTTGCCTTTTCTGAATATACTTTGAATCACAGGGCTCTCAGCATCAATTAAATCACATTCTGATAGGAAAATTAACATCATATTCCCTGCCAATTTCTACTGTATTGAGGGAAAATGACAGAATGACTGAGCACCTTACCATAGAGCCACAAGAAGAGGAGGACTGATGGTTGGTTGATGTTGTTTCTGTATTCTTGTATTCTGCCCATGAGACTCACTAAGTTCTCCTCTATTCCCTTAGTTCTTTTCTATCTGCCTGATGTGAAGTGTCTTTACATTGAACCATATACATGGTCTCAGTAAGACTGGGATAGGCTTGCCTCAGAACATTCTGCAACACTAAGACACTGTGCCCTAATTAGAATTTTCATGAAGGTTATCTAAAGATACATAAGAATATCAGTGAGCCCAGCATAAGAATTTTGGCTATGTCTTTATGAATTTAAGAAGAATTTATTGAGGGCTTACTATGTTTCATGGAGTGTTTTTGTTTCCAGAAATGTAGTAGCAAAAAAAGCAGATATGGTTTCTTACTCCTTGGGTTTATAATTTAATATAAGAAGATACAAAATAAGTTAGGAAATATATAAATTAACAAGATATTTTCACATTGTGTTAATATTCATGAAATTAAAAAGGTAAGATAGGAAAGTGTATATGGCTTAAGCATTTGGGCACCCACCTACCACAGGGGAGGTCCTGGGTTTGGTTCCTGGTGCCTCCTAGAGAAGACAAGCAAGACAGCGAGCTAACCCAATGGGCTGGCTTGACGGGCTAGTGCAGTGAGTTGATCCAACAATATGACACAAGGATACACAAATAGGAAACACAATGAGAGACACAACAAAGCAGGGAGTGGAGGTGGCTCAAACAATTAAGTGCCTCTCTCCCACTTGGAAGGTCCCAGGTTTGGTTCCCAATGCCTCCCAAAGAGAAGATGAGCAGACACAGAGAGGACACAATGAATGGACACAGACAGCAGACAGCAAGTGCAAACAATGGGGGGTGGGGAGAGAATAAATAAATAAAATAAATCTTTTTTTAAAAAGTGAGATAAAAAGTGAAAGAGCAACATACAAAAGATTGGTAAGGGAATACCACTTTGAGAACTGATATTTGTGCAGAACCTTGAAGGAAGTGAAGGAGCTGCTGTGAGAACAGCCAGCTAGCATTGCAGGCAGTGGGAACTGCATGTTCTAAGACCTGGTGATAGGAAAGGGCTTGCACATTTCAAGAATAAAATGGATTATGCTGAAACATAGCAACTGGGGAGAAATTATAAAAGATGAATAATGGAAAGACTAGATCATACAGGTCCTCTGAGGAATACAGGCATACATAATTATAACATAACATCAAGAAGGATATTAAAAGCAGTTGGACTAATAAATACAGTGATTTCTTTGAAGAGAGTTGATTAGAGAAGTTTAAAGTGGAAGAAAGCCACGTAGGATGCTACCAAAGTATTTCAGGCAAAAGGTGATGGTTGCTTAGACTAGGATGATACAATGAAATGGAGAGAAAGATATAGATCTGAGCTATATTGAGTATGATAGCCAAGCACAGTGATTTATTCATTGGATATGAGGGGAAACTAAGTGAAGTTTGTAAGGGTACCTCCTGGGTGAGAGACTTGAAACAGAGAGGTTGGTTGCACACAATGTAGAGAAGAAGATAGGTAAGCAAGCACAGGGTGTGTTTTTATCTTGTTTCATTTTGTTTGGTTTGGTTTGGTTTGGTTTAGGTGTGGAGATTGATCAAGAATTTTATTGTGAACATGATAACTTCAAGGTCCCATTATTCAAAAAGAAAAAGTCAAGTGGCTATTGAATGAGCCTCACTTTCAGGAGAGAGATCAAGGCAATAAATATGAATTTGAGAGATATTAGATTAAAGGTGACTTTTGAAGAATTGGGATTGCATAAGAGCACCATAAAAGAGGATATAAATAGAGGAGAGAAATGTCCAATGTCAGAAAGGGTGAGGGATTTGAAACCTAGGTGATCTGTTTCAATACACCATGCTTTGCCACCATTTACCTGGCAGAATAATCATCAAAAACATCAATTACCTCGTGTAGTCCTCCTTATCAACAAACCACAGAAGCTTTTTATTGACTCATATATGGATAATATACTCTCCAATGAATTAGCATGACTAGATAGGCTCCTTATATTTCTGCAGAGTCAATTTCTCATCCCACAAACAACACGCTTGAACAGCTAGAACTTCTTCTAGAACTCCAGAACACCTCATTTGTGAAAAAGTTTTATTTTCACTCATTTCTTGCTATTAGACTTCTAACTTGTCAAATTTTTTCACTATTGTCTAGATTCTACTCTAGGCCTAGTATTTCCTCTTTTCAAAAAAATTAATTGAAAATGAATATACATAGAGAAAAGCAACCAAATTGTCCTTTTACAGTAAACCATTTCCAAATTTGATTTGTCCTTGTACCACCATCTAAATCAAGAAATAAAGTATTACTAAACACCCCAAGAAGTTTCAGCAAAACACTTTCCAAATTTCTACACCCTCTTTTCTGCCTCTAGGAAACTGATAGGCAGCTTTGAACAGACTCCCAATGAGTCCCGCCTCCTAGTGGTCACACCTTTGTGTAATCCCCTCTTCTTGAGTGTGGGCTTATCTACTGACTTGCTAACAACAAATAGTATATGGCAAAAGTGATGGAATATTACTTTCATGACTAGATCATGAAAGACTAAGGTCCATCTTGCTAGCATTTTCTCCCTTCCAATCTTGCCCCGTTCACTTTCAGGAGGCAATATGCCATGGTGGAGAGGCCCAAATGGCGAGGAACTCAGCATGGTCTCCAGTCAACAGTGAGTGGAGAATTGAGGCCTTAAGTCCAACAATTCATTATGAAATGAATCCTTAACCACCTGAGAGAAAGCACTGGACACGCATCCTACTCCAGAGGAGCTTTGGGATCCCTGCAGCCCTTATCACTTTGATTGCAGCCTGTGAGAGGCCCTGGAGCCAGAAACCAGCTAATCAACATGTGGACACTTGGCATATTGATATAGTGAGATACTAAGTTTTGTTGATTTAAGGCACAAAATTTGGGGGAAATATGTTACTCAACAATAGTCTCTAATACAGAGACTTTTATGACTTCTAACATCCTAGAACCATTAACATTTGCTTTTTCAACTTATATAAAGTCAATTATACATGATCTTTGCTTTATGTTTTGCCTCTTTTATTCATCAAACATCATTTATTTAGAGTCACTCAAGTTGTTTGCAATTAATAATTTATTTTTATTTATTGAGGTATAGTATTGCATTTTATGAATATACCACAATTTTTAAGCCATTCTGTTGACAAGAATGTGCAATGTCATTTATACCACCCAGCACAGACATCTGCAGAGTTGTTGGGCATATACCTAGGAGTGAAATTATTTGATCACCAAATACTCGTGTGTTCTTTCAATAGATAATACAAAACGGTTTCCCAATGTGATTGTCTCATTTTACTCACATCAGCAATATATAACAATTCCCAATGCTGCACATTTCAACACTTAGAATGCCAGACCTTTAACTTTTAGTCCTTTTGCTGAATGCATAGTTTTAATTGTAGGTTTAATTCACTTTTCTTTGATAATTACTTATAAATAGGGAGGTTGAACACCTTTTCAAGTCTATTGGTAATTTAATATCTTTTTTTTTTTTTTTTTGATGTGCCTAATCAAGATGCTTGCTTTTTTTTATAATACGTTTTCTTTTTATTCCTAAGATAAAAACTTCCTTATTACTTCATTATAGTATCTGAATTTAAGGGATTTTTGTACATACACATGTTTAAGTACACAAATACAATATATACATACATACATTTATGTGCATACCTGTACTGCTAATCTCAGTTGCCTTTCCATTATTTCTTGGTGTTATTGGATGAATATAAGTTCTTGTTTTAAAATAAATTTATCAGTTTCCATGTTTACAGATATTTCTTTTATATCCTGTTTCCTAACCTGACGGACATGAATATAATCTTATATTTTCTATAAACTTTCTTGCTTCACCTTCCACATTTGGTGCTACAATCCCTCTGGATATCTTATATATGATAGAGTAAATTCTCCTTTGCTTTCTTCTTCAAAATTGTCTTGGCTTTCTTGGCCTTTTGCATTTCCATTTAAATTTTAGAATAATCTTGATAATTTACACAAATAGAGATGGAAATTTTGTTTGGAATTGCACCGAATCTGTAGATAAGTTAAGGGAGAAAGTTTTTAAAGAGTCTTCTAACCATGATCTTAATACGTGCTTCCATTTATTAGTTCTTTTAAAATCTCTGAGTAATATTATAGAGTTTTCAGTATATAATTCTTTCTAGTTTTTGTTAAATTTATTCCCAGATATATTTAAAATAAACTTCTTTGAACATAAATACACATAGAAGTGCACACCTCCTGCCCCCATCAAGAATAGCCACTATTTTGTTTTGGCATTTAGTATAATAGGAATCACATAATATGTACTCTTTAGTATCTGGTGTCTTTTATTCTGATATAATACCTGTAGGATTAGTCTATAATTTTGTATGTAATTACAGATAATCTATTCTCATTGCTATATAATATTCCATTCTGTGAACATAGCCTAATTTAGTTATACATTCATCTGTTCATGGGCACTTCAATAGTTTTTTAGCTATTATTGAAAGGGCTCTTATGAATATTTTTTCATGTATCTTTTACTTCACATAGTACACTTTCTTCTTGTGATTGTACCTGGGATTTTGTTGCTATAAACGTATATGATCAGCATTGGTAGATACAATCAAACACTTTCATGGTTGCACCCTTCTGCATTCATACTAGCAGTGTGGGAGCATTCCAGGTGCTCCATGAGCTCCTCAAACCTCTATATTCTTGCCTTTTTCATTTGGCAGATGTGGAATGGTAATGCATTGTTGATTTATTAACACATGTATCTGAGAATCTTTTCATTTGTTATTTTAGCCGTTTGGATATCCTTTTTTTGTTATTTTGTTATGAAAAGATGTCGTTTGAGTATGTATATGTTTTTTAAATTCCTTTTTCACTCAATTTTTTTTAGGTCTCTGTGTGTGTGTGTGTGTATGTGTGTACTGCATAGCTGTATGGTAAAGTTATGGACATAGATGTAGCATTTGTATTTTCCCATTCAGACACATTCTGCAGTTTTCAAAGTTTCCATTTGCCTAAGACCATCCCCAGTTTTGGTAGCATGTAATCTCTAGCTCATTTCTAGTGCTTATCTTATTGTCAATATCATGCAATGAATCAAGTCTTCAGAATATTCTGTCTTCACACATAAGATATAAATGACTTAGATTAGTCATACCTGGCATGGACCCTAACTACCTACTCTCAGAGTTCTCAATCTTGTATTAGATCTTTTTTTTTAATGGGAGGTCCCGGGGCTCGAACCCAGGTCCTTCCGTATGGGAGACGGATGCCCAACCATTTGAGCCACATCCACCCCCTTGTACTAGATCTTGATGGATTTATTCACTCTGGCAAGGTTATATGTTTGATAAAAGAAAGCATTTTTCTAATTCAATCACATCATCTCAATCTGCACAGGCTCATGAGGACAGCAGGCCAGTGAAAGATTTTCATTATTTTCCTGTGACATTTATATGGTTTTCAGAGAATAACTGAGACTTGCTGGATCATTGTCATAGCCCTTGAAACTTGCCTTTTGCAGTCATGGAGAAGCTTACCTCTTAGTTTTTGCATGGTAACTTAATGTGACATAGAGCTAGATAAAAGCTTCTCAACACCAGCACTACCTAACATAAAACAATCCAAATAGCTAATGTGAGTGTAGAATGGGAATGTATTAGCATACAAGCTTACAGTTTTGAGGCTATGAAAATGTCCAAATCAAGACATCATCAAGGCAATGCTTTCTTCCCAAAGACTGGCTGCCAGTGAGCCTAGACTCCTCTGTCACAGGGCAAGGCACATGGTGGCTCCTACTGGCTTTTCCCTTCTCTTCTGGATTCCATTGTTTTCAGCTTCTTGCTTCTGTGGCTTTCTCTCTCTGTGTCTGAATTTTATTGTCTTATAATGGACTCTAGTAAGAGGATTAAGACCCACCTAGGGCCCCACCTTAACTGAAATGACCTAATCAAAAGGTCCTACTTAAAATAACTTACACCTATAGGAATGGATTAACTTTAAAAACATGATTTTTCTGGGGTACATACAGTCAGTGTAGGTAGCCACTGCTCAGCTCTCTCACAAAAAAAAAAAAACATCAGAGAAGGGGCAAAAACCTACCCGAGGGAGCTCTTTTGGGAATCCACAGAGCAAGAGGCTGCAGGGCATCATCCAGGAGGGAGCGGGACAAAGAAACAAAGAAGCCAAGGGGAAACCATGAGTTACTCACCCCTGTGGCTGGACATGGGGGAGGGTGGGGATGGGGGTGCAGGGTATAAGCCTCACTCTCAAGGCAAATAGCCTCTGTGGAACCCCAGAGTGGGAGGGAGCATTCCTTGGGAGGAAGAGGGGTCTGGCGGAGGGTGGAGAGTGGTTTCCTTTTTGTGGGCTTGGCCACTTGAGCTCCCTTTGAAACTCGGGGAGGATACCAGCCAGTACTGAGATGGCCCTGTAGAGAGAAGAGAGGGGGCTCTGCTCAGGCAGGCTGTCATACCCAGCCACCATTGGAGAGAGGAACTAGGTCAGGGAGGGGACAGAGACAGGCACCTAACTAGCCCAGCACCTGAAAACTGTTAGAGGTACAACTTACCTGAGGAAAACGGGAGTGGGAAGAGCCAGATAAGCTTTCAGAAGACTATTTAGCATATAGAGCCTTCGTAGCTCGGTGGGGAAATTCCTGCCATGCATGTACACGGTCCCTGGTTTGAGTCCCAGTACCTCCTAAGAGAAGAGATCCAGGGAGAGAGAAGGCACACAGCTAGCACCTTATGTTAGGGAACTTATAAACTTCTGTTGTTTTGTTTTGCGTGGTTTTTTTTCCCCCTTTATTTTATTCGTTAAAGCTGGATACATCACCTCTGGAGGACAGGCTGGAGGGTAATTAATTGATGAGCACCAGCAGCCTGAGAAGGTCCCTAAGGGCCTAAGAGGGAAGGCTGTTTTTCCTGGGTTGTTTCTTTGTTGCTGTTTTGTTTCTTGTTTGTTCTTTCCTCTTTCCTTGTTTCCTTTTTTTTTTTTCTTTTACTTATTTTTTCAATCTACTTTATTTCTCTTCTTTCCTTCCTTTTTCTATCTTCTGGCTTCTGTTGCTTTTCTTTCATTCCAACACCTCTTCTTTGGTTTTCATTTTTTCTTTTCTTTTTTTCTCTCCCTTTTTTCCCTTCTTTTCTCATTTGTCCAGCCTTTTACTTCATTCTATTTTTCTCTCTATTTTGTTTCTTGTTTATTTTTTCTATTCCACGTTTTTATTCTTATTCCTTTGTACTTTTTATGATTTTTATTCATATTACTTAGTTTTATAGCTCTTGTACAGTTCCTCTTCCCCCTTTTTTGTATTATTATTATTATTATTCTCTTCTTATCTCTTTCCTTTTCTCTGGTCCTAAAATTTTTTTTTCAAGGGAACACAGACAACTGAAAGCAGCAAGAGGAACTAAATATCAAAAAGTAACCTTACCCCACACAAAGAAAGACCAAAATAAAACCCCATAGTTGAAAGAGAAGTTAAACAACCAAATAAGCCCATCAAGATAAACAAATGCCTGGACATCAACAAAAAAATACAAGCCATACTAAGAAACAGGAAGACATGGCCTAGTCTAATGAACAAACTGAAAAACAGGAGGAGATGCAGAACATGGAACAACTAATCAAGAATGTCCAAACAAATATCATGAATCAACTTAATGAAGTGAATGAAGAGATAAAGGCTATTAAGAAGACACCGGAGGAACATACTGAAGGAATTGTAAACATACATAAAAAGAGAAAGGACCTGATGGTGATGAATTCCACAATGCAAGAAATCAAAAACACACTGGAGGGAAGCAGATGTGGCTCAAGAGAATGAGCTCCTACCTACCACATGGTAGGTCCCAGGTTCAGTTCCCAGTGTCTCCTTAAGAAGATGGGCAGGCGCAAAGAGCTAACAACAAGATGACGCAACAAGATGACACAACAAGATGGTGCAACAAGAGACACGAGAAAACGTAAAGAGAGACACAACAAAGCAGGGAGCAGAGGTGGCTCTGGTGATTAAGTACCTCCCTCCCACATGGGTGGTCCCAGGTTTGGTTCCCGGTGCTTCCTGAAAAGAAGATGAGGGCACAACAAAACAGACATAGCAAATGCAAACAACAAAGGGGTGGGGATAAATAAATAAATTAAATTAATCTTTAAAAAATACACTGGAAGCACATAACAGCAGACTTGAACAGGCAGAGGAAAGAATCAGTGATGTTGAAGACAGTACATCTGAAATCAGACAGAAGAGATAGATAAAAAGAAATAATTAGTCAGGGACTTAGGGATTTGAATGACAATATGAAATGCACAAACATACACGTTATAGGCATCCCAGAGGGAGAACAGAAGGGAAAGGAGGCAGAAGGTGTGTTAGCAGAAATAATGGCCAAAAATTTCCCAACAATTTTGAAGGACATGGACATACATGTTCAGGAAGTGCAGCACACCTTAAAGAGTATAAATCCTAATAGGCATATCCCAAAACATAAACTTATCAAATTGTCCAAGGCTCAAGACAAAGAGAGAATACTGAAAGCAGCAAGAGAAAAGAGAATATTGAATTCTCATCTTGGGGACCTCTGCCACATTCTCTAATGGGACAGCAAGAAACCCCTGAGTACAAAGTCAGTGACTAGTGAAGGAGAATGGACCATTGATGGGCTCTTGATATTCATGACTGTACTTATGAACCTTTACTTTTGAAATTGAAACGTAGCCTAGTATTATAGGATGTCTAAGAGTTACCTCCTGATAGCCTTCTTCTTGCTCAAATGTCACCTCTCTCAAAGCCAAACAGCATATAAATGCATTACCTTCCCCCAAATGTGGAACATGACTCCTAGGGATGAGCCTCCCCAACACCAAGGGATTACTACCAAGCACCAACAAGCAATGCAACTGGAAAATGGCCTTGGCCAAAATGGGGAAAGAGTAAAGACAAGTGAGATTGTATGGCTAAGAGACTTCAAAGTCTCTTATTCCAGAGGTTACAATTATGAACGTTTCAGCAGAATCTCATTGACTGCCAAAGCAAATATTGCCTCAAATAGCAGGGCTTCTGAGAGCTCTGGAGACATCCAGACACTATAGGCAGGGCAGACAGCTCAGGAGCTTGGTGTCCTGCCAATGGCCCCCACTTTGGAAGTTATGCTCCCCAGTGTGACAGAGTCAGTCTCAGTTGTGGTTTCCCTACACATGGCTCTTCTTCCCCTTCTATTTGAACCTATAGTTAGTGCTAGAGTTGATAGGTGTATGTCCAAGAAACTTAAATCTTTGGGCTATCCATGTGCCAGTTGGGCCCTGAATCTCAACAGAGTTGCAACACCTACTCTCCAGTTCATTGGACTCACTGAGGACAACTAACAAGGAGATTATGATGGACAATGACCACCCCAAGGAACAGAGAGAGTCTGCAACTGCAAGTAAGATAATCCCATCCATCTGCCCACGGGATCTAAGCCCCCTCTCAATTAGGGGCAGAGTGGGTATCACCATCCCAGAATCCTCATGAGTGGGGAATGAACAATGGACAAAAGTAGACTTACTGTTATTCTACTATAAACTTATTGTTATTCTAGCAATGGAAGAGCTTTTATCATTGATGTGGAGACAGTGGCCACTGTAGGTTCTGAGGGGAGGGAGAGAGAAAAAGAGGTGTAATATGGGAGCATTTTCAAGACTTTGGAATTGTCCTGAATGACATTCCAATGACAGATACAGGACATTTTATAGCTTGTCATAACTTACAAAATTGTGTGGGAGAGAATGTAAACTACAATGTAAACTATAATCCACGCTTAGTGACAATGCTCCAATATGCATTCATCAATTATAACAAATGTACCACACTACTGAAGGATGTTGTTAATGTGGGAAAATGTGAGAGGGGTAGGGAGTGGGGCATATGGGAATCCCCTATATTTTTTATGTAACATTTATGTAATCTAAGTATCTTTTTAAAAAATTAAAAAGTATATTAAAAAACCCACAAAAATAATGAGATACAAACAACAATTTAATAAAGTAGATAAGATGGAATACATAAAATAACAAAGCAATGATAGAATTAAATCCATACATATCAATAATTTTATTATTTGAAAATAGACATAGACTGCAATTGAAAGGAAGAAACACATGTTGTAAAATGTTTATGAACAATTTTTATAGTTCTCTATAAAAAATAGACTACATATCATGAAATAACTATGTATAAGAAAGTTGTTTGACTATTCTAATATTGGAAAAAGGAGATTTTTATTATGAAGATATTACCAGAAATTTAAAAGAAGCATATCACAATGATAAAAGGGGCAAAGTCCAAGTAAAAATAACAATCCTCAGTGTGTGTTCCTAATAAAAGAACTTCAAAATATATGAAGAAACAATTGATCCAAAGAAGAGGAAAATAGACAATGTATAAATGTTTATTAGTCAGCCAAAGGGGTGCTGATGCAAAGTACCAGAATTCTGTTGGCTTATAAAGGGTATTTATTTGGGGTAGAAGCTTATAGTTACCAGGCCCTGAAGAGTCCAACTCAAGGTACCATAAGAGGTACTTTCTCACCCAAAGTCTGTTGCCACGTGTTGATGAAAGATGGCGGAAGATATCTGTGAGGGTTCAGCCTTTCTCCTTCCTCTTAAGGTTCTGTGGGCCCAGCTTCTGATCTTAGCTGTAGGCTAGCATAAGGCTCATCTCTCTCCTCAGGGCTCATTTCTTTCTCAGCTCAGCTGCTCTGATCGCTCCACAAGGTCAGCTGTAAACTATCAGGCTCATCTCTCTTCCCGAGACTGTGTCTATGGAGCTCTCTCTCTTCCTGCATATCTGCTTCTATGTGAGAGTCTGTTTTATCAGACCAAGGGGGCTGGGACTCGATGCTGGGTCACAGTCTAATGACATAGTTGGATCAAAGCCCTAATTGTAACATAATTTAATCAGATGTCTCAGCTGAATCTAATACAATCAAATGGTTATCACGCTAGAGGAACAAACCAATTTACAAACATAATCTATATTTCTTTTTGGAATTCATAAATAATAGCAAACTGCCACACATTACTGGAGACTGTAAAACCATTCTCTCAGGAACAATTAGGGGGAAAATTTGGTACAGACATAGAAGATATGAACAATGCCATTAACCAACTTTACTTAATAGATTTACTTACAATTCTACCCTCAAAAACAGCAGTATACAAATTCATTTCAGGTGCACATGGAATAGTCAACTAATAGAACATAAGGTGAGTCAAGAAAACAAGTCTTGATAATTTACCCGGCTTGGAAAGTATACAAAATATATTCTGTAAAACAATAGAACTATATTAGAAAGCAATGATTAAAAGATAAGTGAAAAATTCCTAAATATTTACAGATAAAATAACACACATTTAAATAACCCATGGACATAGAAGAAATCACAAAGGGAAATAGAATACATTTTAATTGCATGGTAATTAATGCAACATATCAACAACTAGGCGATGGAACTACAGCCATTGTTAACAGTGAACTTTACGTCTTAAAAATTTATATTATGGGAAGCGGCTGTGGCTCAATCAGTAGGGCTCCCGTTTACCATATGGGAGGCCCCGGGCCCGGTTCCCGGGGCCTCCTGGTGAAGGCAAGCCCGCCCGCACGGCGTGGTTAGCTGACCCAGCGAGCACAAGCAGCAAGGGGGGGATAAATGAATAATTTTTTTTTAAAAAATTATATTATAAGAGAAGATGGACACAAAAGCAATTATCTAAATTTCTACTATTATAAGAAACTAAAAAGTGGGTAAAGATTAGAAATAAATAGGTAAAGGTTAGAAACAATAAAGATACAATCAGTAATCCATGATCAAGAAAAAAACAGACAAAAATCAATAAGGGCCATCAAAATTGAGAAATACTTAGCATAACTAAGAAAGAGGGACACACAGAAGGAAACAGAGGCAGAGAGAAAGAGAGAGAGACAAAAAGAGAGATCAAGTATACATCATTAATATTAGGAGTTTTTCAAAGGATCACTATCGATCCTATAGACATTATGGTGTAACGATGTGGAGAGACCAGATGATTTAATATCTATAAAATTGAAAACATAGAAGATATGATAAATCCTTGTAAAACACAACTTACAAAAAACTGTTATGGAAAGAAATTCAAAGCCTGAATCCTTGTATAGTTTTAAAGATATTGTATTCATAATGAACATAACTTCAAACACAAACATAAACACAATAAAGCCATGGGCAATGTGTGTGTAGGGGAGTGTGGGTGTGGGTATGAAGGATTTTACATGAATAATGTAGTTTACCATAGGACACAAAAATAAAAATTACAATTCATCATATTTTAAGATTAATGGAAGAACACCACATGATCTTTTAAAATTTTCAGAAAAAGCATTAAACAAAATATAACTTCCATTCATAATTATTTTTTAGGAAACACTCTTAGCAAACTAGGAAGAGATGATACTTTCTTCAATCTGAAAAAGACCATCAATAAAAATTAATACCTAGTGCCATAATTAATGGTTAAATATTGAATTTTCCTCCCTACTGTGAAAAACAAGGAAAGGCTGGACCCTCTCACCATTCCAATTTAACATTTTACGGGAGGTCGTAACCATTCCAGGAAGGCCAGATAAATAAATAAAAGGCATAAAAATGGATGACAATAGGTTAAATGGAATATAGGTGTGGGTGACATAATTAATTCCATGGAAAATCTTTAAAATATACAAATAAATATAGGAAATATGAAGTGATTATAGCAGTCACTGTTACTACACAACATATAAAAACTCCATTATAATATATATAGTGACTGCAAATAATTAGAAACTAAATTATATTAATTCTATTTACAATGGCATGAACAAGTACAGAAAATTTACGAATGAATTTAAAAACTTTTAAGACTGTTTACTGAAAATTCAAAGCATTGTTAAAAGGATTTAATGAAGACCTAAATAAATGATGATATATATCTTGTTAATAGATTGGGAGATTGTAAAGACGTCAATTTCCCCCCAAATTGATTGATAGTTCCAATGTAACTCCTGTCAAAATCTCATCTCATCAGATGTTTTTCAAAAAAAGCAAGAAACTGCTTTAAAACTTATTTGTGAAAGGAAAGGAACTTAATTACTCCAAAGAATCCTTAATTGAACAATGCTAATGAAAATAGGCTAATTACTTCAAGAGTTATTATAAAGCCACAGTAATCCAATAAGTTTGACAGGAAATAGGATACATGATCAGGTCACTGGAAAATATTAGTTTTTCCAGCAATAAATACACAATTGTACCATCAAATAATTTTCAACAAAAGTGGCAAGGCACTTTATGAGAAGATAAAAATGACTTCAAAAATGATGCTGTAATGATTGCATAACCAAATGGGAAAACAAGAAAGAATGAGAGAGGGACATTACTCTTGAACCCACAGAAATAAAAAGAATCATAAGTGGATACTATAAACAACTGTATGTCAATAAATTAGACAACCTAGATGAAATGGAAAAATTCCTAGAAATGCACAAACAACCTACATGGATCCTACAAGAAATACAAGACAAACCAATCACATTTAAAAGATTGTATCAGTCATCAAAAATCTCCCAATAAAAAAAAGTTCAGGACCAGATGACTTTCAGATGAATTCTACCAAACATTTCAAGAAGAATTAACACTAATCCTATTTAAACTCTTCCAAAATATTTAAGAGGAGGGAAAATTACCCAACACATTTTATGCAGCCAACATTACCCTAATACCAAAGCCAGATAAAGATACTACAAGAAAAGAAAATCACAGACAAATTTTTCTAATGAACATAAATGCAAAATTTCTCAACAAAACACTTGCAAATAGAATCCAAGAGCATATTAAAAGAATTACATACAATGACCAAGTAGAATTTATTCCTCATATGCAAGGTAGATTCAACACTGGAAAATTAAACATAATACACCACATTAAAAAATTGAAGTAAAAAAAAAACAAAACAAAAAAAAAACACATGATCATCTCAATCAATGTAGAAAAGACATTTGACAAAATCCAAAATCCTTTCTTGATAAAAATACTTGGAAAGATAAGAATAGAAGGAAAGTCCCTCTATATGATAAAGGCATATATGAAAAACCCACAACCAACATCATACTAATGGGGAAAGTTTGAAAGCTTTCCCTCTAAGATCAGGGACAACTGTCACCACAGTGATTCAATATTGTCCTAGAAGTTCTAGCTAGAACAATTAGGCAAGAAAAAGAAATAAAAAACATCCAAATAGGAAAAGAAGAAGTAAAACTCTCCCTATTTGTGGATGACATGAACCTATATTTAGAAAATTCTGAAATGTCTATGACAAAACTACTTGCACAAATAAATGAATTCATCAAAGTGGCAGGATACAAGATTAACACACAAAAATCAGTAATGTTTCTGTACACTAGTATTGAACAATCTGAGAAGGAAATCAGGAAAAAAAATCCATTTACACTAGCAAAAAAAGGTCTCAAATACTAGGAATCAATTTAACCAGAGATGTACTGGACCTATATACAGAAAACTACAAAACATTGCTAAAAAAAATCAAAGAAGACCTAAACAAATGGAAATACATTCCATATTCATGGATTGGAAGACTAAATATCTTGACGATGTCAATCCTACCCAAACTGATTTATAAATTTAATACAATACCAACCAAAATTCCAACAGCCTACTTTACAGAAAGAAAAAAGGCAATTATCAAATTCATTTGGAAGGGAAAGAGCACCCAAATAGCCAAAAACATCCTTAAAAAGAAGAATGATGTGGGAGGACTCTCACTGCCTGGCCTTGAAATATATTACAAAGCTACAGTGGTCAATAGCATGGTATTGGCATAAAGATAGACACATCAATCAGTGGAATAGAATTCAGAGTCCAGAAATAGACCCTCACCTCTACAGCCAACTGATTTTTGACAAACCTACAAAATCCACATTTGTAAGACTGGGACAAAACAGTCTCTTCAATAAATGGTGTTGAGAGAACTGGATAAAAGAATGACAGAGGACCCCTATCTCATTCCCTATACAAGAATCAACTCAAAATGGATCAAAGACCTAAATATAAAAGCCAGGACCATGAAACTACTAGAAGAAAAAATAGGGACACAACTTAAAGACCTTGTGATAGGTGACAGTTTCTTGGACCTTACACCCAAAGCATGAGCAAAAAAACAAAAGGTATGCGAATATTCTCACTGTCCTGATTCTGTGATAATCAGGGTGGGCTAAACATTCGCTATATTAGAAACCATGCATGTGTCCCCAGACCTCGTTTTCCTCCCTAGGTCTGGTTTTTAGAATGCTGGTGATAAACTAAGCCTAATTTATTATATGTCCATCCTGTATGGGAAAAGACTGTAACTCTAGGTATCTCTGGTCAACCTTAAGAGATATAGCAGGGGGCTATATCTGGTTGGCGTCCATCTCCCATATGGAGGGACCTGGGTTCAATCCCCGGGACCTCCTGGTAAAAATTTAAAAAATATATAGAAGGTGCGTGGGCCGCCAGGTCCTGTGCGCAGGCGCACCACCAATTCCCGCGAGCCACACAGCAAGATGATGACATAATAGGAGAGTGACACAAGGGAGAGGCAAGATGAGACGCACCGAAAAAACAGCAACTAAGGTTGCGCGGGCAGGATGCCTCTCTCCTACATCAGAGATTCCAAGGATTGAATCCCAGTGAAGACAGGAGGAGAAGGATGAGAAGAGAGGGCAGAAAATGGACACAGAGTTGCCCAGCGAATGGACACAGAAACAGCAAAAACGGGGGGGGGGGGGAGGGGGAAGGGGTGTAAAAATGGATAAAAGTAAATAAATAAATAAATCCTTAAAAAAAAAAAAAAAAAAAAAAAGGTAGATAAATGGGACCTCCTCAAAATTAAGCACTTTTGCACCTCAAATGACTTTGTCAAAAGGGTGAAAATGCAGCTGACTCAATGGGAGAAGATATTTGCAAATCATATATCCAACAAGGATTTAATATCAATGATATATAAAGAGATCATACAACTCAACAATAAATAGACAATTAAAAAATGGGCAAAAGATTTGAATAGACATTTGTCCAAAGAAGAAGTACAAATGGCATAAAAACACATGAAAAAGTGTCCAATATCACTAGCGATTAGGGAAGTGCAAATCAAAGCTACAATGAGATATCATTTCACACTAATTAGAATGGCCACTATGACAAAAAACTACAAGTGTTGGAGAGGATGTGGAGAGATAGGAACACTTATTCACTGTTGGTGGGAATGCAGATTGGTACAGCCACTGTAGAGGACTGTTGGGCGGTTCCTAAAGAAGTTGAATATAGATTTGCCACATGACCCAGCATTGTCACTATTGGGTATAAACCTAGAAGAACTGAGAGCAGTGACACGAACAGACATCTGCACACTGATGTTCATAGCAGCATTGTTCACGATTGCCAAAAGATGGAAAGCACCCAGATGTCCATTAACTAATGAATGAATAAACAAATTGTGGTGTATAACAATTTGGAATATTATGCAGCAGTAAGAAGAAATGAAGTCGTGAAGCATATAACAACGTGAGTGAACCTGGAAGACATTATGTTGAATGAAGCAAGCCAGACATAAAAGGATAAATACTGTATGATTGTGCTATTATGAACTAAATATGCTGTGTAAACTCATGGAGTTAATAACTAGAATATGTGCCACCTGAAAATAGACTGAGGCTAGAGAATGGAAAGCTGAGGGTTAATCTGTGTAGACTTGGTAAAAGTCATTCATGAATCTTTTTGAAATGAATAGAAATGGTGACAGTACATCATAGTGTTTGTAACTAGCAGTCCTAATATATGGGTATGACTGATTGAAAGGAAGTCTAAGGTCAAGTATACTACTAGTAGGAAAGCTAAAAAATGTAACCTGGAACTTTATAGCATAGAGAAACCTCATGTGAAATATGAATATGGGTAATATTGCATGCCGAGGCCAGCTCAGCAGAACAGTACCCAAAGTAAGGGGGGCGCAAGGCTAAAAAGAAAGTTAAAGAAACAAGAGAGACAAAAGTTAAAGAAACAAAAGAGACAAAAGAGACAAAGAAACAGAAACAGCGGGGGTCAGGTGGACCAGGAGGAGCTGCAACCTCTAGGCACCTGAGGCACAGAATTCAGCTTTATTTTTATATACACAGTACAGACAATGGTTCAGCAGTTTTGTACAAGAAGTTCCTGCCTGAGCACAGTTCAGGCCTTTGAGCCCATTAGATAACAGACAAGGGAATACAAAGACTTTTACAGAAATTCAAACTATACGGAATTCTGAGAATTCTCCGGCCTGACCTAGTTTGCTACTTGTAGCAGCTATGCCAGCTCACTTGCTTATCTGTGACCTTGTGGACTGTTATTAACAGTTTCAGGGGCCCTGTTTTGTAGGGGCTCCCAACAATTGCATATATATGACTTTTTCTTTGAAACTGACCAAATGCATGTTAGTATTACAAGATGTTAATATCAGGCAAAAATACAACCAAAGCAAAATATGGACAGTAATGTATAGTAATATTATTAATAATCTTCCATTGGGGGTTAAAAAAAAAAAAGGAAAAATACTAAGTGAAAGAAACTAGACAGAAGGTACTACATATTGTTTGAGTCCATCTATACAAAATACAAATAAATTAGAAAGACAGAAATAGAATAGCATCTCTGTATGGCAGGGGAAGCATAGAGAGATTGAGAGATGATTATTAAGGAGTACAGCTTTCTCGTTTGTTTTTTTTTTGTTTATTATTATTATTATTGGAATAATTAAAATGCTCTAATAATGATTGAAATGATGAATGCACAACTATGTGATTATACCAAATACCATGGATTGTACACTTTGGATGGATTGTACACTTTGCTTGGATTGTATGCTTTCTTAATATGTACAATAAAATTGATTTAAAAAGCTAAAATCAAAGACCTCACTGTACACCTAGGGAAATGAGAAAAAGACCAGGAAACTTATCCCAAAGCAAACAGAAGGAAAGAAATAATAAAGACTAAAGTGGAAACCAATCAAATTGATAATTTAAAAAATAGAACTAACAAAACCAAAAGTTTAGAAGTATTCCCCTCTGTTCAAATTTCAAGTTCTTTGAAAAGATCAATAAAATTGACAAACCATTAGTTTGACTGACAGAAAAAAGAGAGAGGATACAAATAAATAAAATCAGAAATGAGAGAGGGACATTACTACTGAACCCACAGAAATGAGAAGGATCATGAGAGGATACTGTAAAGACTGTATGACAATAAATTAGACAAACTAGATGAAATGGACAAATTCCTGGAAACACGAACAACCTACACTGACCCTACATAGCGGCATTATTCACAATTGCCAAAAGATGGAAGCAACCCAAGGGTCCATAGTCTATGAGCGGATAAAGGGAAAGTGGTATATATATATATATATATATACACAATGGAATATTATTAAAAAGGAATGAAGCCCTGATATATGCGACAACATGGATGAACTTTGAAGACATTATGCTAGGTGAAATAAGCCAGATACAAAAGGACAAATATTGTATGATCTCACTGATATGAAATAATTAGAATGAGCAAACTCGTAGAGTTAGAATCTAGAATATAGTTTACCAGTGGCTGAGTTGGAGGTAAAAAAGGAGGAGTTACTGCTTAATTTGAACAGAATTTCTATTTAGGTTGGTTGTAAAGTTTTGGAAATGGATAGTGGTAATGGTTGCACGACATTGTAAGTGTAATTAAAAGCCCTGAATTATATATGTGAATGTGGTTAAAAGTGGACATTTTTAGGTCATATATATGTTACTAGAATAAAAATTAAAAGCTAAAACATAGGACTGTATAACACTGTGAACCCTCTCATAGTGATGTACTATAGTTAATAGTACAAGTATAAAAATGTTCTTTCATGAATTCTAACAAATATACCATGCTAAAGCAAGTTGTTAATAATAGGGTGGTATATGGGAAAAAATAAACCTAATGTAAATTACAGACTATAGTTAATAGTACAATTTTAATACTCTTACATGAATTGTAACAAAGGTACCTCACTAATGCAAAGTATCAACAAAAGGGGGATATATGGGAATGCTGTATTTTTTTATTATTAGAGAAGTTGTAAGTTTACGAAACAATCATGCATATCCTACAGGATTCCCATACATCACCCCATCACCAACACCTTACATTGTTGTGACACATTCGTTGCAAATGATGAAAGAACACCGTCATAATTTTACTGCTTTCTATAATCCATAGGTTTATATTTGGTGTATTTGTCCCACAAAACATCCTACTATTAATACCATGTATTAGTATTGTATGTTTGTTATAGTTCCTCAGAAAACATTCTCATATTAGTTCTGTTAACCACAGTCCATCATTCACCACAGGGTTCACTGTTTTTAAAGTTTCCTGCCTTATACAATCCATTCAAAGTGTACACTCAGTGGCTCTCAATTTCATCACAGAGTTGTGCTATCACCTCAGTCCATTTTAGAACATTTTCATTACTCCAAAAGGAAGAGTCTTTTGCCCCCTTATACCCCACATTGTTGACCTTTAACATTGATATAGTACCTTCTTTGCCTTTGATGCTAAAATATATTACTGTTAATTATAGTCTATAAGTTAAAATAGTCTTTGCACATATCACCATATTTAACACCTTGTAATAGATGAATATTCTTGTACTTGTGCTATTAACCACAATCCTTATCCACCACTCAAATCACTGTTATACAGTCCCTACATTATCCTCTAGCTGTCTTTCAATTGACATTAACCTCCCTAGACTAACCCTTTCAGCCACAATCACATTTATAAATCAGCAGTGTTAGTTATACTCTCTATAATGTGTAACCATCAAATCTAACCATTTCCACATATTTGACAATTAACCTTGTTAAACATTCTACATATATTCAGCACGGACTCCCCCTTTTCTTTTTTTTAATTAATTTTTTTATGTTTAAATAAGCTTTAGATTACATAAAAGTAACATAAAAAATATAAGGGATTCCCATATGCTCCACCTACATTCTGCCTCCTAGTAACTTATATTCTATAGTTTAACTCCAAGAGTTTACTTATTGTATTTAATTCATATCAGTGAGACCATACAATATCCATCTTTTTCTGAGTGGATTAGTTCACTCAACATATGTCCTCAAGGTTCATCCATGTCATATGCATCCCAAGTTCATTTCTTCTTTCAGCTGAATAGTATTCTATCCTATGTATTTACCACATTGTGTTTATCTATTCATCAGTTGATGGGCACTTGGGTTATTTCTATCTTTTAGTAATTGTGAATAATTCCCCTATGAACAAATGTCTGTTCCATCCTTGCTTTTATTTTTTTTTTATTGTAATATATGTCTTTATTATAGATTAAGCAAGTTTAAGAAATAGCTATAATCTTTAATACAATGCACTGAAAATAAGTCTTAATTTCAGAATTTTATTGTATTGCACTAAAGGAACAGCAAGAAGGTTATACAATGTTCTCTCTCATTCAGTTTTGAAAATCTAAGGTACTTGCAAATTCTTAAGAATACTTTTACCACCAGATTAGAACAGTAAGTATAATAACCAATTTCTTAATAAGTAATGTCTTACAAATAAAACACATTTAAAATAGCTTTAAATGCATTCTTCACAAGAAATTCAGTATATATATTTTATATCATATTCACTTATGCTTAAGAATTAAAACAAATATATTACTCTGATGGAAATACGGGAAATCTCTCATTCATGCAACATACAGGGATAATATTCAAGTCAAGGGGGGGGGGAATTCCACTCTTATTTTTGTAAATGTATCCATATATAATCATCTACATGATAGACAAGGAAACTCATGACGTTTCCCACAGGTCAGATATATATTTTCAGTTCATCAGAAGCACCTGATATCTACTAATTTATAAGTAGGTGGCATTTCAATAAAACCAAAATGAGCCCTACAAGTTCCTATAACAAAATTGTCCAATGGACTAAGGACAGTCAGTAATTAACGCAGTCATTCAGAGGATTACGGCTGTTCCTTAAGGAGTGCAAGTTCAAACCTGTCAACACCAGAGGTAATCATTTTATATTAATTTATACGTAATTCCATTTAAATCTTTATCCGAGTATAACATATGAAAACAGTCTTTCCACAAGCAAAAAATGTGGAAACATTTAAAAAATAAGGAGTCGTTTTTTAAAGTAACTGATCAGATTCCATAGGCTACTCTTGGAAACAGGATCTTGCTGGATAGAATCCCTCCATTTGGTGGCTTTTGCATGCACTTAACTGGATCAATTATTCTGTGTGTTGTTCTAAGAACTCACCAAAACATAGATCATGCCGTACAGGTAGTAAAAAAATGCTAGGAGATAAAAAGCTAATTTGCACCATCCTTCTTTCTGACAATATGCTAGAATATCTGCATTCATGATGGTTGTAGGGTCATAGAGTCCTGGTCCACTCATCACTGGTCTACTCATATATCTCCAAATACGATATGCCAAGAGGGGCATATTGAGACCCAGTGTGAGCCATTCTGCTGCACAAAGAAACATGACACAGAAGAAAGCATGGATGAGGTACTCTGGAAGTACAAGAGGGTTCAGGGTATTACACTGGTCTATAGGATTCTTGTAATCAGTCTTCAGTTCATCAAATGCTATAATGTGCCAGATGGCGAAAAAGATAAGCGCGGCGGTGAGCAGCAGCGCCAGCATATAGCAGAAGGCCATGGCCGGGCAAGAGCAGCGTGCAACGCCAGTAGCAGCGGAGAAAAGCGGCGCACGGCCCCCATCCTTGCTTTTAGATCTTCTGAATATATTCCTAGTAGTGGGTTGACAGATAATACGACAGTTCTATATTTAGCTTCCTGAGGAGCTGCCAAACTGTCTTGCACAGAGCCTGCACCATTGTACATTCCCACCAGCAGTGAGTGTTTTTATTTCTCTGTATCCACTTCAACACTTTTAAGTTTTCTCTTTTTTTAAATAATGGCTGTTCTGTAAGGCATGAAATGATATCACACTGTAGTTTTGATCTGCATTTCCCTAAAAGCTAGTGATGTTGAGCACCTTTGCATGTGCATTTTGGCCATTTGTATTTCCTCTTTGGAAAATGTCTGTTCAAGTGTTTTGCCCATTTTTTTAATTGGGTTGCTTGTCTTTTTATCATCAAGTTGTGTAATCTCTTTATATAATGTGGAAATCAAACCTTTATTGCATATATGTAGTTTCAGAAAATTTTCTCCCATTGAGTAGCCTGCCTTTTTGCCTTCTTAACAAATCATTTGAAGCACAACAGTGTTTAATTTTGAGTAGGTTCCATTTATCTATTCTTTTCTTTCATTGCTTGTGCTTTGGGTGTAAGGTTCAAGAAACCACCGTCTACCACAAGATCTTGAAGATGTTTCCCTACATTTTCTTCTAGGAGTTTTATGGTTCTAGTTTTATATTTAGGTCCTTGATCCATTTTGAGTTAATTTTTGTATAAGATGTGAGATTGGGGTTCTCTTTCTTTCTTTTAGATATGAATATCCAGTTCTCCCAGCACCATTTGTTAGACTGTTCTGACCCAGCTGCATAGGATTGATAGTCTTGTCAAAAATCACTTGACCACAGATGTGAGAGTCTATTTCTGAACTTTCACTTCAATTCCATTGGTCAATCTGTCTATCATTATGCCAGTACCATGCTGTTTTTATCACTGTAGCTAAGTAATGTGCTTTAAAGTCAGGAAGTGAGTGTTCACCAACTTCGTTCTTCTTTTTAAGATATTTTTGGCTATTCTGGGTCCTTTACCCTTCCAGATAAATTTGATAAGTGTCCTTTCCATGTCTACAAAAAAAGCCTGTTGAAATTTTATTGGGATTGTGTTGAATCTGTAAATCAATTTGGGTAGAATTGACATCTTAAAGATATTTGGTCTTCCAATCCATAAACTACTCCTTCCATTTATTTAGGTCTTCTTTGGTTTCTTTTAGCAATGTTTTGTAGTTTTCTGAATACAGCTCCTTTATGCCCTTGGTGAAGTTTATTCTCAAATATTTTATTCTTTTAATAGCTATTGTAAATGGAATTGTTTTCTTGACTTCCTCCTCAGGTTGTTCCTTAGTAGTGTATAGGAACATTACTGATTTCTATATATTGCTCTTATATCCTGCCACTTTGCTGAAGTCATCTATTAGTCCTAGTAACTTTGTTGTTGATTTTTCAAGATGTTCTGGGTATAGGATCATATCATCAGTGAATAGTGGAAATTTTACTTCTTCCTTTCTTATTTGGGTGCCTTTTATTTCTTTATCTAAACTAATTGCTCTTTCTAGCACAATATTGAATAGCAGTGGAGACAGTGGGCATCCTTGTCCTGTTCCTGATCTCAATAGGAAAGCTTTCAGTCTTTCACCATTGAGTACAATGTTAGCTGTAGGTTTTTCATACATGCCCTTCATCATGTTGAGAAACACGATTCTACTCCTATCATTTGGAGTGTTTTTATCAATAAAGAATGCTGTATTTTGTCAAATGCCTTTTCTGCATCGAGATGATCATGTGATTTTTCTTCTTCAATTTACTAACGTGGTGTAGTACAGTGATTGATTTTCTAGTGTTGAACCACCCTTGCATACCAGGGATAAAGCCCACTTGATCATGATGTGTAATCTTTTAATGTGCTTTTGGATTCAGTTAGCAAGTATTTTGTTGAGGATTTTTGCATCTATATTCATTAGAGAGATTAGTCTGTAATTTTTGTTCATAGTATGTTTATTTGATTTGGTATTAAGGTGATGTTGGCTTCCTAGAATGAGTTTGGTAGTGTTTTGCTCTGTTCAATTTTTTGGAATAGTTTGAGCAAGATTAGTATTAGATTTTCTTTTACTGATTGGGCTTTTCATTTTAGGAAGGTTTTTTTTTTTTTTTTTTTAAGATTTTATTTATTTATTCATTTATCCCCCACTTGCTGCTTGTGCTCGCTGGGTCAGCTAACCACGCCGTGCGGGCGGGCTTGCCTTCACCAGGAGGCCCCGGGAACCGAACCCAGGACCTCCCATATGGTAAACAGGAGCCCCACTGATTGAGCCACAGCCGCTTCCCTAGGAAGGTTTTTGATGATTGTTTCAATCTCTTTATTTGTGATTGATTTATTAAGGTCTTCTATTTCTTCTAGGGTCAGTGTGGATTGTTCCTGTGTTTCTAGAAATTTGTCCATTCTATCTATGTTGTCTAGTTTGTTGGTGTATAGTTGTTCATAATATCCTCATATGATCTCTTTTATTTCTGTGGGGTCAGTGGTAATGCCCCCTCATTTCCAATTTTATTTATTTTCATCCATCTCTTTTTTCTTTGTTAGTCTAGCTAAGGTTTGTCAATTCTGTGGATTTTTTCCAAAGAACAAACTTTTTATTTTGTTGATTCTCTCTATTGTTTTTTTTTTTTTTTAATTCTCTATTTCATTTCTTTCTGTCCAATCTTTGTTGTTGTTATTTTGTCTATTTTATTCAAACTAGCACTTGGAAGAACACAATAAATATTCGTTGAATATTTGAATGAATTGTTTTTTAAAAACTCTCATTATTTTAGCATGTTACAAAATATTTTAGAATAAGAAGGGAATGTCCATATCACTTTAAGAGTAAGTTTCTTTAAGAAACAAGTTTAACAAAGGATGTTGTGTGGAGTGGGTGTAGCTAAGTGGTTAAGTGATAGCTTCACAAGTGTAAGGTCCTGGGTTCAATCCCTGGTACATCCTTAAAACAAAACAAAAAAAAAAGATGTTGGAATTCTACTAAAGCTTTTTGAAACTAGTCAATAATATAATACATAGATGGAAATGTAGGGATAAAATCAATTATGTGGCTGGGAAAACCTGAATGATATTAGTCAATATTTGTAGATTTAGCTGTTGACTGAAAGAAGATCAGCCACTAGGATCCTCTAGATCATATCTAGAGGATCATGTCTAGATCATATTGAAACATTGTTTTTGTTTGTTTGTTTGTTTATTTTTTTACTTTTGCTATAAGGCAAACAAGATGAGGTCATTGGGAATAGGGAGAGTTAGAGAAACCAATAGAATATTTTCTTCTATAATTTGTAAGCAAACAGTTATGGATCCACCTAGATTTTAAAAGTAGAATGAAAGTGCCTGCAAGAATTTTTTATGACAAGTTGCTCTGAAGTCCCACAGCTCTGGAGCCAGGCTTCTGATTCTAAGAAAAGATTTTTGGCAAATTTAGTGTGCATAAGTTTGGGTAAACCAGACTTAGTTTAAGCAGAGGATTACTGAGCAGGGTACTTGACTATAGTCATGTAAAAGGCTAATGAGCAAGGTTTTTGACTGTAGAAGGATGTTTGATTTTCTTGACACTGTTATATATTGTGGTCACTTTCTAATAAAAAACATACAACCAACATCAAAAAAGTGTACAGTAAGTAAAATATCAATAAATGAACATATCCCTGTAATTATTACTCAGATCAAGAGAAAGAAAACTATCAATACCCCTAGAAGCTTTCTTGTGCCATCTACAAACTAATAATCCTTCCCCTCAGATTAAATATAATTGCTCTCCTGACTTTTTCATTACCGATTAGATTTGCTTATTTGTGAAATTTATATAAATGGAATTGTCAGTATGTATTTTATTGTGTCCATCTCCTTTTGCTCAAATTGTGATTGTGAGATTCATCCATGTTGTTGTATATAACTGTAGTTTGGTTATTTTCATTGCTAGAAGGCATTCCATTGTACAAAAACATGAAAAGTTACTTATTCAGTCATTTGTATTAGTTGATTGTGGTTGCTATAACAAATTACTACAAACTAGCTGGCTTAAAAAAACGCACGTTTATTCCCTTGCATTTCTGGATATATACATTGGACTTTTCACCTCAGATAACATTTCAACTTGAACGACATGTACAAATACTTCAAAATTTACTCTGCTCTCCCCAGAAGGTTTCCTTGGACCCCTTTCTAGTGTGAAATGCTGCCTCCGAACTGTACTGCTGCCCTCCTCTGCCATTTGCTAAATGTATACATTTAGTTCAGTATTTAAACCTGCCTGTGTCTCTCAGATCTTATCTGTAAAATGTGGATAATATGGGTAAATGTTTCATAACCTGCTGTGGAGGATTAAGTTAAAATGCCTAGGGAAAGAGCTGAACCCTATGCCAATTACATACTCAATAAGTCTTCAATATATTAATTGTGTTACTATTATTAGATTTCTACCATCATCTGAGCCACCCTGATCTGAGCATTAGAACTATATAAATGGCATTGCCTGTTTACTTGACTCCCTCTTTTGATCAGGAGTATAAAAACTCTAACTTTTACTTATAAATCTTCAGGATTATGCACAATGCTTGTCACTTAATTTGATGAAGAAATGAATAATTTGTCTCTCCTGCATTTATGATTCACATACTCTTTCCTAGGTAATGAACATTTCTACTCTTATCAGGAATATAGCAAATAGTGGACATTCCTAGCTGAAAACGTCACCTGGGGCTGTGTTCTCATATTTTCCAAAGATCCCCTTGACTTTTACCCATTTTTTAATGGGGTTGTTGTCCTTTATCTCATTGATTTATAAGGGCTTAGAGCTTAACAAAATTTTCTCCTTGCCTGTGGTATAAATTGCAAAGGTTTTCTTTATCTTACCATTTATCTCTTTGTTTTGCTTATATCTTTTTATGAATAATTTCATTATTTTATGTAATTGAATTTGTTAATCTTTTCTTTTATGTATTTCCTTTTACATCACACTTTAAACAGGTTTCCCAATTCTAATACTATTTTTTAAAGCTCCCACATATTTCCTAATTTTGCAGTTTAATTTTCATGTGTCAATCTTTGACCTATATGAAATTTATTTTGGTATAAGTTTTAAGGAAGATTACAACATTATTATTTTTATCAGAGAGCTATCTATAATCAAAATACCATTCACTAAATGTTCCATAATTGCCCACTAATTGAAATGCCAAATTTATAACATGCTAAATTTCTGTATGAATTTGTGGCAATTTCTAAACTGTTTGAGTCTATTTTATTGTTGTTTGTGTAGTAAGGTGACAATACCACTGTACTAATTGTTGAGATATTTTAACATACGGTTGGATATAGACCCCCTTTTTAATCTTCTTTCTTTCAAAACTGCATCAGATTTTTTAATTTATTTTTATTAGATTATTTCATTAGAGAAATTATAGGTTTACAGAAAAATCATGCATAAAATACAAAGTTCACATATTCTGCCATATTATTACATTATTAACATTTTGTATTAGTGTGCTACAAGTGGAACAATTGATAAAGGAACATTTTTATAATTGTACTATAGTCCAAGATTTAATTAGGATTCACTATTTGTGCTTTTTAACATACATACAACCTTAAATCTCTACCAAGAGGGTATTTTGACAATTAAAAGAGAAAATATAAGCTTATATCTTAGCAAAATAGACTTTCAGCCAATGTTTGTTAAATTAGATAGAGATTTATCTACAATGATTGCAATAAGTAAATTGTTACATTGGGTTATGTATTTCCATACAATCTATAAACTGTAAATTACTAAGAAACAAGATAAGTTTTCATCAGAAAAAAAACACTTATTCAAACACTGCTACTGTAACAATCTCATTTTGTCTGATTCTTCAGGCTGTGAGAAGCAATGAATATGGAGATAAAACATGAACCCATAACAGTGACATTATAATTACTGGTATTGCACAGTCCCCTCTTTAAAGTGAAGATTAAAGGAAACTGTAGGATGGCATGGATGTTATTGGAAATAATTTATAAACACCAGATCTATGGTGTTTCAGCTGTGAGTGAACTTTTAACTTCAACTTAACAGAGTATAGGTGTTCCATGATGTTCAGGAGTGGTTTTCAAAATTTAATATATATAAGAATATCTGAAGAGATTGTTAAAACCCAGACGCCTAGGCCCAAGAATCTATATGTTTAACAAGTGCTATAGGTGGCTCTGATATCTCTATGAGAAACTAACAGACACACATATACAGTTCTGACTACAGCATCTAATAAAGATCACAGATGTAGGGATTAATTCTATTTCTACATAGAACTTTACAGATTTCTTACTCTGAAACTTTAATATGTATGACTAATGAAAAGATAAATAAGAAATTCTCTCTTCAGATTATAATTGCCTGTAAACTCCTAAAACAGATTACAATTATCTGTATTCCCAGTGCCTGTTACAGTGCCTGACAGTGATGGGCAGGCAAGCACTTAATGCATCCCTGAGTTGTTGTTTGACAAGCAGCACATCTTGAGGAACATGGTGTGCCTGGTTATCACCTCACAGTTGCCTCTGGTCCAAATGAAGAAGCTCAGCTGCCCCAGAACTAAAGCCAGTGACATTCCTGCTACCAGACTATCAGATAAACTGCCCTTTCTCCTCATTCCTCAGTTGCCATTTTGAAAACAGAAATCGATTGTTTTTAAGTTCAAGACTATGTTACATGCAAGTAGACCTGGACATTTATAACCTATAATGGGGAATTGCAGTCTGTAAATCAGCCCTCCTTATCACTCTTCAGGCCCTTCCTCTCTACCTGGGACCCATGGTCTGTTACTTTCTTCCATTTCTCTTCTCACCATTCCTCAATAAATTACTGGCCTAACTAAAGGAAAAAAAAAAAAAAAAGACTATGTTACATGTAAAAGAACATGAACATACCTGTTCCACAGCACCACAGGTATAAAATAAACTCAGTCACCTCTGGATCCCTTTCCCCTCGTCCTTTCTGTTAGTCATTTCTACAAATCAAACGGTACAGTCATATCTTTAAAGATTTGGAAGAAGCCTGTCTTTATCAGCTGAATAAAGTGTGAGTATGGCTGTATAGTACAGAAGGGAGGGGAGGTTAGAAAAATCCACAGTTCTCAACAGTCAAGCTTTGGTAATACACTCCTATCAGCTTTTTTTACCCCACCCCATCTTGGAAAGCTTTCACAGACTCCCAGGTTGAAACATCGCCCCCAGTGTGTTTAAGTTTCCATGGCACACAAGAAAAATAGAAAATCAAGGCACAAATGTACATAAAGCTATATAAACCAAGTATATTTCAAGCATGGTTCTCTTAGTGGGGATACAGAGTAACATTGTTAGGAAAGAGATCTGACCGGGACAGACTGATGGGTGGATGGATGGCCAGATAGACAGGTAGAATGATACAGAAAATGTGGCAAAATGTTTAAAGTTCGTGATCTGGGTGGGGGATATGTTGGAGTTCTCTGTATGGGTTGTATTATTTTTGCAACTGTCCTGTAAGTCTAAAATTATATCAAAATTAGAAGTTTTTTATAAGTCAACACTGTAACAGTAACTTGTAAGCAAATGTGTAGGTTGCTTTGGATATGCACCCAGAAAAAAAAGAAATATAGGGAAGAATGAAAGAGAGAAGGAGGGAAAGCTAACCTAAGAGTACAATATTAAATTGGTTTCATGTTTGGGAAGATGGGAACCCTCTGAGTAACTCTATGAAATATACCTCAGAACTTTCCATCTGAGAAATTAAAGAGGAGAGTATTTATAACTTTATTCCCATCATTGATTGTCAGGAACTTTCCCAGATTGTATGTTAACTCACATTTTCTCATGTTTCAGAATGACTGGACAATCTCCAGATAAATGATATGGCAGCACCAAATAAACCCCAGAAGAAAAAGCAGGAGATTTATAGTTCAGCTGAAACACGGGACTGTCAGGCTATATCTGCATGCAGCTTGAGTTCTGCAGCAAAGCTGAACAAAAAAAAGGTGGGTTAATAGAATGTGAGATATAGAGACATAAAAAATATACAACATAAAAGCATTGTCTTAAAAAGTTAGGGGTGGGGGTCACAAAATAGGGAAACCCTAACAAATTTCAAAGCCATTTTCAAAGGAAAGAAATGGTTGAATGATATTCTTCCTAAAAATATTTTAGTCCCTGAATTACACTTGTTGATATGACTTTTTCAAAATATAATGTCTTCTTCTACCTAAATGTTTTAGTTTGCTAAAGGCTGCCAATACAATACACTAGAAACGAGCTGGCTTTCACGATGGGATTTATTAACTTATAAGCTTACAGTTCCGAGGCTGAGAAAAATGCCCAAATCTAGACATCAGGCATAACTTTCTCCCAGAAGATCAGCTGCCGGTGATCCTGGACTCCTGCCACTTGGCAGGGCACAATGGCAGCTCTGCCAGTCCCTACCTTCTCCTCCAGTCTAAGTTGCTTACAGCTTCTTGCTCTCGTGGTGTTCTCTCTGCTTAGTGATCCTCTCAGTCTCTGGGACTTTTTTCCTGTGTCTGTGGTTTTTTATTTCACCATTTATAAAGGACTTCAGTAAGAGGATTAAGATCCACCTTGAGCCATGCCCTACTGAAGTAATCTAATCAAAAGGAAGGTCCTTGGGGGCGGATGTGGCTCAACTGGTTGGGCGTCCATCTGCCATATGGAGGGACCTGGGTTCGATCCCCGGGACCTCCCGGTAAAATAAAAAATACATATATAGAAGGCGCATGGGCTGCCCGGCTCTGTGTGCCTCTGAGCTGTCGGGCCCTGGGAGCCATGCAGCAGGATGATGACATAACAGAGGAGAGACAAGACGAGATGCTCCGAAAGCTCCAGAAGCCAGGAGCTGAGGTGGCACAGGCGGCAGAATACCTCTCTCCTACATTGGAGGTCTCCAGGATCGAATCCTGGTGAAGACTGGAGGAGGAGGATGAGAAGAGATGGCAGGAAACACACACAGAGAATTGCCCAGCAAATGGACACAAAAACAGCAAATGGGGAAGGGGGGGTTAAAATGGATAAAGTAAGTAAATAAAATCTTAAAAAAAAAAAAAAAAAAAAAAAAGGGAGGTCCTTTAACTGACCCTAATCAAAATGTCTCATATACAGTAGGTTTACATGCACAGGAATGGGTTAGCCTTAAGAGTAGGATTTTCTGGGGTCCACAAAAGACTCAAACTGTGGCACTAAGAGACAATGAACCCACATTCTGATGGATAATATACCCAGATTTTGTCTTTGATAAAGACAAATGAAAGCACATTTCTAAAATTAATGTTTCCATGATGGACATGACCTGAGCAATACAATGTAGCAATTAAGCTTACAGGCCTTGAAATCTGATAGACTCAGTTAGATTTAAAAAAAGAGGAAGTCATTCCCCTCCATGATTAACCAGATTTGTGACTCTATTACCTCATGTGAAGAGTGAGAATGACTTCCTCTTTTTTTTAATCTAAGCTTCCAGAAGGCAGAACCAAAGATAACATCTCAGTAAAATTAAAACCTAATTTGCTTTTAACCCTGTCTGAAGACAGACTCTAAACACAGGAAGCTTCCCTAATACCTCATTGTGGATCAGTTCCAGTCTCTGTGATGAATGCTATGCTAATGGCACAAATAAATTATTTTGGTAACTCCAAAGAGAACATTTATTATGTTTGGAGAGAATGTAGATGACTTTGTAAAGGAAGAGATATTTATTATGGCCCTTAAAAGATGTTACAAAGATTTCAGCAAAGATCTTAAAGAAAATACATTCAAAATAAAATTGGCAAATGAATATAGAAGGAAAGTATGTGCCATATAAAGGTCCAAGGGAAGAGACAGAGGGCAAAGGTGAAAAGTACATTTCTCTTGAATCCTTATTCTCTATTCCTCGGGCAATGGAAAGTCATTAAATGCTATTAAGCTTGATTAAACCTGACTTTAGGTTCATTGCTCCAATGGCCACATAGGAGAGAGAATAATACTGCAGGAGTCTGGAGATGCATTAGAATGCATTAGATGCACAGTCTCTAGGAGAAGTGATGTTGCAGGGCTTAGTTGGGAGGAAAAGGCTCTTTTAAGAAAGAAAACTTCTGCCCGTTCCACCATAGGGAGCATCATTCACTTAGTATCCCCTCTAGTTGGAAGAATTCATGTCCCTGCCTCTGTCTGGAGAACTCCTGACAGAAAATCTTAATTGTAAATGAAACAGGGTGCTTTCAGAAGCCTCTGAGTGAGAAATGTGGCCCAGTCAGATCAGATCTTTTAGAGGACTCGAAGTTAACTAATGCGTACACTGCTGTTATAAAGATGAGCTAATAATGTCCTCTGTGGAGTGGCCATGTGCGTTGTTTACTTCTTCACAGCAGCCTGAGTCTGTTAGAAAAGCCCACACACACCTAAATCAAATTCCTACACACTCAATTGGTTTAAAAACAGCCCAAATAAGCATGTTTTAGTCAATTAGAGTTAGCCTGCTTTGCATACCCTGTGAAACATTAACCAGTATCTGCTCTCAATTGATAAGACTGCACTTACAGGACTCTATACCTCTTTTGCCTTTCTGAGCTCTCTGGGCCAGAAGCCCCCCACCACGCTGACCCTGTGTCTTCTCCTAGACATGTAAGCATTCCACTTACTTTCTCCTCTCCACCAGGAGTCTAGGAGATTACCATTGCCCTGCTTCCCCTCTGGTGGCTCTCTCACCCTGCTGGACTCTGGAAAGTTTCCTGCTCCGAGTAACTTCACTTCTTATGTAAACTTGTCAAAATGACCACCCCCCGCCAATAAACAGCTTGCGTGTTCTGCCACCTAGTGGTTAAATCTTTTTGTTGTTCAACTCCAAAATCCTCAAACTCGAACTCACTACCATTGGCCTAGCTAGGGATTCAAGAGTCTTGGGCTTAAATACTGTACCTCTATTATCACTCCCAGCAATGAAACTTTCAAAAAGAAAAAGTTATTGAAATTGATTATGTTACAGATTGTATAGTAAAAAACCTCCTTTCTGGGGAGATGACATTTAGGCTGAGGATTAAAGATGAATTGGAAACATACAGTTGGGACATAACATGGGTAGGAGGAAAGAGTTTACAGCATATAAAGTGTGTTAGTGGCAATTATCACCAACGTTGTTTATCATAGAAATCCTGGGCAATGCTACTAGAAAAAAGAATGAAATAGCAGATGCAAGGCTTGAAAGAGGAGAGTTATAATTTTAGTATTAAGTGACATGATCACTGTATTAGTCAGAGTTCTCTAGGGAAACAGAATCAACAGGAAATATCTGTAAATAGTATGAGATTTTATAAAATTCTTTCACATGACCATGGGGATACACAAGTCCAAATTCTACAGGCAGGCTGCAAACCAGGAACTCTGATGAAGGTCCTTGATGAGTACCCAGGAGACGTTGGCTGTCTGAAGTCTAGCTGGAAAATTCTCTCTGAGTGCTGAAATCACTTCTCCTTTTAAGGCATTCAACTGATTGGATAAAACATCACTCTTTGCTGACGCAATCTCCTTGGTTGATTGTAGATGTAATCAGCTATCTATGGAATCAACTCACTGATTATTAAAGTCCATAAATGTCTTTGTATTATAATTAGTCCAGTGCTTGCTTGACCAAACAACTGGGCACAATTACCTGGCTGAGTTGACACATTATCTTAACCATCACAATCCCCTACCTGGAAAAAATCAATGGAGTTAACAGATACAGAATCAAACATCCTTACCAGACAAAATCAACCCATAAAAGTTAATAACACTTCTTTAAAGGAAAAAAATTGGACAGAGATGTAATTTTAAAGTAAGATATTTATAATAGGAAAAAACCCTATAAAGCAGGGGTTCTTAACCTTTTTTGTTCCACGGACCCTTTTGCCAGTCAGGTAAAAACTACAGACCCCTTACTAAGTCCATACTATACTGTGTATTATTTAAGAAATACATCACACCTGCACCAACATGTCCCCAGAAGAACAATGTTTTTTGAATTTTCAATTAAAACTCATGGACCCCATGAAATCTTTACATGGATCTCTTGGGGTCTGTAGAACCCCTGGATAAGAACCCCTGCTATAAAGTATATAGGAAATAAATTAAACAGGAATACACATGTTGTCTACATAGAGGATTAAATTTTAATAAAAAACAGAGAAGATCTGAATAAGTAGAGAGATATTTCATGCTCTTAAATAAGATTATACCAATTCTCCTTTTTATTAATCTATAAATTCATAGGATAACATTAAAATTCCAGCTGGTTATCTTGAACATCTTTAAACCTTGATCTAAAATGCAAATGGAGTCATAAAAATCCATGAAGGGCTAATTCAGCATTTAAAAACAAGAAGCAGCAGCAGCAGAAGAAGAGTGAAGAGGGACATCAGTTCTACCAGCTGTTACACTACAATGGCATAATAATAACAGTTGAGAAGGTTCAAGAGAAGTGGACCAATGGAACAGAATGGACAGCTCACTGTTTCACCCTTGTATATGGGGAAGGTACAATATACCACAATCATTGTGGAAGAATGGATTGTTTGGGAGATGGGGTTAGAAAAATTGACTCAATAAGTGAAGAAATAATTCTGGATCTATCAAAACATCATATTTTATATAGCAGCAGCCATATTTTTCATCAATATTGATGACCAATAACATTAATCCCCTTTTAAGCTTCTTAAGTGGCAAGAAAGGACCCAAAAGAGCAGTGACAGTCTCAAATTCAATTCAGTAGAACCCCTGTAGTGTTACCTGGTAAAAGCATGTCTGCCTTGATTAGTAAAACTTCTAAACCATCAGAGCCCCTACTTGTGTGAATGAGAAGTAATACATTTGCCAGGGATTTATTTGGTGGAATACTGCCAAATTCCTCTTCCACTTCCTACTCTTGATTCTTGGGCCCATACATCCTGGCTATAGAGAAATAGCACTTCACAATGTTTGTCAGTTCAGAGCCTATACCTCATCTTGAAAGATATTATCCCACCCTCTCAAGGAATTGTCTCCCAGCAGGTGCCTTAAATAGTCTATAAGGCCAACTACTTTTAGATGAAGGAATACATAATAACCAGTGAGTTTGCTTGGCATGAACACATTGACTCACTTCTTTTGCTGTAAAAGTAGTCTATAATATAAATTTCTTGGTCACAGCAGTGCTGAATAAAATGTCATGATGATGAATAATGCATTCAGTAAACCCACAGATGCTGAGGCTGGCAGAAGCATTTGGGCAGAGAGGGCAAGCCCATATCTATAATACAGTGAGCCAAATAAGCTCACCCTCTATGATGAAAGGAGTCCAATGTGGTCAACCTGTCAACAAGTGGCTCATTCATATCCTGCTCGCGGAGGGCGCCTTAGCAGGGGTTCAGTCTCAGTCTCTGCTGTTGGCAGCTTAGGCACTCGGAATTGGTGAATTGGCATAACCTTCATTCTTGCTGCTGTGGTCAGTTTGTTCATGAGCACCGGGGTGGCTGGGAAGACTTGGTTTTTGTTTGTTTGTTTTTTATTGTTGTATAGTAATATTTATTATAGCTTATTGACAATCTCATTTTCTGTCTTCCCTCAGAATTTAAACATTGTGATCTTACAAAACAAACATGCATAACATCATACAGGGCTCCCACACATCACCCCCCACAAACACCCTGCATTGTTATGAAACATTTGTTAACAAATTACGAAATAGCATCATCAAAGTATTACTACTAACTATAGTCCGTATATTCCTCCCTTATACTTTTTTTAAAGATTTATTTATTTATTTACTTTTATCCATTTTTACGCCCCTCCCCCCAATTTTTGCTGTTTTTGTGTCCATTCGCTGGACAACTCTCTGTGTCCATTTCCTGCCCTCTCTTCTCATCCTTCTCCTCCTGTTTTCTCTGGGATTTGATCCTCGGAACCTTCGATGTGGGAAAAAGGAATCCTACCTCCTGTGCCACATTAGTCCCTGGCTTTTTGGTGCATCTCGTCTTGGCTCTCCCTTGTGTCTCTCTCCTGTTACGTCATCGTCTTGCTGCGTGGCTCGCGGGGCCTGACAGCGCACCCGCGCACAGGGCCTGGAGGTACATCTGCGTGCAGGGCCTGGGGGGCTCACCCACTTGCGGGGCCTGGTGGCCTGCACGCTTTCTATATTTTTCTTTCTTTTATTTTTACCGGGAGGTGTCAGGAATCCAACCCCGTTCCCTCCATATGGGAGACAGGTGCCCAATCATTTGAGCCACATCCATCTCCCGTATATCTCTTAAGGTTGACCAAAGATACTTAGAGTTAGTCTTTTCTCATACAGGATGGTCATATAATAAATCAGGCTTAGTTTATTACCAGCATTCTAAAAACCGGACCTAGGGAGAGAAACTAGGTCTGGGGACACATGCATGGTTTCTAATATAGCAAATGTTTAGCCTACCCTGATTATCACAAAATCAGGACAGCAAGAATATTCGCATGTTTGTTTGTTTTTAAGAGGTACTGGGGATTAAACCCAGGACCTCATACATGCAAAGCAGGCGCTCAACCACTGAGCTACACCCACTACAACTGCTCCACTTGGCTGGGAATAAAGGCTGAAAAACAACACAAAACAGGTGATGTTATCTACATAAATATATAGAGCTAATTCTGAAGTGAGAGCCCATTGATGAACATTCACATGCACACATACTTACAAAGAAATAAAAATATTATAAAACCTCTAGTCATGGGTCATACAGTCACTGTCTCCAGGGTTCCAAAGGAACCATATGTCCAAATGTGAACAATGGCTGGGCAAAAGCAGATGTAAACACAGGGATCCATAGTCATCATTAGTATCCATTTTCACACTGGCCATAAACACTCCCTAAGCTCTCACTAGAGACCAGAACAGTTGGTCAGACAGACAACAAAATTTCTTAGCTACTTTGAGCAGAGATGTGGAAAAAGAGTCTGTCTACTTCATCTACCTGAGCAACACTGAAGTGAGTTCCTGCCTGGGCCATGCATTCACATGTCTGCACATTCTCTGGTGGGACACTCCAACTAATTGCCTAACTCTCAATAACACAGCATTGCTAATAGCCCCTAGATAGGCCAAAGAGGAAAATGTGGTGGTAAATAATAGTCAGTGATTATGAGGAAGTGGCTGGTTTGGTTGGAAGAGCACCTGCCCAAGTCTGTAGGCCTCTGTGAGTAACTGAGGAAACCTAACATTTGGGTACATGGTACAATGTTTTCAGGTAGCCTCATTTTGATGGACATTGGTGAACCTTATGGATAGAGGCTTTGCAGGGTATTGCAGCCTGCATTTACTGGGCATGGCATGTACATCCCAGGCACAGGTTAAGGAACAATACAGTTGCCATGGATGAAGCACAAGACCATACCTAAGAGATAAAAGCTTGCAGGCACTGCCATCATGTGGTAAATCAAAATCCTAATTTATCCAGTAATATATAAGTACTTGAATTCTCCTGTGAAAAGTGCTTTATCAATACCAAGCTATACATCAACACAGAATTTGTAGAATTGTGATTATAAAAAAATAAAAGTTCATGTATACAAGTATGTCATAGTACCCATTGACACCATTTCCTCGATCTGTTCCCTAATATAATACATTGGCTATAATCAAGGTTAGTTGAATTTATGAGAGAGGTGTTAAGGTCTTAAGTTCCTATGAGGAGAATGTATTTTAATTTGCATTCTCCTCCCACCTTCCCAGAAAAAAATATTTGAATGCATGTAGTTTATTCATGAAATCATAACAGTAAGTGAGGGCAAGGGAGAAGGAAAGTGAGAAAGAAAAAAATGGAAAGCCAAAATGTAAATTATGGAGTTGGTTACCATTGTGGGAAACTGGAGATCAATCACAGTGTGGATATTCTGAAGATCTATGTAGAATGCATTTTAGAATCATACCTTTGAAGGACAATGTAAAGTACATATCCATCAACCCATGTGTCTCATTGGTTGAGAGACATAGGAGTCTTTTACTCCTCTGAACTTACAGGTTGAGCTTGTGCCAAAAAAAAAAGGACATTCCTCTATATCTTGGAGAAAAGCCTGAAAGTAAAAAGAAGAAAAACACTTGAGGTAGGACACTTGCAGTAAGTTGGAACTGTCTACTATGGCCACACTGCTACAATGGTTTTGAGAATAGAGGCAAGAGGCAAAATAAGTAGATAACATGTATCAGCAGTACCTAAAACCTAGGAGTTGGGAATATGAAGGCTCATAATGAATAATCTATTCAGTAAAAATAGTGTGCTTAAAATGAATAAACATTCTGGATGAAAAAAATGTTTAATCCTTTAAAAAGCAATAAAAATTTGGCAAAATAGTAATGAATGACATTACTAGACTACAATCTAATGGCAAGTGGAACCCAGAGAGTCAAGTGGAGCATTAAAGCTGGGTTTTTCTACTGATAGCATTTGCCAGTCAAGGAAATGTAACCTTCAGTTTTGAAGTCACTATGAGGTGAGGGGCCACTAAGCAAAGGCCAGAGCTGGCCCAAAGTGAATAGTCTAATGGGGGCCCTTCTTTACAGAGAAGGTCTATAGATCTTCCTTAAATGTTAAAAGGCTAAATCAGTGATTTGTAATATTTGCTGCACATAAAATTCAACAGGAGTGCTTTTTTTTTAAAAAAAAAAAAAAAAAAAAAAAAAAAAAAAAAAGCTCATACTTGGGCCCATCTCCAGAGACTCTGATTTAATAGGACTAGAGTTAGAGCTAAGATGAGTATTTTTTAAAGCCCCCCCCCCCCCAGGTAATTCTAATTACCTCAAGAATACAAACAATTGCAGTAATCCTTCAGAGCAAGTGTGAACCAGAAGTCAATCTTCCATCTCTCACTCCCAAAGCCCAAGGTTAATTTGGTGCTATGTGGAGAGGAGAAAAAATAAAAGGGAAAAAAATAAACCCAGAATAACTACAATGACAAACCAACTATCACATGTATTTACAGACTAGGGTTGCATCTCTTGGATGGTCCAGCAACTCAAGCTAAAATTTTGTTTTAAGTTGATTCTGGACTAGAAATATCAACAGACACCTGAAAGAAATAAATGTAAATCCTATATGAAGGAAAATAGCATTACCATATTCTGCAGACAATCACACAAGTGATTTTTCAAGAAAAAAAAAAAGCCATGTTCAGAAGGAAACAGTAAGTGGGAACCAACAAAAACAGCAGAGAAAAGAAAGAGACTAACAATATTTAAATATTGAAATTGTTGGATACAGACATCAAGTCCATGGGCTTTCTCTGTTTAAACTAATAAATTATAAAGTGGCATAACAGTTTTGAAAAGGAATGGGAATTTCTTTAAATGCAAAAAAAATGGGCTAATTGGAATTAAAGACTAAAAATATGATTAAAAGCAGAGTAGACCCATCTTAAGAAAGAACTGGTTTACTGGAAGATAGTTTAGAAGAAATTATGCTGAATGCAACACAGAAAAAAAGCTAGAAGATATGAAAGAGAAATGAGGAGTGTTGGGGGATAAGGCAAGAATATCTAAAACATATTGAAAAAGAGTTCAAGAAGAAAGGAGAGAATATTAAAGAAATATTGACTGAACCGCAGATTCAAAAAGCCCAATTAATCAATGAGAATAATTTTCAAAACTTCCTACATATACACACCATGGTGAATCTGTACAGCCATAAGGGTAGAGGTAAATCTTAAAAATAGCTGGTAAGATAGAACAACTAGACATAATAAAATGAACAATGATAAAGAGAAATTGACAACACCATCAATCAATTAAACCTAACAGACATCTATAGAACACTCTACCCAACAACAGCAAAATACACTAAGCATACATGAAATAGTCTCTGAAATAAAGTATATGTTAAATGGCCATAAATCAAATCTGAATACACTTTAAGGGATTGAAATCATTAAAGTATTTTCCCCAACCACATTGAAATTAATAAGAAATTAACAATAAAAGGAAATTTGGAAATTCACAAATATGTGGCAATTAAACAACACACTCCTAAATAACAAATGAATCAAAGAAGAAATGAAAAGCATATGAGGGAAGCAGCTGTGGCTCAATCAGTAGGGCTCCCGTTTACCATATGGGAGGCCCCGGGTTCGGTTCCCGGGGTCTCCTGGTGAAGGCAAGCCCACCCGCACAGCGTGGTTAGCTGACCCAGCGAGCACAGGCAGCAAGGGGGGAATAAATGAATAAATAAATAAAATCTTAAAAAAAAAAAAAGCATATGAGAAAATAATTTGAGATGAATGAAAACAAAAACACAATACAATATGCCAACATTTATGGAGTGCAGCTAAAGCAGTGCTAAGAGGGAAATGTATAGTCTCTACCAATGACTAATGAGCATGGAGAAATAAAAAGCAGGCTATCTTACTACAAGGAGGCAACAAATATGTGGTGCAAGTCAGAGTTCCCTGTGAGACCAGATTGAACCTAGACATCAAAGGAGACCATGCACAGGTTTAGCTCATGCCCCACTTATCTGATTTTTCTCCCTCCCTTTCTCCAACTATAATTCACATGCACCCTACAGAAATTAAAAAGATTATAAGGAAATACTATTATCAACTGTAAACAAGTAAATTACATAATGTAGATGAAATAGACATGTTCCTAGAAAGACACAAACCAAAATTGACTCAAGAAAAAATAGAAACTTTAAGTGGAATTGTAATAAGAGATTGAATTAGTAATTGAAAATCTTCTCACAAATAAAAGCCCAAGCTCTCATAGCATCATGGTGAAATCTACCAAATACTTAAATAATAATTAAAACTTCAAAAAAATTTTAAAAATTAGAGGATGCAGGAACTTTTCATAGCCAATTCTATAAAGCTATTACCCTGATAACAAAGTCAGATAAACAAATCACATAAAAGAAAACTAGAGGGAAATTGTGGGAAGATGGCATTGGACTGAAAAGGCAGGGCTCAACTCTGTCACAAAAACAACACAGAAAGAGCCAAAACCTGTCCGAAGGAACTGCTTTGGTGTCAGCAGCCCAGAACAGTGATACACAACCCCCAAGAGGGTGAGGGACAAAGAGACAAAGAACCTAAAACAATAAACATGAGTTCCCAACCCCCCACAGTAGCTGGGAAGAGCTCCCCTCCCCCACCTCCAAGATATTAAGGTAGGGTAAAACATCTGGCTCACTGCAGCTAATTGGGAGTGGAAAAGATATCTTCCTCCTTGTCAGCTGTTACAAGGGAAATGGGAGGGGGAGTTGAGGGCCTTTTTTCCAGTGAATTCAGTCAGCAGAGCCCACTTTGAATCTTGGCTCTGGCCAGGCCAAAACACAGGAAAATGGAGATTTCCTTTTAGCAGAAAGGTGCACCAACAAGTGCCATCTGCTGGCTGGTCTGGAAATTGCATTGACAAAAACTGCTTTTAGGGCACTCTGTATCCTAACTCCTGGGAGAAAATCTGCCTCATAGTGAGTCCCTGGCCCAAATTTGATAACTTAAGCAGGGAAATTTTAAAGACTTAGAATTAGTTGAACCAAATATCAAAAAGAGCTGTGGGAAAAAAATAACAATAGGCAAGAGAGAGAAATTGGACATCAGAGTAAATTCACCAACATATTCAGATGCTTAGACATCAGCAAAAAATTATGAGCCATACTAGGAAACAGGAAGAGATGGCCCAGCCAAAGGAACAAACTAAATATCTTGAAGAGATACATGATTTAAGACAAAAATTAATAAATAATAATCACACAACTCTCCTAAATCATTTCAAAGAATTGAAAGAAAATATGACTAAAGAGATAAAGGATATTAAGAAGGCACTGAAAATATTTTTTTTTACTTTATTTTGTATATTTAATAATTGAAAATATAAACAATTAAAAACTAAAAAGTAAACACAGATGAATAAATATATACCTTTCTCAATTAAATGTACTGGATACATATAAATTTTTTTAATCAAACAATATGGTACACAATATATTTGGTTCATAGTAAAACATTCATACAGTATGAAAATAAATTCTTTAAGAGGAGCACTGAAAAAAAAAGAAGGCACTGGGTGAGCATAAAGAACAATTTGAAAGCCTGCAAAGAAAAGTAACAGACTTTATAGGAACAAAAGACACAATGGATGAGATTAAAAGTACATTAGAGGGGGGAGTGGATGTGGCTCAAACAGTTGAGCACCTGCTTCCCACATAGGAGGTCCCAGGTTTGGTTCCCAGTACCTCCTAAAAAACACACACACAGAAAGCAAGCTAAACAAACAAACAAAAACCAACTCAGGGGAGCCAATGTGGTTCAGTGGTTGAGCACCAGCTTCCCACATACAAGATCCTGGGTTCAATTCCTGGCCCCCAGTACCTCAAAAAAAAAATGCATTAGAGGCACATAAGAGCAGATTTTAATTGAACTAAGACAGAATTAGTGATTTCAAAGGTAGAACATCTGAACTGGAAATGACAGGAGAACAAAAAGAGAAGAGAATGGAAAAATTGGAACAGGATCTCAGGAATTGAATGACACATGAAACACATAAACATACACATTATCAGTGTTCCAGAAGGAGAAGAGATTGGAAAAGGGGCAGAAAGGATATTTGAAGAAATAATGACTGAAAACTTCCCAACACTTATGAAAGACACAAATATCACTATCCAAGAAGGACAATGCACCACAAACAGAATAAATCAGAATAGACCTACCCTGAGACATCTACTCTTCAGAGTGACAACAATTAGAGATAAAAAGAGGATTCTGAAAGCAGCAAAAGAAAAGCAAATCATCCAATGTAAGGGAACCTCAATAAGATTAAATGTCGACCTCTATCAGAAACCATGGAGGCAAGAAGAAAGTGGTATGATGTATATAAGGTACTGAAAGAAAAAAACTGCCAGCCAAGAATTCTGTATCTGGCAAAACTGTCCTTCAAAAATGAGAGTGAGTTCAAAGTCTTCACAGACAAATAAAAACTGATAGAATATGTTACCAAAAGACCAGAATTACAGGAGATAGTAAAGGGAGGGCTGCAGCCTGAAAGGAAAAAAAAACAAGGGCAAGAGACTTGGAGAAGAGTGTGGAAATATTAAAAGGGCAATTCACCGAGAAGAAATAACTATACTAAATACTTATGCCCCTAACGGTGCCCCAGGAATCATGAGGTGCACACTGGCAAAACTGAAGGGAGAAATAGATGTCTCTACAATAATAGTTGGAGACTTTAATACACCACTCTCAATATTGGATAGAACATCTGGTCAGAGGATAAATAAAGAAACAGAGAGCTTGAATAATATGATAAATGAACTGGACCTAACAGACATCTATAGAGCATTGCCCCCAAAACAGCAGGTTATATATTCTTATCAAGTGCTCATGGATCCTTCTCCAAGATAGAACACATGTTGGATCACAAGAAAAGTCTCAATAAATTTAAAAAGATTAAAATTATACAAAACACTTTCTCCGATCATAATGTAATGAAGCTGGAAATCAATAATGGATAGGAAAAGGGAAATTTCACAAATATATGGTGATTAAACAACACACTCTTAAATAATCAGTGGGTCAAAGAAAAAAATTGCAAAAGAATTCATAAAATAACTTGAGACACGAAAATGAGACTACAACGTATCAAAACCTATGGGACACCACAAAGGCAGTGCAGAGAGGGAAATTTATAGCCCTCAATGCTTACACTAAAAAAGAAAAAAAAAGAAAGAAAGGGCTAAAATGGAGTCTGACTGCACACCAGGAGAAACTAGAAAAAGAACAGCAAACTAATCCCAAACCAAGCTGAAGGAAAGAAACAGTAAAGATCAGAGCAGAAATAAATAAAATTGAGAACAAAAAAACAATAGAGAGAATTGACAAAACTAAAAGTTGGTTCTTAGAGAAAATCAACAAAATTTACAAACCCTTAGCTAGACTGACAAAGAAAAAAAGAGAGAAGGTGAAAATAAATAAAATCAGAAATGAAAAGCAGACATTACCACTAACCCTGCAGAAATAAGAGAAATCATAAGAAGATTCTATGAACAATTGTATGCCCAAAAAAGTAGAGAATGTAGATGAAATGGACAAATCCCTGGAAACACACGAACCACCTACACTGACCCTAGAAGAAATAGAAAACCTCAACAAACCAATCACAAGTGAAGACATTGAAACAATAGTAAGATTTTGATGATATTCTTTCATAATTTGTAACAAATGTCTCACAACAATGCAAGTTGGTGGTGATGGATTGATGTATGGCACCCCTGTATGATGTTATGCATGTTTGTTTAGTAAGATCACAACTTTTACTGTACACTTATTTTTATGTATGTTCATATGTGAATGATATAAAAAGTACTAATAGGGTGGGTTGGAGGAAAAATACACCAAATATAAGATACTTCAGTTAGTGGTAATATTTTGAGGACGCTCTTTTATCTTTTGTTAAAAATGTTTCAAAACAATGCAAGGTGTTGGTTGTGGGGTGAGGTACGAGGGCACAACATACATATGATGTTATGCATATTTATTTTGTAAGTTTCCAACTTTTACTATACACTAATTGTTTGTGTATGTTTATTTATGAGTGATAAACTTCAATAATTTTTTAAATGAAAACAAAAAACCTCCCAAAGATGAAAAGCCTGGGGCCAGATAGCTTTAAGGTGAATTCTACCAATCATTCAATGATTATCTAATACCGATCTTGCTCAAGCTCTTCCAAAAAATTGAACAGGAAAGAATGGAAGCAAATTCATTCTACAAAACTAACATCACCCTAATACCAAAACCAGATAAAGATACTATGAAAAAAGAAAATTACAGACCAATATCCCTAATGAATATATGCAAAAATCCTCAACAAAATACTTGCAAACTTAAACCAAAAACACATTAAAAGAATTATACATCACAATCAAGTGGATTTTAACAAGTATGCAAGGGTGGTTCAACACAAGAAAATCAATTAGGGTAATAACCCACATTGATAAATTGAAGAAGAAATATTGCATGATCCTCTCAATAGATGCAGAAAAGGCATTTGACAAAATACAGCATTGTTTCTTGATAAAAACACTCCAAAAGATAGGAATAGAGGGAAGCTTTCTCAATATGGTAAAATGCATACATGAAAAACCTACAGTTAGCATTGTATTCAACCCTGAAAGACTGAACGCTTTCCTGCTGAAATCAGGAACAAGACAAGGATGTCCACTGTCACTGTTATTATTCAATATTGTGTTCTAGCTAGAGCAATTAGACTAGATAAAGAAATAAAAGGAATCCAAACAGGAAAGGAAGAAGTAAAACCTGCACTATTTGCTGATGATATGTTCCTCTGTCTAGAAAATCCTGAAAAATCCACAACAAAGCTAGAATTAATAGATGAGTTCACAAAAGTGGCAGGATACAAGATTAATATACAAAAATAAATAGCATTTCTATACACTACTGGTGTGCAATCTGAGAAGGAAATCAGGAAAAAAATTCTATTTACAATAACAACTAAAAGAATCAAATATTTAGGAATAAACTTAACCCAGGACATAAAGGACCTATATTCAGAAAACTACAAATCTTTGCTAAAAGAAACCAAAAAAGACTTAAATCAGTGGAAGGATATTCCATGTTCATGATTGGAAGACTAAATATCGTTAAGATATCAATTCTACCTAAACTGATTTACAGATTCAAAGCAATCCCAGTAAAAATCTCAACCTTTTTTGCAGAAATGGAAAACCCAATTATCAATTTTATTTGGAAGGGTAAAGGGTCCCGAATAGCTGAAAAGATCTTTAAAAAGAAGAACGATGTTGTAGGACTCTCACTCCCTGACTTTAAAGCATATTACTTAGCTACAGTGGTAAAAAAATTTAAAAAAATAAAAAAAAAACAGCATGGTACTGGCATAAAGACAGACAGATTGACCAATGGAACCAAAGCAAGAACTCAGAAATAGATCCTCACATCTACGGCAAGTGATTTTTGACAAGGCTGTTAAGTCCACCCAGCTGGGCCAGAACAGTCTATTCAACAAATGGTGCTGGGAGAACTGGATAGCCATATCCAAAAGAAAGAAAGAGGACCCCTATCTCACACTTTATACAAAAATTAACTCAAAATGTATCAAGGACTTAAATATAAAAGCAACAGCCCAAATATAGAGCAAAATAGAATAAAAGATAATACAGTGGTACCTCAGCACTCATTGTTAATGGGTTCCAGGAGGTGCAACAAATACCAAAAATGATAAGTACTAAAAAAATTTTCCCATAAGGAATAATGTAAATAAATTTAATGCATTCCCAAACCAAAGACAATGCACATTTTTAAGGCCATATGTGAAAAGACAGGGTTGTATATCATTACATGAGAAATAAACCTAAAAATTAATAAATACTTAGATTAAATAAAATAAAAACTTCACTTAAAAAAAAAAAAAAAAGCGACTACCATAAAACTCCTAAAAGAAAATGTAAGAAAACATCTTCAAGATCTTGTGGTAGGCAGTAGTTTCTTAAACCTCACACCCAAAGCATGAACAACAAAAGAAAAAATAGATAAATAGGACCTCCTCAAAATTAAACACTTCTGCACCACAAAGGACTTTGTCAAAAGGGTGAAAAGGCAGCCAACTCAATGGGATAAAAATATTTGGCAGTCACTTATCCGATAAGGTTTTAATATCCATGAATATAAAGAGATCCTACAACTCAACAATAAGAAGACAAACTACCCAATTAAAAAGTGTACAAAAGACTTGAAAAGACAATTGTCCTAAGAAGAAATACAAATGGTGAAGAAACACATGAAAAAATGTTCACCATCACTAGTGATTAGGGAAATGCAAATCAAAACTGCAGTGAGATATCATTTCACACCTATTAGACTGGCCACTATTAAAAAGTCATAAAACTGTAAATGTTGGAAAGGACATGGAGAGATAGGAATGCATATTCATTGTTAGTGGGAATGTAGAATGGTACAGCCACTGTGGAGGACTGTTTGGCAATTCCTAAGGAACTTGAATATAAACTTGCCATGGGACCCAGCAATACCATTGCTAGGTATATACCCAGAAGAACTGAGAGCAGTGACACGAAAAGACACCTGTATACCGATGTTCATAGCAACGTTATTCACTATTGCCAAAAGTTGGAAACAACCCAGGTGTCTATCAATTGATGAATGGATAAACAAATTGTGGTGTATACAGACTATGGAATATTATGCAGCGGTAAGAAAAAATGAAGTCGTGAAGCATATGACAACGTGGATGACCTGGAGGACATTATGTTGAGTGAAGTAAGTGGACACAAAAGAACAAACACTGTATGATTGTGCTATTAGGAACTAAATATATTATGTAAACTCATGGAATTAATAATTAGAATATAGGTCACCAGAAAATAATTGAGGGTAGAGAATGGAACACTGAGGGTTAATCTGTGCAGAACTGGTTAAAAGGTTGTTTATAAATCTTTGGAAATGAATAGAAATGGTGAGAGCACATCATTGGTGTTTGTGACTAGCAGAGCTAGTATGAGTATAACAGTGTGTGATGGTTAGGCTAATGTGTCAACTCGGCCAGGTAGTTGTGTCCAGGTGTTTGTTCCAGCAAGCACTGGGCTAATTGTAATACGGGAGCATTTGTGGACTTCGATCACCAGTGAGTTTACTGCGTGGATGGCTGATTATATCTGCATCAATCAGGGAGATTGCATTATCGATGGGTGGTGCTTTTATCCAATCAGTTGAATGACTTAAGAGTGGAGGTGATTTCAACATTCAGAGAGAATTTCCCAGCTCGTCGTTGGACAGGCAACTTCTCCCAGAGACTCATCAACGACCTTTCATCGGGCTTTCATCGGAGCCCCTGGTTTGCAGCTTGCCTGAGGAACCTGGACTTGTGAGTCCCCACGGTCACGTGAGAGACTCTTTTAGAGTTCCATATTATTCACAGATATCTCCTGCTGATTCTGTTTCCCGAGAGAACCCTGACTAATACACAGTGGTTGAAAAGGAAAGCCTAAGAACACTTATGTTACTAGAAAGAAAGCTAAAAAGTGTAACAAGGGACTGTATAACATACTGAAATCTCATGTAAAATACAAATGTGGGTGATATTGCATATATAAGCCTGTTTTTACAAAATATAAATACAAATAAACTAGAAAGAAGGAAACAGAATAGCAGCTATCTACAGTAGGGGAAGTATAGAAAGATTGAGACAGGATGAGTTTTGTTTGGTTGGTTGGTTTTTGTATTTTTAATATTATTTTTAATAATAATGAAAATGCTCTAAAAATGATTGAAGTGATGAATGCAAAACTGTGCAATTATATTGAATACCACTGATGGTACACTTTGGATGAATTGTATGTTTTATTAATAAGTATCAATAAAACTGATTTGTTTAAAAAAAGGAAAGAAAGAAAACTAGAGACCAATATCCCTTATGGTGATAGGCACCAAAATCCTTAACAAAATGCTAGCAAATTGAATCCAGCAACGAATAAAAAAGATTATACACCAAGACCAAGTGGGATTTACCACAAGAATGCAAAATTGGTTTAACATCCAAAAATTAATTAATGTAATAGACCATATCAAAAGAATAAAGGATAAAACCCACATAATCCTCTAAATAGATGCAATAAAGCATTTGACAAAAATCCAGCATCTAGAATAAAGTCCAAATAGAACAGAAATCTAAATATAAAAAAGTCAAACAAGGGGAGCGGATGTAGCTCAAATGGTTGAGCACATGCTTTCCATGTACGAGGTCCCAGGTTCAATCCCAAGTACCTCCTAAAAAACAAACAAACAAACAACAACAACAAAAAAACAATTCTCTTTGGGGAGCAGATGTAGCTCAGTGGTTGAGTGCCTGCTTCCCATGTCAGAGGTTCTGGGTTCAATCCTCCGTACCTCCTAAAAATAAAAAATAAAAATAAAACAATTACTTCAATAAAACATAGATGAATTTCTTTACAGCTGGATAGTGGGGAAAGCCTTTCTTACTATGATTCAAAATACAGAAGAAATAAATAAATAAATAAATAAATAAATAAATAAATAAATAAATAAATAAATAAATAAATAAATAAATAAATAAATAAAACTATGGCATGGAGAAAGAAAGCAAAATCAAGATGAAATCACACCGGAGCAAATGTTTGCAACTTATATCCTACTGGAGAATAATGACCTTAATACATAAAGTACTCATTGCAATGAAGAAAATGCCGAAACTTCATAGAAAAACGTGGGTAAGACATTGTTTATGGGGAACATATAAACAAATGTACCCTCATACAAAATGATGCTCAAAATGAAAATTAAAACTACAATTGTCATCTCAATTTTGCAAAGTTTCAAAAGCTTAACAACAACTCTTCATAGAGCTTTGGGGAAACAGGTTGAGTTGTCAAGACTGTGCAGAAACAGGCTCTTCCACTCATTGCTGGAGGGAGGACAAGTAATACTTTGACAATGGAAGGGGATTTAGGAAGGTCTAAAAAATCACATATGAGTTTACGCTTTGACTCTGCAATTGCAATTTGGGGGGACTGTTAAAAATAAGGTTATTTATTTCCACATTATTTCTAATAACAGAAGATAGGAAAGGACAAAACTTTCCATAAACCAGAGGTTTACATTAGGGAGTGCTATGAAGCAGAAAGAAAATGAGGATCCTCTCTGTGACCTGATATGGAATCGTTTCCAGAATATATTGTTAAATGGAGAAAGAAAATTGCAGAACAGTATATAAAGTTTGCTATCTTTTGTTTGAGGAAAAAAATCATAATATATTGTATATGTGCACACGCATATATTTTGCTTAATTTTTTCAAAAATAAAATAAATAGGGTGACTGCTCTAAGATTGAATCTAAACAAGCAACATTCAAATGAAGATATGAATATTGGCTTGATCCTGGCTCAAAAAATAAAATAGCTATAAATGTATAATTAGAAGCAATTGGGGAAATTTGAATAAGGGTGACTATCAGATTATATTAGGGAATTATTATTCGATTCGCGTTAAGGAGCGTGACTGCTTTTCAGCATATATCCATGTGAGGGCAGCAGAGGGTTTTTTAAAAAATCTGCTGTGCTCTTGACAAAACTAAAAGTAACGTACAAAAACAGCCCTTTTTAAATATTGCTCTTTTTGTGGGACAAAACCAAATTTCCAAGAAGCAATGCAATGTGCTTCCTAAAGTGAAAGGTCTTGGAGTGGAGAAATAGATATTGTTGAAGAAGCAAGTTTTTAAGAAATATTCAGAGTAGATAAGCAAAAGACGGCAGAAGAAGCAGCAAGGAAATCTGAATCCCGCCAGAACCTGCTATCACCAAAGCAGAGAAGAAATTAATAGAAAGAGATCAGCCTTTTGGGAAATAGCAGTAAATATGAGGTAGCAAACCAAATATTCCAGGATATTGCTTTCAGGGTGGTTTCATATTCAATTGAGTCAACTGCCTGTGTAATAAGTGGGTCTGAGGGGCACTGTAAGTCCCATCTATCTATAAATATCTCCCCTTTAAGTATCCCAGATTCTTTTTCTGTTACGATTATTATTTGTGATTAGAGCACTGATAAATACAAATGTACTTAAAATTATATTTTGAGATTTTAATTTAGGAGGCTGTTTTTGTTTTTTGTTTTTCCCCCTCCCTTTGCCTTCTTACTCCCTTCCTCTTGTTTTTTTCAAGTAAGTAGCTGTGTTTCATTTCTTTAGGAGAGGTCAAAAGCAAAAGGAGCCTATAACAATGTCCAGGTTTTATTTTGCCAAGCCCATTGGAGAATTTAGAAGTTTTATGGTGGAGAGAAAAAGAAAAAGGGAATTTGCAAACATAAATGGAACGTAAATTAAAATCTGGGGCATTCCAGAAGGGATTGCTGCTCAGTTTAGGTTCATGCCTTTAGTTTGAAACAGATTCCTGTTATAATGCAAATATTACTGGGAGAGAAATCCACTAAGCCTTATGGATCATTTACACCTGGGTCTGGATGAGTTTCAGGTTATCTCCTGAAAGCAAATTGTTAAGGGCAGGGAATACCGAGTACATGGGAAGAGTGGGAGTGCAGGCACTCAATGGGAAATAGACACAGATCTATAGGAAAAAATGGGCACTGAAGGCAAACAGGACAACTGCAAAATTTTATGTCAGGCCAAACCTACATAGAGTAGCATATCTTTAAGCTGGCCTATCTCCATGGTTGCATTTTTTTAATTTATTTTTTTATTGAGGTGAAATTCTTATAACCATTTTCAAGTGAACAATTAATTAGTGGCATTTAGTGCATTCACAGTGTTATACAATAACCATGTCTACATTTAGTTACAAAACATTTTCATCACGCCAAAAGGAAACTCCATGCTCATTAAGCACTTCCTCCCCATTCCCTCCTTACCCTGGCCCCTGGCAACCATCAATCTGCATTCTATCACTATGGATTTGCCTATTCTGGATATTTGATAAAAATGGGATGTGTATGACCTTTCTGTCTGGCTTCTTTTGTTTAGCATAATGTTTTCAAGGTTCATCTACATTGTAGCATATATCAGTACTTCATTCCTGAATAATATTACATAGTATGTACACACAACAATTTGTTTATTCATTCATCCATTTAGGTTGTTTCCACCTTTTGGCTACTGTGAATAATGCTACTATGAATATATAAACATGCATTTACATGTATTTGAGTATCTGTTTTCAATTCTTTGGGGTTTATACCTAGAAGTGGAATTTCTGGGTCATATGGAGTGGTAGTTTGGAGCTATGTACCCTAGAAGAACAAGTCCTGAAACTTAATCCATTCCTGTGGGTGTGAACCCACTTTAAGTAGGACCTTTTGATGAGGTTACTTCATTTAAGGAGTGGCCCAACTCTCAGACCGGGTCTTAATCCTATTACTGGAGTAATTTATAAGCAGAATGAAATTCAGGCAAAGCCACAGGAAGCAAGAAGCTGAAAGTAAACAGAACCCAGAAGAGAAGATAGAGGCCAGACAGGCTGCAATGTGCATTGCTATGTGACAGAGGAGCCAAGGACCAAGATTCACTGGCAGCCAGCCCCAGAATGCCAGTCTTCAGGAAAAAAAGCATTGCTTTGATGATGCCTTGATTTGGACTTGTCTAAGCCTTAAAACCATAAGCCAATAAATTCCCATTTTTTTAAGCCAGCCCATTGCATGGTATTTGTTTTAGCAATAAGGAAAGTAAAAGAAATGATGACACCAGGAGTGAGGTGCTGCCATTGCAAACACCGAAAAAAAAAAAAGTGAAAACAACTTTGGAATTGGGTAATGGGTAGAGGCTGGAAGAATTGTGAGGTGCTTGACAGAAAACGTCTAGATTGCTTTGAAGAGGTTGTTGATCGAAATATGTATGCTAAAGGTACTTTCCATGAGGCCTTAGAAGGAAACGATGAATGTGTTATTGGAAACTAGAGGAAAGGTGATCCTTGTTTTAAACTGGCAGAGAACTTGTCAAAATTGAGTTCTGATGTTGAGTGGAAGGCAGAACTTTAAAGTGATGAATTTCAATATTTAGCTGAGCAGATTTCCAGCTAAGTGTAGAAAATGCAGACTGGTTTCTCCTTGCAGCTTGTAGTGAAATTAAGGAGGAAAGGGATAAACTGAGAACTGAACTGGGTATAAAGAAACCAGAAATTTATGTTTGTAAAGTCAGAGCCTATCCAGATAGTGTGCCCTTAGACTAGGACCAGAAGCAGCTCTGTCAGAGACCTCCCGAGCTCCCCAGAACTAAGTTTAACTGAACATGAATCTACTTGGCCATTTTAGTGGAAGCCAGGATTGGAAATACATTTATAAAGGAAGGACCCATGGAAAGTCCTTCTATCTGATGACTTGGATCTCTATGAACTGCACTCAAAGCTGACAAGTTTGTTGCAAAATTAATATGAGCAGAACCACTGCCACCCTGAACTGAAAGGAAGGGAGAAGGAACAAATTGAAGGAAGAATATATTCAAAGGCAGAACCATGGATGCTGAGGTCTGGACTGAAGATATCTATCTCCTCAGGCCAAGAAAGTGGGCCCACCCATGTAGAAAGGGCAGGTTCACCCCTGTGTTTGAAGGGAGCAGGCCATCAGCCCTGGTGCTTTAAGGGGGTGGGCTTTCCACCTCATTGTTCAGGGAAAGTGCTCAGAAATGGTAGGGCCTGTGTCCTGGCATTGGTGGAAAGCCTGCCCACCATCTCAATGCTCAGAGAGGGTGGAACCTTCACCCCGTGTTGGAGAGAGCATGGTCACTGTACAAGCACTTGGAAAATGTGAGGCTATAGCGCCATGAGGTCTGGAGAACAAAATATCAACCCATAGTTGACTCTCAGACCTTAAAATCTAATGACATTTGTCCTGCTGAGCTTCAAAATTGTTTGGGACCAATGACCCTTGTTTTCCTTCCAATTTCTCCCTTCTGCAATGGGAATGTTTATCTGATGGCTGTCCCTCCTTTGCATATTGGAAGCAGATAACTTATTTTCTAGGTTTCACAGGTCCACAGGCAGAGGAGAATTGTGCCCTAGGACAGACCACACTCATAAGTGATTCTGATGAGACCTTGTACTTAGCATTGCTTCTGAAATGACTTTATGTTTTGGGGATGCTGTCATGAATGTATTTTGCATGTGGAAAGAACATGTCTTTTGGGGGTCCAGAGAGCAAACTATGGTGGTTTGGAGCTTTGTACCCCCAGAAAAACATGTTCTTAAACTTAATCCATTCCTGTGGGTGTAAACTCAAAATTGTAAGTAGGACCTTTTGATGTGGTTACTTCAGTTAAGGTGTGGCGTACCTCAGTCAGGATGGGTCTTAATCCTATTACTGGAGTCCTTTAAAAACAGAATGAAATTCAGAGAGATACAGAAAAAACTATAGGAAGCAAGAAGCTGAAAGTCAATGGAAACTAGAAGAGAAGGTAGAGGCCAAGAGAGGCTGCCATGTGCACTGCAATGTGACAGACAAATCAAACCAAGATTTACTGGCCACCAGCCCCTGAATACTGCCTTCAGGAAGAAAGCATTGCTTTAATGATGTCTTGATTTGGACTTCTCTTTGTGTTTTAGTTTGCTGCCAATGCAAAGTACTAGAAATGGGTTAGCTTTTATAATGGGAATTTACCAGGGTAAAATCTTACAATTCTGAGGCAGCGAAAATGTCTAAATCAAAGCATCATCAAGAGATGCTGTCTCACCAAAGATTGGTTTCTGGTAATCCTGGACTCCTGCCATGTGACAAGACTCCTCCAGGCTCACTTGCTCCTCGAGTTTAGCTGTGGGCAATCAGACATATGGCTCATCTCTCCCTGGGACTCATCTCTTCAGCTTTGGGCTGCTCTGCTGATTTCAGCCTCCAACCTCTCTCTCAGCCTTTCAGGGTTTCTCTGTCTTTCTGCAGCTGCAGGAAATCCTGGAGTCCTCTCTTACATGGCAGGGTAAAAATGGCAGCTCTCTTTCTCTCTGTGCCTCTGCTTTCAGTCCTCCATTTATAAAAGACTCCAGTAAGAGATTAGGTCATGCCTCACTGAAGTAGTCCAATCAAAGTCCCCCCAACTGAATCCAATCCAATCAAAGGGTCCCATACCTATAGGAATGGATTAACTCTAAGAATATGATCTTTTCTGGAATTCACATAAAAAAAGTTTCAAACTTTCACACCTAGCCTCAAAACTGTAATCCAATAAATTCCTATTGTTTAAGCTAACCCATTGCATGGTATTTGCTTTAGCAATGAGGAAACTAAAACATAGTAATTCTATGTTTAACTTTTTGAGGAAACATCAACTATTTTCTATAGTGGCCAAATCATGTTGCATTCCCATCAGCAGTGTACAAGGATTCCAACATCTCCACATCCTTATAAACTCGTATTTTCCTTTCTTATTATCATTATTATCCTCATATTAATGAGTGATGGGTAGTATCTCAGTGTGGTTTTGATTTGCATTTAATTAGCAGCTAATGATGTTGAGCATCTTTCATGTGCTTTTTTGGCCATTTGTAAATCATCTTTAGAGATATATCTGCAGAAATCTTCCACTTGTTTTTCAGCTGTGAAGCTTGTCTTTTTATCGTTGAATTGAAAGAGTTCTCTATATATCCAAATAATAGATCCTTATCAAATAAATGATTTGAAAATATTTCTTCCAAAGCTGTAGGTTGTCTTCTCATTTTCTTTGATATATAAAAGTTTAATTTTTTCCTTTTATTGTTCATGATTTTGGTGTAATATCTAAGAATCTATAGCCAAATACAAGGCCATGAAGATTTGCCCCTATGTTTTCTTCTACTGATCTTAATAGTTTTAGCTCTTAAATTTAGATCTTTGATCCTTTTTGAGTTAATTTTGATACATGATATGAGGTAGAAGTCCAACTGAAGTTTTTAGTCATTATTTTTTCAAATGTTCTTTGTACCCCTCTCTCTTTCTCCTCTCCTGGGATTCCCATTGTGCATATGTTGGTATGCTTCATGGTGTCCCATAGGTCTCTTAGGCTCTGCTCATTTTTCTTAATTATTTTTCTTTTCTACTCCTCAGACTGGATTATTTCAATTGACCTATCTTCAAGTTTGCTGATTCTTTTCTCTGCCTGCTCCAATCTGCTATTAAAGCCCTCTAATGACTTTTCATTCCAGTTATCAGAATTTTCAGCTCAAGAATTTGATTCTTTTTTATAATTTCTATATTATTATTGACATTTTCTGCTCATACGTCCTTCTCTTGGTTTTCTTCAGCTCTTTGAACATACAGTTGATTTACAGTCTTTATTTAGTAAGTGCAATGCCTGTGCTTCCTTGGGGACAGTTTCTGTTTATTTCTTCTGTGAATAAGCCATACTTTCTTCTTCTTTGCATACTTTGTAATTTTTTGTTGAAAACCAGATCTTTTGAACATTATAATGCAGGAACTCTGGAGGTCAGATTCTTCCTCCTCCTCTGGGTTTTTTGTTCTTGTTGTCATTGTTTCTTGCTGTAGGTTGTAACGCTTTGTTTAGTGACTTTTTTCCAACTACTTTTAAAGTCTGTATTCTCTGTAACGTGTGGTTTCTGAAGTCCCTGTTCCTTTACCTTGGTTTCAGCGAGTATTTTACAGTTATTGAATGCCAGAGCCAAAAGAAAAGCAGAGAAAAAGAAAGAAAGAATTAAGGAGACAAACCTCTCCCAGTTTTTATAGAATGGCTCTGTGCTGGGGTACTCCTTCAATGCTTAGCCAGGCCGTTTACAATTCTACCTTAGCCTTAACTTCCTGCTTGCACTGAGTGTGGAGATCAGCCAAAGATAAACGCTTAGACTCTTCTCAGGTCTTCTCCGTTCATGAGTCCTGCCCTGCACACGTACAAAATTTTCTAAAGTCACCAGTGTACACGAGTGCTTTTGAATACCCTAATTTCATAAATAAACTCTCTCCCCAGCTTTTCCTAGCAGGGTTTCAATGTTTTATTGATGCCTCAACCATAATATTTTGTCTCTGGTGTCTGTAGGCTGTTCATTTGCCATACAAAGTTTTCAAGGGGTGCCAACCGCTTTCTCCTCTGAGTGAGTTCCTGGTTAGATGAAACAAAGGCAAGGACCTTGCATCAGTACTTCAGGTAGACTCCAAACAGGTTAGAACAGGGAAAAAAAAGTCCATAATTCTTTGCGAGTAAGTTCTGCTCTGGTCCGTCTGGAGCCAGGGACCAGCATCCCCCTCTGGGAAAGCAGGCTGCCATCTTCAAGATAGGGAGGAGGGCAAAGCAAGGACAAAAGAAAATATCATAAAGCTTTCTTACAATTTTTTGTTGCCTCTTTCTTGATTCAGAGTTCATTTGATTGCTGTAGATCTTGGACTGCTTTCCAGAGTACTGACATAGTTGTAGTGCACACTTTTTGCAATGTTTCTTTGGAGGGACATGCCCTTGGAGCTACCTACTCTGTCATTTTCACTGAAATCATCTCCAAAATTGAATTTTGCAGAGTGTTTATTACTGAAGCTAGAGATAAGTAAACAGCTTGCATACCGTGGTAATATTTAAACAACTGTGGCTCCATAGTGATATAAATGTTTAAATAACTTTAGCTAGACAACCCAAGAAAGTGTATACTTGATTTCTCACTTCAGGATTAAGGCAATTGTGTCTGTACGTGCAAGAACTTTGTAAGCTATAATGTGCTGCTATTATTTTAATACCATAGAAGCATTCCTACAACACTGCACCTTTTTTGTAATTGCAGATTGAGCAAAAACTTCAGTTTATATTTCAAAAAGGTGAAGTCTTAGCTCCCAGTCTCTATACATGAATTCACTATTTATTCCTCCATAATTTGCAGTAAATGTTGTAAATGTTTCAGTGCAAAGTTCTTTCCACTACATCTTGCAATCAACACACCTAAGTCTCTAGAGTAATAACAATAGGGAACTTAAAATCGAGTAAAATATAGACATGAAAAGCAGGTGCTTTATTTACAAGGGAGCTCAAGATTGAACACCGGTCATACAGACAAAATAATATTTGTGGTTCTGTTACAGAAAATAGCCTGAGATACACAAAGAAATCTTTCTATGCTTAAAATCCTATATCCTGCAATTTGTGAAGTAGAGCATTCAAAATAGTAAATCATTTTGATTTAACTATTCTATCAATGCTAGCTATGTATACTAATGGGTTCTTAATAAAATCCACTTTCATAAAGTGGGGACAAATACAAATAATGCTACTATGGAGTTTACTGTAAAAATTATGAAAAAGAATTTTACTGCATTTGAAATCAGAACAACTGTTTCCAACTCCCAACTCTGCCATTAGCTTCGTGACCTGGGAAAGTAGGTTCACCTCTCTGGGTCTCAGATTCTTCATCCATGGAATGGCCTGCATAGTCCTTTACAGCTCTCCTATGCTAGACTAAATCATTCAGTGCTGTCCTATGGAAACAATGCTATTGTAACACTGGCACTGAGCTGGGAGCCAGAGTGGATCCTTGACGTTCACTAAATGTCTCCTGTCAGCCTGGCACTGTGCTCTGAGCTTCACCTCTTGTTATGTTGGTCAATACTCACAGCTCCGTGAGGTCATATTACGATACATATTTTACAACTGGGGAGATAGAGACCCAAAGACCTTTAATATGTGCAAGTTCACGAAGCAGATGTTGGTTAGACCTAATTCTATCTGATTCAAAACCCAGTGGTCTACTACCTTGTGCCATCTCCTCCCCAAAATTTAAATAATAGTGACTAACACATATACAACAGTTTTCAGGTTACAGATACTTTCACACTTATTAATTTAATTTTTTTTTCATTTTAAAAACAATTTATTGAAGTATATCATCCATACATGAACATACATAAACAATAAGTATACAGTAAAAGTTGTGAACTTAAAAAACAAGCATTCATAACATCATTCAGGGCTCCCATACATCACCCCACCACAAACACCTTGCATTATTGTAAAAACATTTGTAACAAATTATGAAAGAGCATCATCAAAGTATTACTACTAACTATAGTCTGTATCTTACATTTGGTATATTTTTCCTCTAACCCATTATTTTTTTGTTCATAAATCATACAATTTATCTAAAGTGTACAGTCGATGGCATTTGGTATAATCATTGAACTGTGTATTCATCACTTCAATCAATATTAAAGCATATTAAAGAGGTCCTGCAGCTGCAGACAGGATAATCCCATCCACCATATCCATGGGATATAAGCCCTCTCTCACTTGGAGGTGGAGTGGACATCACCATCCCAGTACCCTCAGGATTGGGGGAAGAGCTATGGACTAGAGTGGACTTGATGATATTCTGTTGTAGACATATTGTGATTCAAGCAATGGAAGAAATTATAACAGTGAGTGGAGCCGGTGGCCACCGGACGCTTTCGGTGCAGAGAGGGGAAAGGCAGTTGAAATACAGGGTTTTTTTCAGGATTTGGGGGTTGTCCTGAGTGGCGTTGTGGCGACGGATGTAGGCCATTTTATATCAGCACATACCATACAGAACTGTGTGGTCTGCGATGTGAACTGTGGTCTATGCTTGGTGGTAAGGCCCCAGGATGTGTATATCCATCGCAGGTGATGTGCCACACTGATGAAGGATGTTTGTGTGGGATGTTGTGGGAGGTGTGGGAGGTGAGGAACATGGGAATCCCTGTAATTTCTGTGTAATATTTAGGTAATCTAAGCACCTTTTAAAATAAATAAATAAATAAATAAATAAATATAAATAAAGCATTTTCATTACTCAAAAAAAAAAAAAAAAAAAAAAAACCACAACAAAAACCAAACCACTATCATACTCACATGTTAGCACCACTAATTACAAATTCTATGATGTGCTTTCACCATTTCTATTCATTTCCAAATATTTACAAACAACTTTTTACCAATTCTGCACAGATTAAACCTCAGATTTCCATTCTCTAACCACATTCTTTTCTCTGGTGACTTATATTCTAGCTATTAACTCCATGAGTTTGCTCATTATATTTAGTTTATAATAGTGAATCATACAATATTTGTCCTTTTGTGCCTGGCTTGCTTCACTTAACATAACGTCCTTTGGGTTCATCCATACTGCCATATACTTCACGACTTCATTTCTTCTTACAGCTGAATAATATTCCATTGTATGCATATACCACAGTTTGTTTATCCATTTGGCAGTTGATGTACACCTAGGTTATTTCCATCTTTTGGCAATTGTGAATAATATCACTATGAACATTGGTGTGCAGCTGTATATTCATGTCACTGCTCTCAATTCTTCAGGGTATATACCTAGTAGCGGTATTGCCAGGTCACATGGTAGATCTATATCTAACTTCCTTAGGAACTGCCAAACAGACTTCCACAGTGGCTGTGCCATTCTACATTCCCACCAGCAGTGAATAAGAGATCCTATCTCTCCACATCCTCTCCAGCACTTGTAGTTTTCTGACTTTTTAGTAGTGGCTGTTCTAGTAGGTATGAAATGATATCTCATTGTAGCTTTGATTTGCATTTCCCTAATAGTCAGTGATGCTGAGCATTTTTTCACATTTTTTCGCTGTTTGTATTTCTTCTTTAGAAAAATAAATTGGGTCATTTGTCTTCTTATTATTGAATTGTAGGGTCTCTTTATATATCATGGATATTAGACCCTTGTCAGATTTGTGATTTCCAGATATTTTCTCCCATTGAGTAAGCTGCCTTTTTATCCTCTTCACAAAGTCCTTCGAGGTGCAGAAGTGTTTAATTTTAAAGAGTTCCCATTTATCTATTTTTTTCTTTTGTTGCTCGTGTTTTGGTTGTAAGGTTTAAGAGACCCCTGTCTACTACAAGGTAGTATAGATGTTTCCCTACATTTTCTTCTAGTGCTTTTATGGTCCTGGCTTTTATGTTTAGGTCTTTGGTCCATTTTGAGTTGATTCTTGTATAGGGAGTGAAATATGAGTCCTCTCTCATTCTTTTGGTTATAGATAGCCAATTCTCCCAGCACTATTTATTGAAGTGACTGTTCTGTTTCAGAAAAGTGGACTTGGTAGGCTTATTGACAATCAGTTGACCATAGAAGTGAGGGTCTCTTTATGAACTCTAAATTTTATTTCATTGATCAATGTGTCTACCTTTATGCCAGCAACATGCTGTTTTGATCACTATAGCTTTAAAATACACTTCAAGTTTGGGGAGCATGAGTCCTCCAACTTTGCTCTTCTTTTTTAGGATGTTTTTGGCTATTTGGGACCACTTCCCTTCCAAATAAATTTGGTAATTGACTTTTCTATTTTTGCAAAGTAGGCTGTTAGAATTTTGGTTGGTATTGCATGGAATCTATGAATCAATTTGGGTAGAATTGACATCTTCACAATGTTTAGTCTTCCAATCCATGAACACAGAATCTCTTTCTATTTGTTTAGGTCTTCTTTGTTTTTTTTTAGCAGTGTTTTGGAGTTTTATGAATACAGATCCTTTACATTCCTGGTTAAATTATTCCTAGATATTTGAGGTTTTTTGTTCCTACTGTAAATGGAATTTTTCCCTTGTTTTCCTCCTCGGTTTGCTCATTACTAGTTGTGACATTTTGAGATTATTTTTGTGAACTCCAAAAAAGAGAAAGATTATGTTTGTAAACTAATCTATTCCTCTGAGTGTGATACCCTTTGGTTGTATTAAGTTTACTTGTTAAAATTAATTTCAAATTTTTGATTCAGGTTGAATCCCTACCCCCTTGGTGGGCTGATATAAATGGACACTCACTCAAGAAGACACACAGAAAGGGAACAGAACTTTGTCATTTTGATCCTGCCATGTGACAGAAAGGAGAAGCTAAGGTCCCGGGGAGAAATGAGCCATTTGCCTGATAGCTTACAGCTGACCTTGGGAAGGGAGCCAAGACTGATATATAAAGCACGGGAAGAAACAAGCCCTATCCTGGGAGAGAGAGGAAGCCCTGAGAGACAAGCCCTATGCCAGCCTTCAGCTAAGAGAGAGGAAACCCAGAGGGGAGAGATCAGCAAACAACTTGCTTCAACACATGGCAACTGACTTTGGTGAGTAAGCAACCTTGAGTTGGACTCTTTAGGGCCCTGCAACTGTAAGCTTTTACCCCAAATAAATACCCTTTATAAAAGCCAACACATTTCTGGTACTTTGCATCAGCACCCCTTTGGCAGACTAATACACTAGTGTTTAGAAACGCTACTAATTTTTCCATATTGGTATTTATCCTGCCACTTTGCTGAACTCATTTATTAGCTCAAGTAGCTTTGTTGAAGATATTTCAGGATTTCCTAAATATAGGATCACGACATCTGTGAATAGCGAGAGTTTTACTTCCTCTTTTTCAATTTGGATGAGTTTTATTTCTTTTTCTTGCCTAACTGCTCTACCTAGAACTTCTAGCACAATGTTGAATAACAGTGGTGACAGTGGGCATCCTTGCCTTGTTCCTAATCTTAGTGGGAAAGCTTTCAATCTCTCCCCATTGAGTACAATGTTGGCTGTGGGATTTTCATATATGCCCTTTATTATGTTGAGGAAATTTCCTTCTATATCTATCTTTTGAAGCATTTTTATCAAGAAAGGAGAATGGATTTTGTCAAATGCCTTTTCTTCATCAATTGAGATGATCATGTGGTTTTTTTTCCCCTTTGATTTGTTAATGTGGTATATTATGTTAATTTATTTTCTTATGTTAAACCACCCTTCTATACTAGGAATAAAGCCCACTTCATCTTGATGTATAATTGTTTTTATATGTTGTTGGATTCTATTTGCAAGTATTTTGTTGAGAATTTTTTAATCTATGTTCATTAAAGAGATTGGTCTGTAATTTTATTTTTTATTTTTTATTTTATTTTTTGTATTATCTTCATCTGGCTTTGGTATTAGGGTGATGTTGGCTTCATAAAATGTGTTGAGTAATTTTTCCCTCCTTTTCAATTTTTTGGAAGAGTTCAAAGAAGGATTGGTATTAATTGTTCTTGAAATGCTTGATAGAATTCACCTATGAAGTCATCTTATACTCCAGAGTTTATGGGGAAAGACAACATTGCAGTCAATAGAGTTTCTAACCAGATACATTATTGTCAGTTTGCATTAATTGGATTTTATTTTTAACTCCTTCTAATAACTAGCCAAAAGAACAATTTTTTAAAATACCATTTTTAACAATAGATTTCTCTGGTGGTGAATTTGTTTGACTGGCATTGTCGTTCATGTTGATTATGAATTAGTAATCTACATATTTAAAATAAACCACAGATCCCCCATGAAAAGTGGCTGAAGAATCACAGATTGCACATTTCATTTCATTTCATTTCATTTCATTTCATTTCATTTCATTTCATTT
>JAKSZT010053881.1:6580501-6620975 GCA_026826555.1 Tolypeutes matacus
GAAGGAAGGAAGGAAGGAAGGAAGGAAGGAAGGAAGGAAGGAAGGAAAAAATAAATATGGCAGCTCCTAATTTTACTCTTTTGGAAATCAGCAGCCATATAATGAAGTTCAACTACCATGCTAGAGATGGCAACCATGTGGATGGACAGATGGATGGGTGGATGGTTGGATGGATAAACAGATAGGTAGATAGATAGATAGATAGATAGATAGATAGATAGATAGATAGATAATTAGATAGATAGATGATGAGAGACACTCTAGGTAATAAGAATTATGAAGGAAAAGAGAGTGCACAGCCATCTCTCAGCTGATCCAGCCACGCCAGCTAAGGGACCAGATATGTAAGTGAAGTTCCTGCATCCTTCAGTATAGTCAGAGTGACCAGCCAACACCGTATGGAGCAAACACAAGCCATTCCTGCCAAGCCTTCGCCAAACTGCATAATCATGGGTGAATGAATAGTATTGCTGCCTGTTTTTCCAGTTACCCGTGTAACAAGTTACATTTGTTACAGGTTATTAAGTTATTACTATGTAACAAACCACCCCAAATTATAAGCAATAGGTAACTAAAATACCTAGAAGAGTGGTTTATGTTATATTTTAATTTTAGCAGCAGAACCAAAAGTCATGAATGTATAATGACTTGCTCAGTTTTTTTTAATCAAGTTGAAGCTAAATAGCAACTTCTTATTATATGCAGCCTAGTGGTGACTATAAATCTTTTGTTAATATAATGCTAGTAGTGATTTAATTTTGCTGTTCACATTTGGAATTTGCAAGGCTCTGGGCAAACATCCCATTTACCCCTCAAGGATAATGTACAATATTTTGAAAGTTTAAGATTAAAAAATCTGTCTTTTGAAAGATATGATTTTATAAACTGGTATACCTAAACAAATTGTAGATGGGAAATTATTCCAACAAAATATTTTTAATTTATTTAGTTTAAAACATCTTAGATCAAATTTAGTGAAGTTGGAGAATTTGAAAAGGAAAATAAGAAAAGTAAAAAAAAAATCAGAAAACACTTCACAATAGCTACAAAATGAATTTTTTTTTATTCTTGCCAATCTGGGAAAGAGAAGGATAAATGAGCTCCAGAGCCAATCTCCATCCTCAGAGTACACATTAGTTTCAATCTCTACCTCCACTAAAGTTCAACAAGAACTACTTAAAAAGATCAGTATTTCCCTGGACTGAATTTCAGATCCCCAAATCCCTTCCCTGGAATTGGAAATGCCCAGAATATAGAAAAAAACAAAGACCAGGAAAGGTTTCTAGATATTAAGAAATATTTTAAATGACCAGACGTTGACTCAGAAAATTGTCTGCCACATGTGTCATTCTGTTTATCACCAGTGTTGAGCATTGATTAAGGCAGATGCAGTCTGTCCTCCTTCTTTAAGTCACATGTATCCCTAACAATACTGCAAGCTCAGCCCAGGGGGACAACATTCCTCCCTAAGTGTTTTAGTTTTCTTGGCTGCTCAAGCAAATACCATACAATGGGTTGGCTCAAACAATGGAAATTTATTGGCTCATGGTTTTGTAGCTAGGAAAAAAGTCCAAATCAAGTCATCATCAAGATGATGCTTTCTTCCCAAAGACAGTAGCTTTCTAGAGCTGGCTGCTGGTGATCCTTGGTCCTGCGCTCCTATGTCACATGGCAATGCAAATGGTGGCATCTCCTGGTCTCTCTCTTCTCTTCCTGGTTCTGTTGACCTTAAGCTTCTTGCTTCCTATGCTTTCTCTCTCTGTGTCTTTCTTATAAAAGACCCCGGTAATAGGATTAAGACCCATCCTGAATGAGTTGGGCCACATCTCATGTAAACCCATCAAAAGGCCCTACTGACAATGGGTTCACACCCACAGGAATGGATTAAATTTAAGAGCATATTTTTCTGGGGTACATAGCTCAAACCACCACACCAAGGATACATGAATAGCTGCACTTTCCTGCAGGAAGCCCTAAAAAATACCTATTATAGCAGGGCATTCAGGAAACCTTTCTAAATGATATTAATTAATAAGGAATCTCACATTCCAGAAGTCTCTAGCTTCTTGATCCCTCCAAATCTAGTTCATGTAATAATCTAATAAATGTAAACTATATCATAAACTTAAGAAATAATATATGCTCGAGGCTCTGAGATAGAAGACAAATGTTAAAACTAAAGAAATTGCTAATAAGTAAAAGCAAAGTAGTTAGTTCACAGAATACTGTTTTTAAGCCATTATTGTCTTAGTTTGCCAGAGCTACTGTCACAAAGACCACAAACTGGTTTGGCTTAAACAAAAGGAACTTATTGGCTCATGGTTTTGAGGCTAAAAGAATTCCAAAATCTAGATATTGGCAAGGCTCGCATCCTCCACTAAGACTGGTGTTCTGATGCTGGTTTGCTGAGACCCTTGGGGGCCCTTGGCTTGCATCACATGCCCTCTCCTTTCTCTTCCAGTCTCCTGCTGACTCACTGCTTCTGGCTCCTCCCTGTGGCTTTCTCTTTCTAAGGCCTCCAGTAATCCAGATTAGGGCCCACTCTCATTCAATTCAGACTCATTCAACTGTTAAGTAAAAACAACGACTTACTAGTATTCTGTTGTAGACATATTGTGATTCAAGCAATGGAAGAAATTACAACATTAAGGTGGAGCCAGTGGCCACTGGACACTTTCTGGGCAGGGAGAGGGAAAAGCAGTTGTAATACAGGGGCTTTTTCCGGACTTGGGAATTATCCTGAGTGACATTACAACGACAGATACAGGCCATTTTACATCAGCATATACCATGCAGAACTGTGTGGGAGAGAGTGTGGTCTACCATGTGAACTATGGTCCATGCTTAGTGGCAAAGCCTCAGGATATGTATATCCATTGCAGGTGATGTGCCACACTAATGAAAGATGTTTATGTGGGAGGTTGTGGGAAGTGTGGGAGGTGGGGAACATGGGAATCCCTGTAATTTTTGAGTAACATTTATGTAATCTAAGCATCCTTTAAAATATTAAAAAAAAAAAAAAAAAACATCTTGAAAAGGTCTTATTTACAATGGTTTCACACCCACAGGTATGTGGAGTAAGAGACTGTCTAAATTGAGGTCCGTAACTCAATCCGCCAGCCTTTACCTATAAAGCTAATTATTTAGATAAGGCTCTCAATCTTGATCATTACCATCAGCAGACACACACAAAGTATTTTTGCTGAATCAAGTTCTCTGATACAAAATAAAATAACAGTATGACATTACATATTTTTAACATTCTAATTAGTTATGTTTTTAACAGTTTATATATTCATGTCATTCAAAATTAAAATGGTACAAAGGGCATAATGTAAAAAGTTATATTTCCATCCTTGACTTCCTGCCACACAGTTCCCTTGTCCAGAGTATCTTATATATTCTTTTAAAGATATTCTATGCCTTTATGGACATATATTTTCCCCCATTCCACTTGTTTTTAAAATATAAATAACCCTTTACTGGGGATTGGATCATGTCTCCCATTACATGTTTAAGTCCTAACCCCTGGTCCTGTGGGTGTGAAGTGAACCCATTTGTAAATAGAATCACTGAAAATATATTTAGTTAAGGTATAGACTCATTTGAGAATAGAATCCTTGAGGATCCTATTTAGATGAGGCCAGATTGAATCAGGGTAGGCCTTCAACCAATATGGCTGAGGTCCTTATAAATAAAGGATATTGGACATGGAAGAGAAGCTATAATGGAGGTTCTATTATCATTTGCCCATGGAGAAATCGAAGCACATATTGTTATATAACTTCTCCAACATTAACTGCTGGTAAACAGTAGAGCACAGACTTGGTCAACTTGACATTTAGAGATTTCTAGTACAACTGCTAATTTAATGCATTCACCAGGAAAAACAGCTTTAAATCGATCCAGGAAATGAAACTAAAACAATTAAACCATGTATGGCTGAAATTTAGGTGCATTTTAGAAAAAGGAAAGGCAGGTGAGAACAAATGGTTTTAAATTTGTTCATAGATGAAATAACATATAGAGAAAAAAACTTAGTTTGAATCTGGTGACTGGGTAACCAGGGGAGGCATTTGGATGGAAACACAAGAGAAAATATTGGTTTCTGGAAAGAACCTTCAGCTTCAAAACACTGGAAAAGGAAGGATGCCTGCACTCAGTCCTGGTTGGACAGAAGCTGGAACTGCTCCCAAGTGCTTCGGGAAGCTGTCGGATCCATACACTGAACACCATAACTCTCTGTGCAGGAGGGTTTTTCACTCCCTCATGAGAAAGGAAAGTGGAGTATGGCCGAGTTTGGGGTCCAGCTGAACTGAAGTCCACAGTCCACCACTTATTTTGAGAGGATCAATTAGCTTTTCTGAGTCTCAGTCTCCCCAGTTATAAAATGGGAATATTAGTGCCTACCCCAAAGGCTCAGGATGAGGATGACATATGTATGTGTATAATGACCACAGTCCCTAGCACAGGGCAAATGCTTGGCAAATACCTTATAGTGGTGCTGTGACCATTATGGTGCATGGGGAAAGGGCAAGACCAAGATCATGCAGTGAAAGAAAAGGAACGTGACTTGTTTGAAGGGAGTCTACTTTTTTTATGCATAATCCCCTAGCTCCTAGTAGGTTCCTGGTACATAGCAGGCAATCAATAAATATTTGTTAGATAAATGAAGGAGTAAAACAAGGAATAAATGACTACTAGTGATTCCATTTCAAGGCCAAGCATATAGTTGCTTGCATAAGAAAGGGCAACATATATACTAAAGAAAAGCATTAGAACATCCCTACAACATCTCGGTGTGGCAGCAGCATTGGACCTTGCCTCAGATCCTGCAAAACCAGGGAGCCCAGTAAGGCAGAAAATGACTGATCTTTGCATAACACCTCAGAAACCATCCCTTTGCCATACCCTCCTTTTACCATTCCTTGACTAAGGCCAAGGAGTTAGTCAAGTAACTGAGGGATAATCTGGCTATGGAATGACCATATTATCTTTTTTTATTATTATTCAGCTTACCTCCAGGTTAAGAGTGAAGCCTGGAAAAATACTCATTAGACATATGAAAGTACTGAAGTGGTGTAGATGTCACATCTATTACTTTGAAAAAAGAATAGAAAGTTGGAGAGAGGTAATAGATGGAGTGACAAGAGTAGGCAGGGTGGGTTAAAGGAAAGTCAATATAGACTGAAACCATATAAGAAAAATGTTGTAGTCACATGGCAAAAAAATCTTTCATCACATTCTGAGAGATTGGCAATGCTTTCTCCATAATGAGTGAAATAAAATACGGCATCACAACAGTCCAGAGATTTTGAGCCCTCGTGATCCTTTCATAAAGAATGAACAAAGAACTCTTTATACAGATGGCATTTGAAAGTATTTTGAAACTAATAAATAGTGCCAACTCTCATTGGGATTAATAAAATATCTGAGGTCAGTGATAGAGAAGAGAGAAACAAGTTGCTTTCAGGGACCGGCCCTTTGTGTGAGGGCTGAATATCCAGATCAAGAATGAATATTAATGAAGAGGACTAACTACCAAAATAGATGACTAGAGTCATGATATGACACATAGTTGAAAATCAACTCAAACAACAGAACAATCTGGGTACTCTAAGGTCCTTCCACAATAGCCCATCTGTATTGCTGGGCATAGCAAAGACGAGAGCAGACATCTATTCACTAACACAGATTTATTTCAGTGGCTAAAATGAGCCTATATTTGGCATGCTTTAATATGCCAATGTGCTATAATTGGTACAATGAATTGTTTCCTTAATGAATGGTAAATTTTCAGTGTTTTCAAGAGGCTAACCCTACAATTTGCAAGGGCCTAAGTGGTTTTACCTTAGCTAATAAGCTAGCTAACTAGAAAAGAAACACTATTGTACATGTAGCTGGAGTGTAACAATTGGGCTCTTTGTACACACAAAAAAATACATATTTATTTATTCTTTGTAAAATCAAGGGGGTTTTTTAGTTGCTTTTTTTGTTTGATAAAATAGTTGGTTGAAAAAAGCATGCATTTTGGAGTCACATGGACCTGGATTCTAAACTTCTTTTTAATACTTACTGTGGCAGTTTGATATTAGTCATGAATTCCAAAAAAGCAATATTGATTATGTTTGTAAACTGGTCTGTTCCTCTGGGCATGATACCCTTTAATTGTATTAGATTCAGCTGAGATGTCTGATTAAATTATGTTAAGATTAGGGCTTTGATTCAACCATGTCATTAGGGCGACTCAGAGTTGAGTCCCCGCACCCTTGGTGGGTTATATAAATGGACGCTTAATCAAGAACACAGAAGTAAACACAAGGAAGCAGATACGCAAGAAAAGAGAAACAGCTCCATGGACAAGGAAGAGGATCCTGAGGCCACAGGAAGAGAGGTGTGCCATTCGCCTGATAGTTTACAGCTGACCTTGTGAAAGAAACGAGCCCCAGAGGAAGAGAGATGAACCCTATGCCAACCTACAGCTGAGTTCGGAAGAAGTTGGGACCATGGATCCTTAAGAGGAAAGAGGAAGGCTGAACCCTCCAGACATTGCCCACCACCTTGCTTCAACACGTGGCAAGAGACTTTGGGTAAGGAAGTAACTCTTTAGGGCCTTCTAACTGCAAGCTTTTACCCCAAATAAATACCCTTTATAAAAATCAACAGATTTCTGATACTTTGCATCAGCACCCCTTTGGCTGACTAATAACACTTACTAACTATGTAAACATGGTTAGGGGAGCGAGTGTAGCTCGGTGGTTGAGTGCCTGCTTTGCATGTACTGAGGGCCTGAGTTCAATCCCAGGTACCTCTTAAAAAAAAAAAAAAGATAAAATTGGTTAGTTGTGGGCCTCTGTTCCTCATCTCCAAAGTAGGGGTATGAATACTCACCTCACAAATTGTTCTGATGCTATTTGGGGTGCTAAGAAAGAGCACTTTATGAGTCTGAAATTATAACCTGTTTCAGGAGAATAGGAGAGTTTTGTGACTAAATTAAATGGGACACTAAGAGAGAGAACTTAGCATAGAGCCAGGCACAATTAAACATTAAATGAATATCAGTTACCTGTTTCCCTTTTCTCTACCCTAATGTTCTAAGAGAATCAAATACAAACTTAAAAAATAATTTGACCTAAATGTAGCCCTCTGTCCAAATGGATGTATTTTTCAGACAGTAGCCCAGATAGATGAAACAAGGCAGCTGTAATGATAGTGGGATATATCTCTAAAGCTGCTGCACAAATTGAATTTTTAAAATCAAATTATTAATGATACTAAAATGAGAGTTCACAACTTAAAAGAATCCTGTGAATTATTCATTTTAGAATAAATGACCGCCTCTAATTAATCTGTTTTATCATTTGTATTACTAGCTTCTACATGAACAGTTTCTCTAAAATGCCATACTATATATCTCTTCTTAAAGTTCTTTGTAAGCCAGAAATTATATATCTATTCATCAATTCCAGTAGAGTTCGGAAAAGAGTATTGTGAATTATTTATTGTATTTAATATCTGGAAACATAACTATTGTTGAGAAGATAGTAATATTTTATTTAGTCAGTATCATGGGGCCATTGTAACATTTCATTCTTCCAGGGTTGGAATCTGCCTGGAGTGTTCAGCTGTTATAACATGGGATTTAAGTGTATACTCCATATAGTGCTTAATGACTTTTTGTGGCTCTTTATTGATTTTAGCAAATATTAAACTAGTATCGCCTAATGACACTTCATTTTCAATGAATTTAACTTGGGCAAGCCCAAGGAAGAGGAGAAATAAGATTGAAAGCAGAGAGAGGGCCTGACCCCTCCACTGAGAGTTGACTTTGTCTGGAGTTGTGGGGGCATTGAAGGGGGAAGAGGGAGGCCATTGAAGATAAAATTCACTGCAAATGGAATACGTCTGAGAGAAAATACATTGAAGTATGAAAAATTGGCATATGCAAGTATAGGTTAGTGTGATGGTTAGTTTTATATTTCAACTTGATTAGGCTTTAGTACCCAGTTGTTTAAACAAACACTAATCCAAGTACTGCTATGAAGGTATTTGTCAATGTGTGTAACTGCCGTAATCAGGTGACTTTAAGTAAAGGAGGTCACCCTTGATAATGTGGGTGGGCCACATCCAATCAGCTAAAGCCCTTGAGAGCAAAACCTGAGGCTTCCCAGGGAAGAAGAAGAAATTCTGCCTCAAGCCCATAGCATAAACTCCTGCCTCAGTTTCCAGCCTGCTGCCTGCCCTACAAACTGTGTACTTGCCAGCCTCCATAATAGCGTGAGACAATTGCTTAAAAATATAAATCTCTGTATCCATCTCCTATTGGTTCTGTTTCTCTGGGGAGCTCTGATACAGTTAGATTTTCCTAGGTACATCATAGAATCAAAATAATAGTAAAAATAACAGTAAACTAAAGACCAGTCTAATTTTGTAAGGAATTAAACAACATAAGTGATCATCTAGCAGCAGATGCTAATCATTAGCATCTTTGCTTCATACATTCTGCCTAAGCCAGCTATGATTTCTGAATCTGTTTTCACTGGTACAGACAGAGAACCACTTCCTAAGGAGAATTTAGTTTTAAGCTCTTCTAGAAACTGTGCTAAGAAACCTTAAACAAAGATTTAAATGCCATCTGCTGAAAAAAAATATTCTGGCATGACAAATTTAAACAATGTGAAACCCAAGAGATTAAAAATATAGTTCAATTATAGTACCATTCTTTAGCTGGCATTGAAAAACCAGATGCTAGGGGAAACTTTAGAAAGTATTCCATTTGAATAGAATAGATCTAAATTTTTCCTAAATGTCTTGTTATATCCTCCCACAACATTCATCTGCCAATAGGGTCTTTGTGATTTTTTTGTTGGAATTATTCATTTGTCAGATTGCCTTGGTTTTTCTGCATCTGAAATCATACCTTCTCTGTTTCAAGAGAATAGGAGAGTCTTGTGCTTTAAATCGCCACTATCCAATATTTCTGTGTGTTCAAATGACACCCCATTTCCTGGCAGCTACTTTGAAAGAGTTACTTATTTGGTAAATTTTGAATGAGCAAGATAAAGTGAGAAAGTGGTTTCTCATTTGGAACTCCACTTTCACTGACACATCGATTAATTTAATAATTTGTAACCTCCTAACTTATAATTTCAGGGGAGTCTACTTACTGAATGGCAATTTCTCTTTAATCCGAAAAAGCAAAGGCTTTTTTGATATGGGCTCTAGGATCTACTTCACTAAACATCTTCAGTGAAAGAAGAGAGCATTTATCACAACTAACCATGAGCACAGCTCAGTCTAAGTCCTCCTTCACTCTCTTCTCCTTAAGGAATATCACATTGTCACTTAATAAAGAGAAACCAGGTGCATATTCTATTCACAAAATATAGCTTCTTTTGAAGAAATCACTGCAGGATGCTGTATAAATTGATTTTCATGCAGTGCCTAAATATTTAGCACTTGAACCATGATGGAGATTAGGTGGATGTAGCACCATTTGAAGTCTCTCCACTGACATTTAGCTGAACAATATTTCTAAACAAAATATTTTAACCCGTTTGAGTGGGACATTGGACTCATCGGCAACACTCCCCAAATCCTCACTCCTTGGATGATAATGACCAAGAGATCTCAGGATTGTTGAGTTTATGACAAGGCTACTCTCAGGAGGTTTAGGCCAAAGCCCAAAAGCATTTATGCTACCAAATGGCCAATTAAATGGTCATGCCCTGGCATTCTGGTGTGTGGTTCCTGCATTTTTGTTTATTATTTCATTCTCTCTTCTATTCTCCTTCCATTTCCTTCTTCTTCATCTCTTCTTGGAAGGCTTTGTGTGAGTGATGGACAGAGGACAGGCCTTGGAGTCAAGTTGCAATAGAGACCAAGCTCTAGCACCAAGCTGAGTGATCTTGACCAGGTCAGCTATCTGTCTTAATTTCCCCATGCCCATCTGTAAATATGAGTCATATCTGACTTATAGTGTTGTTGTGAGGATTAGAGATAATATGTGTAAAGCTACTAAACTGATGGAAAGTAGTCAAAAGCACCTGCCATATTTTGATTACTAGTAATATGATTATTATGAGATTAAGATTCTTATAGCAGCTGCTATTGAGCTCTATTCTGAGTCCCTTTACCCAGCCAGAGTATCTACCCTCAACTCCCCTGGGTGTTGGTGGCTATATGCTCATGTTCTCCATGAGGCTTATGGCCTTCAATGCCCCACTACTCTAAAAGTTTCTCCTGAAAGCACTCCCTCAATAAAACACCTGCACAAGAATCCCCATTTTAGGATTCATTTCTAGGAACCCTAATTTATTGTTTTTACTATTATTACAAATAATAATAAAAATGCCTTCTACTAGCATCCAAAGATAATTCAAGCAATCAGCTGAAGATAAAGCAAATACATATAGTACCAATACTTTCCCCTGCCTCTATCTCATCCTTAAGCTCTGGCCAGCATTTATTATTAAGTCCCAAATTCAGTTTGGGGAATATCTGGAACAGGATACATTCTTTTATACCTTAATTGAAAGAAGATTTTAATATACCAAAGAATTTACCTGAAATAAATTAAAAGTCAAACAAGTTAAATTCAATAAAACCAAAATAACCATATAGATTGCTTTGTTCACTTCTTAAATTTTCTAGAATAAAGTTTCATTTAAACAGTATTTTGTAAGTGCAGATAAGTGCCTAACAGTGAGTGAAACATGCATTTCACTTAGTTTTCAATTATAAGTAACGTGTGTGATTCACAGTTCTTTTGACATCATATAGATACTATCTCAGATTATTTCATTAGTGGGGGGAAAAAAATCACTTGACATGCTTAACTCTTTCTTTCTTTTTTTTTTTTTTAGTTGTTTTTATTTTCTTTTTTTTAATATTTGTTTTATTTATTTATCCCCCCACCCCTCATTGTTTGCACTCACTGTCTGTTCTCTGTGTCTGCTTGTCTTCTTTTTAGGAGGCACCAGGAACTGAACCCGGGACTTCCCATGTAGGAGGGAGGGGCCCAATTGCTTGAGCTACCTCTGTTCCCTTAACTCTTTAGAAGACCTGGTATGTGGCAAAGTCCAGGTTCAAAAGGTTCACCAAGGCTTGAAATTTTGTGCCTATTTTTATTGGAATTGGATATTATTAGATGACACTGATTTTTTAATAGCAGCTTTTTGAGTTATAATTCACATACCACAAAGTTCACCCTTTTCTATTATAATCAATTTTATTAAAATGTATTCATAAACATGTACAATCCAGTGTTTTCTAGTATATTCACAGAGTTGTATAACATTCCCCACTAATTTCAGAGCATTTTCATTTCCTCAAAAAGAAAGCCCTTGCCCATTAGCAGCTGCTCCCTCTCCACCCCTCCCCAGCCCCTAATGACTAACCTACTTTTTGTTTCTGTGGATTTGCTTATTCTAGAGATTTCATATAAATGGAATCATACAATATGTGACCTTTTGTGACTGGCTTCTTTCACTTAGCATAATGTTTCAAGGAACCTCTGTACTTTAGCATATATCAATACTTCATTACTTTTTATGACCAAATAATATTCCATTTTATGGACATGCCACAATTTGTTTATCCAATCATTAGGTGAGGGATATTTGGGTTGTTTCCACTTTTGGATTATTATGAATAGTGCCGCTATGAACATTCATGTACAGGTTTTTGTGTGTACATACATTTTCATTCCTCTTGGGTATATACCTGGGGGTAGAATTTCTTGGTCATAAGATAACTGTATGTTTAGCCTTTTGAGAAACTGTCAAACTATTTTTCAAAGTGACTGCATCATTTTATAATCCCACCAGCAATATATGAATGTTCCATTCTGATTTTTCCACATCCTCATCAACACTTGTTATTGTCTTTTTTTCTTTTTAAGCCATCCTAGTAAGTGAGAAGTGATATCTCATTATACTTATGATTTGCATTTCCCTATTGATGAATGATGTTGAGTACTTTTTCATGTGTTTGTTGGACATTTGTATATCTTCTTTGGAGAAATATCTACTCAAATCCTTTGCCCATTTTTAAATTGGGTTATGTATCATTTTATCATTGAGTTGTGTTTTTATATATTCAGGATTCAAGTCTCTTATCAGATATTTGCAAATATTTTCTCCTATTCCATAGGTTGTCTTTTCACTTTTTGACATTGGCATTTTAATTAATCCTGTCCCCTTTTTTTTAATTTACAAAGGATGAGAAAGAAAACATTTGTACAAACATAAATGCAAGTACTCTGAAAGGCAAAAGTACAAGGCATATAAATGAAACTTGGCACTTAAGTGCAAACCATGTCACCCTCAATGCCTTACTCTGAATCTGCACATCCAACACAATATGTGTTTCTATTGGCCGTATCTTATTTTTAAATTCCAGGACTTCAGAACTCAAATTCTTATCTCCCATCAAAAAGAAAGTCATCTATGAATTCCTGCACCATAAACCTCTCCAGCAGAGAGCGCTAATGTTTTTTAAATGTTTTTCTAAGTAAAGCTTTCTTAGAAAAGTCTTAGGTGGGGCATATGGGAATCCCCTACATTTTTAATGTAACATTTATGTAATCCAAATCTTCTTTAAAAATTAAAAAAAAAAATTTTTTTTTTAAGGAAAAGCCTTAGGAAGCAGTTACCACACTTTCGCATCCTCACACATCTGAGAATATAAGACAAGAAGGGATTTATTCAATATTCATTAACAGCTTATTGAGCACCCATTATCCCCAGGTACCATGTTAGGTCTTGGGATACCAAAGGGAAAAAGACATACTCCTTACCCTCAAATAATTTAAAGTCTAGTGAGGATGCTTGCTCCAATCTCCCCATAGTCTCCATCAATCAAGTAAAGCATTTACTACCGAATCTTCCGCTTTCCTAGCCCTAACCACACACTTATATGTAGAAAGTGAATAGGCTAACTGTCTCTTATTTGAAAACAGCAAGCTTAGGAGGGCCAGAGATAATCTAATAAAAGCCTCTCATTTTATAAATGGAAAATCTATAAAAGATTTATTTTATTCATTTATTTCTCCCCATCCCCTTGTTGCACTTGCTGTGTCTGTCTTCCTTGTTTCTTTTTAGGAAGCACTGGGAACTGAACCCAGGACCTCCAGTGTGGGCTGGAGGCGCCCAATCACTTGAGCCACCTCCACTCCCTTAAATGGAAGCCCATGAGGTCATGATGACAGCTAACACTAATATGAGACTTATACTATGTCTAGAACTGCTTTACTCTTCACCACTACTCATTTTTAAAATGGAAAACTAAGGCACAGAGAAATTAAGTAATTTGACAAAAATAAAAAAAGCTCATAAGAGAAAGCTGAGATTTGAATCTAAGCTGTAATGCTCTAGAATCCATGTTTGTAGCCACTATGCTAAATATAGGTAGCTATTCCTAAAGTTAGTCATGATTTTCTGATTCACTGGCTTGTTGTTTTGTGCTAATCATCATGGTTTCCAGTATCTTCAACCCCAATTCTCTGGTCAAAAATAATCAAAGGAAAGTCAAGATATGACACATCAAAGTCACAAGACACCCAAGTTGGAAAGAGTGGCCCAAAGCCAACCTGCATGTACATGTTACTAGAAGGAGATAAAGCTATTCAAACCCATGAAAAAAAATAATAAGTAATCTATAATAAGTAATTCTGGGGTCTAACTTTGGCAAATGTTGCCACATGTATGTACCATTCCTGTCACCTCTAATCATCCTGTCTACTCCCTTCCACCTCCAAACTCCAGTCTTTTAAGTGTGTTTCTCATTGAATTAAGCAAAAATATTTTGATCTGCGAGACCCAAAATGAGCTGGGATCCTGAGATAACCCTGGAATATACAAGAAAGGAAGATGTATGTTTCAGAAGTCTCAGCCCTCACTTCATTCATTCATTCATTCATTCATCATTAAACAGTTCTATTTTTTTTTTTTTTAAAGATTTTATTTATTTATTTATCCCCCCTTGCTGCTTGTGCTCACTGTGTCCATTTACTGTGCATTTTTCTGTGGTCTACTTGTCTCCCTTTGTTGGGTCATCTTGCTGTGTCAGCTCACCATGCCGCATGGGCTGGCTTGCCTTCACCAGGAGGCCCCGGGAATCAAACCCGGGGCCTCCCATATGGTAAACGGGAGCCCTATCGATTGAGGCACATCCGTTTCCCTCAACAGTTCTATTTTGTACCTACCCTGTAAAACATTGTAGCAGTTGCTAGGATATACTAGTCCACACAGCGGTTGTGGCTTTGCCCTACTGAAATCTCTCAGCATATCTCCAGAGGTTAGGGATCTGCAGTTAAGCAATCACCATCTTTCAGCCTACTGGGCCTCTAAAAGACGGCTGAGCTGCAGGCTTAACAGAGTGACTCAGCAAGGTTAAGGACTTTTAGATTATGTCACTGTAAGGTACACAGACTATAGATGTAACAGCATATTGTTTAGAAATGACTAAACTACATTAGAGCAATTTGCATCAACTATAAAGAACTTTGTAAATAGATATTCGCTTTATGATTGTATTTTGTTGGGATGCAGACATCTTTTTGTTCTTGGGGACACTGAAGAGTAAAATATTATATCTCCTTATTGAATTGAGGGAATTTTATTTGACAAATTCTACTCAAAGACATAGTCAACCTCTGTAAATATCCTGTAGTAGGGCATTCTACTGGGCCCTATATTTATCCACATATTTGCCTCAATTTTTTATGTTTTAAGCTTTATGATAGCAAGAATCTCTGTCCTGCTTTGTCTTTTGTGGACCCCAGAAAATTATGTACTTAAGCTAACACATTCCTGTGCCTGTGTAGATGGAGCCTTTTAATTAGGTTCAGTTAAGAGATCTTGATTAGTTCCTTATTGACTAGACGTCAGTGAAATGTGACACAGGTTGGGTCTCTACCCTCTTTCTGGGTCTTATATAAACTGAGAACATACAGAAAGACACAGAGAAAGGAAGCGTCTATTTTGACCCTGCCATGTGAGAGAGGACTCAAGGATTGCCAGCAGCAGAAACTGAAACATGAAGCCCCCAAGAGGCTGGGCCCACAGAGCAGCTCAAGGCTGAAAAGACCAGCCATATGCCTGATTGTCCACAGCTGAACTCAGGGAGAAAGTGGAGCAGCAGAGGCTGGGAGAGGAGCTCCAGATAGAGACAAGTCCTATGCCTGGTTGCCCACAGCTGAGCTCTGGGAGACAGTAGATTCTGGAGGGGAAGGCTGGGATCTCAGCAGAGATCAGCTGCTATATTGCCTCACCACTGGCAGGACACCAGGATCACTAGTAGCTGACTTTGGTGAGAAAGCATCTCTGATGGTGCCTTGATTTGACATTTTCACAGCTTTAGAACTTAAGCTTTTACCCTAATAAATTTCCCATTATAAAAGCCAACCCATTTCTTGTACTTTGCATTGACAGTCCTTTAGCAAACTAAGACAATCTCAATGCCCTTGTATGCTCCAAAAACAAAAATACAGTGGAGATAATAAACTAGCTTTACAAAAAGATGCAGAGATAAGAAGAATAAGCGGGTGAATGGAACGTATGTCTGCATTTAGTTATGTAGGATACAGGAGTCAAGGCCAAAGAGAATGGTGGTTGTAGGGGAAAGAACTGCCACAGACTGGAAGTTTGGTTAGTTCTAGTCTTCATGGATTTATCATGTCCATTGCTAACATCCTCTGGAGAAATGCTGAGAACCTGTGGGCTTCAGGAAGGAAAGTCATACCCATGACATAGGCTGGTGTATCCCCAGCAACTGGTACCATATTTTGTACATCGTAGGTGTAATAAAAATATTTTTTGAGTGATGAATGGATGAATGAGGTCTGAGACTTCTGGAACATGGACTATATCCACTTTCTCTTTCCTGTATATTCCAGCATAGATGATAAACACATTGGAAAACAGAAACTCCTACCTACACTGTTAGTGGCTTGACCCAAGTCTCAAGGCTGGAAGAGCTGCCACTAGAATCCAAGATAAGACTCCAAGATCAGTGCTCTTTCTGGCATATGTCTCCTTCTTTTTCTGTTACAACTTACTTGATTGCTTTTCCAATTGTTAATAAACCGCATATATATCTGCTCCTATTCCTAGAGAATCTGTTCCGTGGGTAATGAAGGCCTGTATTTGCTGTGTATTGTAATTGACAGATGTGTTTATATCAGGCCAAGAAAAAAAAAAAAGACTGCTGAGGAAAAAGAGAGAAATAAAGGTCTGGCTGGCCTTAGATCTGGGTTACTCCAAACCAGAGAAATGGAGGGGTTTACTATGAGGAACCTCAGAAGCCAGATGCTTTTACAGCACCAGGAAACCTCTGGCCCAGATTTCAACATGGTTCAGGGAACACAGATTGAATTCTCATAGGGATCACAGCAAGCACTGTCTCGGCCACTAGCAGAACTAACTCATCAGGGCTATTTATACATCACTTCCTAGGAACTGAGGAGTACCAGCTCTGCTTTAATTCTGGGCTTTCAGCCTGGCTTCACATGCAAATATTTCCTTAGAAGTTACCTCCTTTTTAATGGCTAGGAAAAGGACAAGAGTCAAAATAATTAGCTGGCTGCTGATGGTGGATTCCAATATGCGGCCCAGATGACAGTATGCATTCTTTAAATAGGATGCATGAGAAACTTTCAAAGAAATATATTTGGACAACTTCCCAGAAGACAGATCAGCTGGGGATGTCAAGCATCCTGCTGCAGGAATTGGTACTTTTCCTTAGGAGAAGGAGCTCTAAGGTTACCTTCACAGTATTTGTCTGTTAAGGAAGGGGTAGAGTATAGTTAAGGCAGTGGGGCAACTAGCACAGAATATGGTGAGAACATGGGGTAACTCATGGATATTTCAGATAGGGACCACGATAAGGGATCTACTCACATAGAAGTACACAGAAATACACATCTGGCCTTCTTCAATTGCATTTTGAATTTCTAGGTCAAGCTACTTTGTTCCAAACACTCATGTGCACTGACCTTTCTCATCCTGTCCTAGGAATTCTCACCACTGAGGCTTATTCTCAGAATTTCCCCCAGACCCAAGGAAAGCTGATTTTAAACCTTGGCTACACGGAGGCTGAAAATGTCAGAGAAATATGGTGAGCTGTTTGGCCAAAAATAAATACAAATTCTCTATTGAAGAAAATGTGCTCAGTCATACACAGATGAATCAGGGGGATTGGGGCAAACGTTCTGAGAATGCAAAAATGTGAGTAGTTTCTAACTTCTGGTCTTTTCTCCTGACCTGGCACCTCAGTAGAACAAACTTGAATCACGATGCAGGGACAAGATTTAAAAGTAAAGTATACCATTACAGTAACATTCCAATTGATGATGCTAAAGCTAGCTAAGTTTCCACCCTCAGATCTTGTTCATTATGACCCTCATTCAACCCTACACTGCCACCCACCTCCCTTCCCCTTTAATATGGTAGCATATCCACATACTACCTGGATATACCCTCTCTGCTAGAGTACAATATCCTTAAGAAAAGGAATTATATGTATCTTGGTATTCTTCCTCACCTTTGCCAGATCCCCTATGCTTTCTTTTATTCACTGTAGGCTCAATGTTTAATTAATTTAAATAGGTTTTTTCATTTTCATAAAGAAATTTCATAATACTGAATTGGAAACGACTGTTAATGCTGGATAATATCCTGTCTTCCATTAATGACAATTTTCTCAAGTCTCTCTAAACTCTTATCAAGGCATGCCACATGGAACACAGCTTAATGCTGATGTCACTCAGAGATTTTTCTTTTTCATTCATCCTTCATCAGCTCAGAAGGAAACTGGCAAACCCAGGATATAGGTGATTACTTCATGTGGGTCATTCAGCCATCAGATGTCCAAAATGTCATGATCCTTTCATTACTATTATTTGTGACAGCGTGTTTGGGTAAAGGAACTGACTGCCCTTGCTGTGTATATGCATCTGCTTTGTCATAAGAGCAGAAAGTCTACTTCTAGCCATTCTACTCAACAGGAGGTTATAGAAAGCAGAATAGATTTCTTCTGCTTCTCTAGATTAACTGGGCCCAGAGGATGGACTGGTGATTTTAAAACAATATCCGGGCAGCTAAGGCAAAGGTATAGGATTTACTGGGGCTAAATTCTTCTCTTTGAACACTTAAAAGTTCCCCTTTCTTCGTCAGGTTTTTTCTGACTACTGTCTGCTCCCTGCGAGCACTTGCTCTATCCTCTTAATGTTAGTTTAAGTAGAGCTGCCCAGTTGTCTCCTGTGTGTTCGTCCTACTAAATGGGAGCCATTCAAGTCAGGGACAGATTTTATGCTTCTTTGGTTTTGCCCATGATATCTAGTACACTGCTGAGCACATAATAGGTATTTACTATCAGTGATTGAATTTTTAATCACTCTTATAGACTTGGACAAATTTGGCTATGGAAAGAGTGGTGAGTCTTTCAGAATTTTCTTTTGCCAAAATAAACTGATCATAGTATTTTACAGTCTTATAGACACTCCTTAGAGATATATATTCCCTAGAATATATTCTAAGATTCCACAGGTCCTGTTCTCAAAGAGATTACAATGAAGAGAATAAACTAGGCACATGGATGAAAAAACAAACAATATTTGTATTTCTAATTACAAGACCTACTCTGGGATGCCAATAACTTCTGGTTACTAAATATTCTTTCTTCTTTATGGGGCCATATCATGGGCATATTTTAAAAGCTCTCTGAAAACACGTATGAGATTATTCAACTTTCTCTTCAACGTAATGTAAGCAGGAGCTTGTTGGATGCCTTATAGAATGAAGAACAAGAGAAACATCTATTTGATCCTCCAGTTTTAAAGTTAGATTCCTGGAAGCAAAATCACAAATTCAGAAGTCCTTTTTCTCCTATGTTAGTAATAAATGTCACAATGGAGGCAATTTTGTTAACGAGGATTAGGAATAAAATAAGGATAAACAAATTTATAAGCTACATATATGATGTCAACCCAGAGCTGATAGTTTTAATGAATTTGATTACTTCAATATCCTACTAATGGAAGTCACTTTTTTATTCATATCACTTGAAATGGAATCTTACAGATTATCTATTTTATAACCTCTCTATATATGAAGAGACTGACTCCAAAAGAGATTAAGTAACTCACTCCATATCATACAGGTGGTGATACGACAGTGATAAGACAATGGCTCATCTGATTGGGGGGAGCAAAAACGGAAGTATACCCCTTTCCAAACATTCAAGAAAAAAACGCAAATTGGACATTTTCAATCTTTTAATGGCATGACTTTTTTTTTTTTTAGGTACAGGGGCTGGGGATTGAACCCGGGACCTCACATGTAGGAAGTTGGCACTTAACCACTGAGCTACCTCAGCTTCCCCGAGGTGGTTTCTTCGTCTGCTTTGCCTGTTGATTTTTTCAGGAGGTGCCAGGAACCAAACCCAGGTTTGTGGGAGGCGGGTGTTCAACTGCTCAAGCCACATCTGCTCCCTGGCATGACTTTATAATCTGCATCTCTTATAGCACTTACATGTTTCATTATTAATCCTGTATATTTATCTCCCTCTCCAGTTGGTAAGTAGTTTGAGGACCAAAACAAAATTTAAATTAGCATAGTATCTCTACACAGTGTGTCTCACAGGCGCATACTCCCAGTGAATGTTGAATGACCAAAAGTAGGAATGCTCTTTCTGCCTCTCCTCACAGAATCAGGAAGACAGCTGCCAGCCCACAAAGGAATGGACAAAGAAAGAATACAGCAGTGTCACAGAGACAGCCTTTTTTCCCCCTCTCAGGGTGATTCATGTTGTAGCCCTAATGTGAACTGGCTCTTTGTGGGACACAGCTGGGTCTCATGTAAGTCAGCAATGCCATTTTCTTTGTTCCCATTTACACAAACAGATCAGATGGCCCAAATAATTTAGTTATCATTTTATTCCTTTGGTTAGTCCATGTACAATCTTTTTTTTCTTTTTTAATGGGGATGTGATGCCATAGCAACTCAAGAGCAATCTTGAGTAAGCCTGGGCAAAGAGACTAAATTAAAATGGGGGTGGGGTTGAGAGTGAAGAGCAGATGAGGATGGTAACTCCTCTAAATTCCTGGGAATTCCAGGAGGTAATTCCCTTGAATTCCTGGATTTGAAGCGATTTGTTTTGTTTTGTAAAGTATATTGTTAACATTTCAAATGTAGGGCTTCTTGACTCAGAGGTAAGAGGGTCTGGCAGGAGATGGGATGGACCTGGAGTTTCTCAGCAGTGAAAACGTTGGGTATGAGTTCAGGGATGGCCCCTCTACCTTGTTGTTCCCTTCTCACCCAGAAAATGACATTTTAGAGAGGTGGATGGTACTGAAGGCCCAGAACTCTAATTTAAGCCGCTTACTTTGATAAAACTGTAGATCCTTTCTCACTGGGGCTCGGCCTTTCAACCTGAGCACGCAGTGTAAAGAAAGGGAAAGGGACGTCTGAGTTTAAGAGGGAGGTTCCCACGTGCTCTACCCGAGCCGTCCCTTAGGGCTCAGCACACGACTTGTAAATAACTAGTTACCCAGGGAAGCACACCTGAGAAGGCGGGGGGATCAACCGGAAGACACATGCTGTACTTTCAAAGTCACTTGCGTGGCGCTCCTGGTGTACTGCCCTAAGCCTCTCTCCCTTTCTCCCGTCTCGAAAACAATCCCTGCTCTTTTTAGCTCCCCGGCGAGACGCGCGGCTTTGCAGTGCTGCCTGCGGACCCGCGCCTGAGGGAGGGGGCCGGGGCCGGGACCAGCACATGGCGCGCTCCGGGGAGGGGGTGGGGGTGGCAGTGGCAGCTGCGCTTTGTTTCCAGCAGCGACGAGTGAGTCACCGGCCCCCGCAGTCCCAAAGCTGGGCACAAACTCGGGCCAGGGCTGCAGCAAAATCAACAGCAGGAGCAGCTACCGAAGCGGCATAGCCTCTCCCTCCTCCTCCTCTTCTACTTGCCGCCACCACCGCCGCTGCCGCCGCCGCCTCCAGCCTCCTCCCAGTCCCCTCCTCCTCCACCCGCGAACTTAGTCAGCGGTTCGCGCCACCGCGCCCCCATTGGCCAGCGGAACGCGCCGCGTCACAATGGAGCCGGTCGGAGGCGGCGAGCTGGGCAGCACTGGGGCTTCCCGCTGAGCCCGCAGCCGCCCGCAGCCGGGAAAGTGCGGGCGCCCGGCCGCCGCCCGCGCGCCCCGAGCGGCGCGGGGCACACAGTGCGGAGCGCGCTGGCGCCGGGGCTGGGGTAGCGCATGCAGGACCGAGCCTGACACCCCCGATTCACGGAGGAGGAGCCGAGTCGACCCAGGTGGTGGAGAAGGAAGACCGGGTAAGAGCACGCAGCAGGTGGGGTTGGCCGAGCAGGTGCGGTTACCTGTCCCTGTCTCACCTGCGTGCCGGGCCTGCGGTCAAGTGCTGGACGGGAGAGACGAGCCGTGGCTTTGCTGCCCCCTGCCTCCGAGAGTGAGGGAGTAGTACCCCTGAGAGGACCTCTCCTGGTTGTTGGGGTCTTTGAGGGAAAGAGAAGTAGGTGGCCCCGACGAGGTGGTCCCCCGTTTACCCCAGCAGTCTCAGAGGCTGCAGCTGAATGTGAGTCCTTAGGGCTGGTGCGGGAAGAGGGGCTCTGGATTTTCAGGCTGGAATCTCTCCATCCGCAGGTAAGAACTCCCCTGAGGGCGTCCACTTTTGGTCGTTCTCCTTTGCCGGCTGCCCTGGCTCTGTCTGTTGACAACTATTTCATGTCCCTTGGATACTCGTTCGCCTACAATTTGATGGTGGTGGTGGGTGGTTTTTTTTTTTTATTGTTGTTGTTGTTGTTTGAGGGAGAAGGGGCCAGTTGATACCCATTTAAAAGAGAAGCTCAGAAGAGTTTACTCTCCCGGGGCTGCAGTTGAGCAGGTTCTGAGAGATCAGAAGAGAGGAGACTCGGTCTTGGCTCGTTACTCTGTGTCCTCAACTGACTTCTCAAAGTCCATAGGTTGCCTTTAGTCAGATGACATTTGTGAGTTTTCTTTGTGGTCAGAAAGAAAAAGATTCCCTCCCACCCCTCACCCCCAAAAGGGACAATCCTATATTTAAAAAAATAATAAACATAACTATACCTTAACTTCCTCGAATAAATTTACCTTGTCTAAACTTTTTTAAAAATACTCTGTAAAATATATCAGTAGGAAAAATTTAAATTATAAATGTGTAACAAATTTAAAATAGCATTTTGTTCTGTACTTTCTAGGAGGATATTAGATGTTATGTGTCTTTATCAGATTGTGCCTTCTCCTAAACCTAAGTGTAGGATAGAAGCACACAAAAGAAATCAAACAGTAGTATAATTATTGAACAATTCCAATATCCTGGACATGTTCAGATTACACCTCCAGAACCCCAGATTCTCTTTGTAGATGCCAAGGTGATCTTCTTTTGCCCTTGGCTTTCTAGTCAGCAGATCCACTCTTGAAGAGAATAAAAAATGACAGGTAATCTCCTAGGTAACCGGACTTGTGTGATTTAAGAATATAAGCCTTAACATGTATGACTTTTCTCAGCTAAAAAGAGGACAGCTAGCTCAGGCAGTGAAGGGGGGCAGAGTTGACACTGAGTGCACAATTGAATCTCAGCACTTTTCTTATATCTACAATCAAAAAAAGTTTTTTTTTTCATTATATATATATATATATATATATATATATATTAAAGCCTACATATAAATTAACTTTACCATTCTTTAAAGCCAGTTCAGGGAGTGGATGTGGGTGGCTCAAGCAGCTGAGCACCTGCTTCCCACATTGGAGGTCCTGGGTTTGGTTCCGGTGCCTTCTAAAAAACAACAAGCAAAACAGAAAAACCAACTCAGGGGAGCCTAGTGGTTGAGCGCTGGCTTCCCACATACAAGGTCTCTGGTTCAATTCCCGGCCCCAGTACCTCAAAAATAAAACAGTTCAGTTTTTCTGCAATTTGGAAAGATGTTCCAATATGCCCAGCCCAATGAGCATATTTTTACAGTTTGAGTTTTTTTTCAGATAGTTAAAATTTGCTTTTTTTTTTTAAGACTCTTCCCTGCCCCCCTACCATTCCCCATAACTGTTTCGATCTTCAGAATGCAAACACCAACATTGATTTTAATAAAAAACACCCCAATCAATAAAGCTTGAAAAACGTACCAAATACCAAGTTTTTCTTATACTAATCTGTGTAGGTGTTTTCCTAAAACACTTACCCTGCAGTGACCTGAAATTTGTCATTTTGTTTTGTTTCCTGAGGATGATGAGGGAAAATATTTAGATGATTCTTGCTTTAGTCAAAGCTTTATTTTTATTTGTATCCAAGTTTTGTTTTTTTTTTGTTTGTTTGTTTGTTTTAATTTCCAAGTCCTGTTTAATAGTATCTGAGTATTTTTACATTAACTTTTCTACTAGTCATCCAAACATCACCTGTTTAATCCAATCCCTGATTTTCATTTAATGGCCCTTAAGTTGAATTGCCAAATTTTATTTTTTGTTTTTCAGTGTCCTTCCAGCATACACTGATATCAATGCATTCTGACCCCATGTTACTCCAGACTTAGTGGAATGGTTTGCATTGCCTTCTAAATAGTATGCCCCTCAAGCTGTCTTGACTCAGGGAGTACTGCATGCTCCAGCAAACAGTTTAGCTCTGTGGCCACTGGAAAAAAAAAAAAAAAAAAAAAAAGGAATTTGGGAGACCCAATTATAATGCAGAATTTATTTAACCAATTATAGAATATGTTCTGATTTGTGTTATGTCTGCTTTCACATCACTGCCTTTTCTTTTATTGCTATTGCCTACTTTCATTTTATTTCCCATCTGTAGTTTCTATACTCCCTGTGTGCCTTTGTTATAACTTAGTTTTCTCTGGTGTTTAAAATAATGGCTTTGGTAGGCATAATAACCTATTTTTCTTCTTCTGGATCATTAAGATTGATTTTAAATAACATTAGCCCTAACTCCAATCATTGAACCTCTCTTCTAAGTTCTTATCACTACTGTTCATTTAGAAATTGAACAAAGGGTAATAATAAACTCCCTGTTCTATGACTTCCTTTCACTTAGGATTCTCCTCAATTCCAAGCACAATTTAAATTCACTCCATCAATGCTATTGTGAACCCACATGAAGGAAATTAATAAAAAAGAGTGTAGAGCTTTAACCTTGACCTTTCCTTTTTGCCTTTTTGACCTTCATGCTGTCTTTGATTTGGGTCACATGGTTCTGCTTATCCCTTTCCAGGCTGTGCATCTTTGAACTTCATCTCCTGCTTCTTCAATTTCATAGTGCCCTGTAACTCTTTCTTCTTCTCTGTCTCATCCTGTGGCCATTTTCCAGGGCTCCATTCTGTAATGCCCACTCTGGCCAACAGCATCTTTCATAGGAGCTGTCAGCTGTACAGTTTGCACTTCTCTTCAAATTCCAGCTCCACACAGGTACTGTTGACTAGCATATTCCTTTTGATTCTTTCTCAGGTGTGCAGATTTGAAAGCTTATTCAAACCCTTTCCTCTGTCAAATTACTTGTCAGCATTTTGAAACCCTCACCCAAACCTATTGCAAATTTCAAGAGGTCTTTAGACTTTTACCTAAAAGCACGGACTTTGCAGACTGTTGGGCCTGGGTTTGAACCTGTGCCATGACTTTGGATGAGTTACTGGATTAGTTAAGATTATCTACCAGTTATACCAACCTCAAAGAACAATGGCTTAAGCCAAATGATGTTGTTTCTCTCTCAAATTAAAAAAAAAAAAAAGTTTATAGAGAGACAGTCCAGGGCTGGTATGATGTTCCCACAGTCTTCTGAGATCTAGACCGGTTCCCTCTTTTGGAGCTGCCATACATAGGTGAAGCCTTCAACCTAATGGGCCAAGATGGAGCTTCAGCCAACACGGAGCTTCAGCCAACACATGCATGTTGTAAGTAGCAGGAAGGAAGGGACGGGAAGAAGAGTGAGAAAGAGGTAAGAGGTAAGAGCCCATGGCCTCTTTAGGAAATGTCTTGGAAGCTGTCATATACTTCCTGTTACATTTCATTGGCCAGACCTTAGGGATATGGCCTCACCAAGCTGCAGCAGAGCCCGGGAACATTGTCCTGATTCCACGCAGCCTTGTACCTAGCTGAAAAAAAAAAAAATGGGTAGGGGGTTCCCATCCTGGTGCAGAAGTAGGGACTTTGGGGTAGCCAAACACCACAGTTAATCTAAACCTCTTTTTTTCTTAACTGGTATCACCTATCTCACAGGATTCTTAGGGTTAAAAGAAATATATATAAAGCACTCAACATTATCTGGCATAAAACAAGCCAACAGTAAGTGCTAATTCTCACTCTTCCTTGTATCTGTTTCATGAATTGTTTAGTTTCCCTTCTTTCATATGATTGGCCTCCAAATCCTATTTTATAGACTTTGGAATTTGCCCCAAATGGTGACACCAGTCTGTTGTCTTGTACCTTTTCATGGGAGAGAGATGGAGTATTTGAGTGGCAGGGAACAACACATTATTGCTCAAAATCAGCATTTATTTCTTAGCTTAAATCAAAGCTTAGATAAAACAACAACAAAACATGGCTCTTAGAATCAAATAGATCTGGATACGAATCCAGAATCTACCACTTACTCAGAACACAACCTCAGCCTCTCTCAGCCTCTATTTTCTGTAAACTGGGAATAATAATCGGGTATGTGGATTAAATGAAATAATGTATATGTGTGTGTGTATGTGTGTATTTATATATAAAGTGCTTAATAATGTGCCTGATACATTAAGCAATAGCTTTTCTCTCTCCTTTTTAAAAATTTGTCTAATTCTGGATGAACTTTTTTGGAAATGAACTCTTATTCTGTTAAAAAAAAAATGTTTTAAATTTGGACATCCCACACATATACAAATGAGTGTTGTTAATCTTTAGTAAAACTTTTTGAAAATTATCTCAAATCAATTGGCTGTGTATTAGTCAGGGTTCTCTAGGGAAACACGAACTGACAGGAGCTATCTGTAAATAGTATGAGATTTTATTAAATTCTCTCACACAACCATGGGGATGCACAAATCCAAATTTCACAGGGCAGGCTGCAAACCAGGGGCTCCGATAAAGATCCTTGATGAGTTCCTAGGAGTCGCTGGCTGTCCGAAGTAAAGATGGGAATTCTCTCCTTGAAGGCTGAATTCTCTCACTTCCCCTTTTAAGGCCTCCAGCCAATTGGATGAGACATCACTCATTGCTGATGGCAATCTTAGCTGATTGTAGATGTAATCAGCTATCTATGCAATCAACTCACTGATGCTTAAAGTCCATGAAATGCCCTCTTATTACATTTAGCCTAATGCTTGCCTGACCAAACAACTGGGCACCGTTACCTTGCCAAGTTGACACAGTAGCCTAACCATCATAGGTTGTATATTTATAACCCAAAAAGCAGTGATATCTTTTCCTGTCTCTTTTGATCAAAAAACATAATAGCTCAGCCTGATGATTTACCTTCTTCAGTCCTAATTTAAATAATTTTTAACTGTTCCACTCTGAGAAGCTGAAACATTTTCACCATTAAGTATATGGTGTAGTATTTATTTTTACAGCATCTATTTATTAAGTACCTACTGTGTGACAGGCCCTGTGCTAGGTCCTGGGGATACAACAGTTATTAGGAAAGGGATATACACCTGCTGTGAAACAAATGCCCTGTTGTGGGAGGTTGCATGGGAAGCTTAGGGGGAAAAAGTTGGTGATGTGGCTGAAGTAAAGAGGAGTATGGCTTGAGATGAGCTCAGACATATATTCCTACTTGTATAAGTAGGAATAAGAAAGTACCACAGGTTTCCAAAACCACTCCAAAAGAGGTGTTTCACAATGTTTGGAGCAGTCTGAAATAAGTATATAACTCCTCAATGTGATACTCTGAAAGGGACTGTATTAATCCAGGAATAATTTAATTCTTTTTTTGTTTGTTTGTTTGTTTGTTTTTACAATTGATTTATGCTATACTGGCAGTCTAAATACAGATACTTTTTTTTTTTTTTTTTTTTTTTGATATACCAAGCAGATGTAGTCTGAGAAAGTTGGCTGTGAAGTGGGATTCTTTTCAGAAAGAGTCAGGGCTTCGATCTGCATGACCCTTAGCAAGATGGAATTTGAAGCTGTTTGGCTGAATAGGGGCCATGTGAAAGACCCTTGGAAGAAAAGGTAGCCTGTAGAGTAGCAATGGAAAATGACCACAGGAAGGGAGACCAGGGCAGTTCGTTCCAGAGGGATGGCTGGACTTCTTTGCCTGGGATGGCCTTTCTCACAGTCCCTGTGAGGTCCACAGGGTCAGTGGGCAGCCCCAATATCCAGCCCCTCCATGGCTTTCAGGTTTGGAAAACAGGAATCCAGCTTGGTACTTTGGCAGTGGGGTTCCACTTCTCATTGCCCTGACCAGCTGAGCTATTGGGGGCACCTGTGAGGAAATGTTGCCTCTTTGAGCCCTGAAACAGCCTTGGAGGGGTGCCGGGGAGGCTCTACCTCTGCATAACATGGTATGGCATGACAGCCTCTAGGAGCAGAGCCCCAGCCATTGGACTGCAGGTTTTGTTTTGTTTGTTTTGTTTTTTGTTTGTTTGTTTTGGCTCCAAGTGGATATATTTAAGGTGAATTCTGTTCATCTAAAGATTTTTTAAGCCCATCTCTCTAGGCAAAACTAAATGAGTTTGTTCCTGGCCCATGTTAGAAATAGGCAGTCCTCAGCCGAGCAAAAACCTGTCTTCCAATGCATTTATGAGTCATTCTGCAGTTTCTTGGAGACATAATGTCAAGCACGGTGGTCAGGTTCACAGGCATACTGCAAGAGAGTCCATGCTCTACCAGGCCTGCCCTAGGGTGCCTGAAATCTTTCACCTTCACCCTACCAGGAATACCTTTGTAACTTGGACTTCTTGCTTCCCATTTGTATTTGGAATTCCGTCCTCCGTGGCCCAGTAAGCCCATTCCCACCCTTGGGGCTTCTCAATTGCACTTATGTCTGCTTAAAATGCTGTCTTATGAATTTGCATGACTCCTTGCTCATCATCAAAAAATCAGCTCCAATGTGACCTCCTCAGACATACCCATCCTGACCACCTTAGCTAAAGTACCCCAACCCCCCCCACTCCTGTCCCCAGCATACTCTTTCATATTACCTTGGTTTATTGTTTGCTTGCATATGTTCTCTTTCTCCTACCCCATCAGAATATAAGTTGTGTGAAAACGAAGACCTTGTCTCTCTTGTTTACTTGCTTTTGGGCCTGGCATGTAACGTCACCTTCCTCAAACTGCTGCATGTGATTTTGGGCAAATAATTTTATCTCTTTGAGCTTATACCTGTGCCACCCATCTCATAGAACAAAAAAACAGAGCTAGAGTTAGTGAACTGAAGATATTTTCTCTTCCCCAAAACTCACTTGTTCATCTTTATATTCCATATTTTGACAAACAGCAGTACTATTTACCCAATTATATAACCCAGAGAAACCTAGAACTCATTCTGGGCTTCTTTTTGCTTCAATTCCCACTATACAACTCTTTGTGCAATTAGTAACCAATTTCTCTAGGTGCTGTATCCTTCAATTTCTTCCCCTTAGCCCCCTTCCTCTCCAGCCCCTTTACTGCCTTGAGTTTTTTCCAGGACCACTGCTAATGGTCTTCTAACCTAACCTGCCAAATTTGTCCTGTACCCTGCCAGAAAAGAAATCTTTCTAAAAGGCAAACCTCATGCCCTCACTGCCTGGTTGAATAATCCATTAATGGCTCCCTTTGCCACAGGACCAAGTCCAAACACCTTGGTGTGCCATACGATCAAGTCTTCCTTTATCTGGCTTCCACAACTCTCCAGCTTCACCTTTTGCCACTTTTCTAAACCTGTAATGTGTGTACCATGGCCATAGTACACAAATTCACACATCCCAACACCAGCTGCTCTAAACTATTTGCAGTCCAGGAAGGGAGTACTAGCTACCAGGTGGCTTCGGTCCATGTCTTTGTTCATTCCCTTTATCTGGGATGTTCTTATCCTCTTGACAAATACCTGCCCATCTTTCAAGACTCAGTTCAAGCATACCTATTCTGAAAGACCATTCCTTGCCTCTGCCTACCACCCCCAAGAGACCGTCACCCCCTCCTCTGTGCTGCTTCTGAGCCCTGTACACCTTTCCTAGGACCTATGACATATAACAGCTCTGCCTCCCCATAGGTGCTCTTTCATGGTAAAGAATGTGTTTTGTTCCTCTCCTGGGCTTCTCGGGCCAGCCATCATACCTGGCATATCATGGGCACACAATAAATGGATAACTGGGAGAGAATTAGTGAATAAAATTCAGCATACTTATTACCTAGTCCAGAACTTCATTTCAATAACATACTTTTGACTAGTATTTGACTGACTCATAATTCAAAGAGGATAGCCTTGACAAAAGCAGGAAGGTACTTACATATGTTATTAATAGATATTAGTTGAATGGCCAACATAATTAGTCAACAAACTCGTGTTCATTGAGTATTCAATGTGTACAGATTTCTAGATTTGGCAACTTGTTGGGATGCTTGAGACAGATTTTGCACTTTTGCCAAATAACTCTGACTTTGTCTTTCTTTTAGGAGTCAAAATTTTAGATGGTTGGCACAGGCTGTTGGTTTACAAGTAGTTTAGAGCATTGCCCCTGAACATTTTTCAAGTATCCACTAAAAGAATTTTGAAAATCTGTGTGCTCTCCTCATACATTTTTAATTAATATATAAAATTTTATCATAATTTTAAATTGTTACAAAAAATGACATTTCTGATATGGATTTTTTTTTACTCTCTTAAATGTGCCCAATGGAAACTAAAACCAAAATGATTTAATATTCATTGTTATCCTTTTTTTTTTTTTTTTTTTTTAAGATTTTATTTATTTATTCATCCATCCCCCCCTTGCTGCTCGTGCTCGCTGGGTCAGCCAACCACGCCATGCGGGCGGGCCTGCCTTCACCAGGAGGCCCCGGGAACCGAACCCAGGGCCTCCCACATGGCAAACGGGAGCCCCACTGATTGAGCCACAGCCGCTTCCCTTGTTATCCATTTTTGAAACACATGAACAAGCTCCTCATTTGTTTCATTGATTACATTATTATAATGTGACTCATGCACTATATCTATATTTATTTCTCTAAAAAGTTCTTGTGACAGTAAGGCCCTATATATTAAGTAAAATTTCATTTGGGTTGAATTCTGATTTTTACTAATTCACAATTGATCAAAACAGAAAATATACATTTTGATGGATAATTATTAAACAGAAGTAAACATCTCTTAATGAGATGCATGGGGTTTAAAAACTAGTTAATTCATAAGTAAATATGATTGCTAGAATAAAATAGGCTTCATAATCAAATCAAGTGTTCCTTTTTAAATATGAGTGCTTAAGAAATCTTGCCACAAGAAATGGACGGCAATGAAGAGGGGGTATAATTCTACTCTATTTTTTAAAACTCCCATATTAATGTGCTAATAATTAGTGATTGGTCACAACTGATTTTCAGTGTTCTGTTGCCTGACAACTTGATTAGGTCCACCTCCAATGTTGTTCAAAACAAAGAAATGGAAACTTTCCCCTGACTTCCAAAAGGATTTGTTTCTCATCACGAAAACCATCACTTTCTCAACATCTGCTACAACAGGTATTTCAAAATGGCCCTCTGCTTAGGTCAATGTACCATAAGCAGACTCCTGAGCAGTGAGATACTTGTTTTTTTGTAATGTGGGAGAAGGATGACTTTGAAAAGGGAAGAGAAAGAGGATGGCTAGAAAGAACCAGCAAGAAGTCAGGTGCTTTGTAGCTGATACTTGTAGGAAAGAGTTGGTTTACAATTTGGAAATATATTCCACTGAACCACACCCCCCCCCTTGAGAAAAAAAGACCCCCAAACTCATACCCCGGTCTGAAAAACGCTGGTTTGGTGCTAAATCAGTTGTAAGGGAAAAGACCATGGCCTCCAATTTAAAGATTCCCTCATGAGAGGCAGAGTCATTTAATAGGAACAGAACATAGTTAGTGCATAGCACCCTTTTAATTATACCCAGGGAAAACTAATTTAATACCAAAGTGATTTAATCCCAAGTAACATCCGTTTTTAAAACACATGAACGAACTCTTCTGGAACTGTGTGAAATTGTATATATATATTCTTTATACCCATTGTTAGGCTAGATACAAAATGAATGGCACCAAACTGAAAGTCAACTGGGTAAGTGGGTGACTGGTTTCTAAGAACAAATATTAATCCCACTGAAAAAAATTGCTTAAGCATTTTATCAAGAATGCATAATTGCAAACTACAAAAAGGTGTGGCCCAATGCTAAATTGGGGCCATTTTTTCTTCACAGTGTAATGCAGTCTGAAGGGAGAGTGGTTGAGGACAGTTTGGAGTTGGACCAGGCTGCTGACCTGTTGAGCAGGGAGCCTTTATTGGGGTGCTCTGGTCCTGCATGAAAGGACACTGTGTAGCTGCCCCCTGCTGTCTTGCCTTCTCCCAACAGCTTACAATTAATTTCTCCTGAAGCACTCTGCAGGAACCCCTACCACATCACTTATTGTGATGTACATCTGTATGTCTCTTCTAACATACTAAAATGCTTTAATATCCACATTTATTCCCCAGATGACCTGCAGTGATGGGTTAGTATTATCCCCATTACACAAATGTGGAAACTGAGTTTCTAAGGGGTTAAGTGGCTTGTCTGAGTAAACTCCACATGTTAGCTGTAGATCTGGCACTTGAATCCTGATAGTGACTTTTTCTACAACGTAGTACCTGGCTTCTTTTCAGAGATGTATTTTATAAAAGACTCCAAGGATTGCAAAATTTGCCTGAAAATATTAGTAAGAAGACGAAATGAGCTATATAAGCTCGCGATTGTTTAATAAAGTTCATGGCTCATAGCAGGGCTTCAGATTTTTTAAAAATAAAAATAACTTAGTTGAGTTTTTCTTCTACCATGCTTCATTATATGAATTTTAAAAATTAATTCTTTCATCTTAGTCTTTGAGCATTTAATATGTGCCAGGCATCATGCCAGGCACTTTAAATATATCCAGCAATGAACAAAACAGAAAAAGACCCTCATGAAGTATACATACTAGAGGAGAGAAGATAGACAATAAACAAATACAAGAAAAAAATGTTATGTAATAAGTGCTAGGAAGAAAAATACAGCAGGGTGAAGGGCTAGAGAATGGTTGGTGGTGGGGTTATGTGAGATGGTCAGGGATGGCTTCCCTTGGGTGGGAACTTTTGAGAAGACCTGAATATTACACAAACTTGAGTTGGAATTCAAGGCCTTGACTTTATTTGGATAAGATGATTCAAATCATGGTATTTTAGAGTTGCATGGAAGAGACCTTAGAGAGTTATCTATTGATTTTTAACATTCTTATATGATAGATGTCTTTGAGAGTCTTTCTCTGAGTAATGCAAACCTGTTTCATATGCATAAAATTTTAACAAGCCTTGAAGTCATCCTTAGACCCCCAAGTTCATACCCATATTTAATATCTACTTCAGTTCTTTCTTTCTACCAGTAAGACCTTAAAGACTATGATCAGTGACTTTGACCTTAGAAAGTGAGGAATAAAAGCAATTGTGGTCTAGAAGGCATCTCCTGCTTTCTTTGTATATACACCACTTTCATTTACGTGGAGTGAAACCTTCCCAAATAGTTTATGTGGCATGTCTTATTTTCCTCTTTCCTGACCGATAGCTTAGCATACATAACATCCCAAGGATTCCAAATGTCCTGGAAAAATATGACCAAGGAGAATTTAGGTTGACAGCAGGAGAGGAAAAAGCAAAAAAGGAAATGGGGATCTTGGAGTAGGATTTTTCTTGCAAATGAAACTTTGGCAACTCATTGTTTTAAAGAATGAATAGAAACTGATAATGCCTTTGAAGGTCTCTGAATGTACAGGCAGCAGAGAGACTGGAGATGGGAAAGGCCTTGCCCGGGTTTCAGTCAGGGCAGTGCCTCCCTAAGGTGAAACAACAGACTCCCTCACCCCACCCAGGATTTCCTTTGGGTACATTTTATACAGAAACAGTACTTGGAAGATAAACTTGTCACTTCCAGGAAAATATTCACTATAGCAACTTATCTTCCCAACCACACTTCCTTAACAGATGTCTCAACTTTTAGTTCGACAATATAACCAAAAAATTTGTGTAGTAATCATCCACACTGTGGAATGAGTACGTGACTTCCAAATTTGGATTCCGTTTCAATTTGCATCTTCAAGATTTGCTAATGAAATACATCTGTCTTAACAACCTCAGAAGCTTAGCAATTCTACCCCTATAGATATTGATAGTTAATGAATTTTTAGGCTGCTTTCTGTTATTGCTCACTTAAAGGCAAAGAAAACCTACTTTTCCAGTTAGAATTGCCCCTTAGTGTACTGACAACTCTATAAAAGAAATAATTTTACCCTTTTCTCTCAATCAATAAAGGTCCTTTCCCTCATATTGTTCCCTACCCCCACCCCACCCTATGTTTTTGGGTATTTCCAGCCTACTTTTTCATCTGTGTGCCTTGTTACTATGGTGATGGGCACCATAGTAATAAAGAACAAAGCAGATGTAATAAGCATCTCCTACATGGTTTACAAATGCTAAAAAGGGATCTAGGCTTTCCAGGCATGGCTTCTTCATTTTTGGTGGTAGACCTGGGCCAGCCCAACTTGGACAGGTGCACAGGCACAGACTGATTTGGGAGCTGCGCAATCCCCATCGTCCTGCACTTGACCAGTCCTTTCTCTGCTCAGGAGTCATTGAAGGTAAAGACCCAATGGGAGCCTGTGGAGGGGATGTTGTATAGCAGTTAGTGCCGCAGATACAGTCAGCCCACCACAATGGACAGATACATATGCTGAAGGGAACTTTGGGCCAGTTTTATTTGTTTGCTAGTCATTAATGTATTACTTGATTTCACATCATTAACCGTAACCTTTTCAATACAGTAGATTTACCAGCTTAGGTTTTTTTCTCCCTTTAAGATACTTCGATTGAACAAGATTTTTTAAAAATTATATAAAAGTCAATTTTGAATACTAAGAGCTTGCAGTATTTGCTTCTAGCCATTGAATTTTTTAATAAGTTTGTTAAACTGTTAACAGGTGCTAATTTTCTGATCGTTTTAGAATTACAATGAAATATGCTCCAGATCTTATGAAAATTAGCGTTTTTTGTAAGATCCAGAAGATGCCCAGAGGTAGTCTTCAGTCTTCTACATACATGTTCATTCTTTCACATATTACATTTTCATGTATCTTATCTTGGGCTCCCCTAATGAATTATCCAAGAGTAAATAAAATATTCCAGTTGTTTCCATTTTCTGGATAATTATTTTAAAATATATTATTTTTTAAAATTTTTATATTGCTTATATTTTTATGTTTGGGGGACACATTCAGTTTAAAATAATGTAGCACAATATTTTAAAATATCAAGTTGTGGTACATGAAGCAGATTTTTGGAGTTAAACATGCTGAATATTCCATGTGCCTGTTGTATTGTGGCACAAGAGCCTGAAGTTCTTCCAGTTCTAAAATCTTGTTTCTTTGCCCATGTGGCTCCTTTCCTTTTGCCTGATGAATCCGTGTTTTGCTTATTGAGTTATCTGCTGTAATGATTGTGACACTGGTGTGAAAATATGCTTGGAATTAACCCCACACATTATGAACTTTTGAAATACCTACACAGTGTACCCCTCCCCCCCATAGTCGGCTTTCCCCCTTTGTGGCATGAATGCAAGAATGAGGGAACTGGAGTGGGAGTTGTAACACCCAGTGCTGACTCGGCTCAGCCTCTGTCTGGGGCCAGCCTGGAGATACATTTTTTTTTTTTTTTTAATAGTTTATTTATTCATTTATCCCCCCCTGCTGCTCGTGCTCACCGGGTCAGCCAACCACGCCGCGCGGGCGGGCCCGCCCCCACCAGGAGGCCCCGGGAACCGAACCCGGGGCCCCCCACACGGCAAACGGGAGCCCCACTGACCGAGCCACAGCCGCTTCCCTGGAGATACATTTTTAACCCTGCAAACAGCACACAGTTTCACCAGCAACATCCGAAGCCACGAGGAAGGTTTTGAAGCAGGAAGTGACATTAGATTTGTTTTGGGAAATATCTCTGATGAATGTGTTGGAGAGGAGAGAGATCATATTGGGAAACCAAGTAGAACAGTGGGGATGGAGGAGAAGATACAAAGAAGTCATAGGATGGATTGTATGCTTTCTTAATATGTATCAATAAAATTGATTTTTTTAAAAAGTCATAGGACTAAGTATTTCCATTTACTTTCATCATAAAATTCCTATTGCAATTACTTATGAAAAGCGGTGCTTTCTGAAGTTTTAAGGTAACTTTTCAATACTTTCAGAGAAGAAATAGATTTGTTCTCTCTCAAATATATATCGGATCTCCCAGATCTTTAAATTTCAGGTTTCTAATGAATATTGATTATGTTAGCCTAATTTTTTAAAATCATAGCTTCTAAACATGATTGTCTTCTGAATGAAAATGGGAAAGTATATGGAAAGTATATTCTACAGAAAGAATCATGACTCTTTTGCACTAAAGAAGCCTGCTGGATCCGAGTTTTCACTCCATGCAGGACGGCTCCTTGTCTTCTCTAGGGTTTGAAAGCTGTGGGCACATTTAATAGGTTTCATGGCCTGGGGAGAACAGAGCTTTTATTTATGAGTAGTTTACTCCTTCGGGGATGACTGTTCTCTGATGCCTTCTGGGCAGAGGTAGTTTCATGGTTGCTTTTGATATTATCATCAGTCTGAAGGTAGAAAGTCAGCCAGTTAGAATTATTCCTTTTTTTTTTTTTTTTTTTTTTAACCAAATAGAAAGCTGCCATTCTTAGAGTTTGCATCACTCGGCTAAAGCTAAGGCAGATGGTAGGGAAGACCTCAAGCTTTTCACTGGCTTTTACTACCACACCATGTGTCTCAGGCAGCCAGCCTTATATACTCTTTTGAACCCAAAGGGTTGACTAATACCAAGAATCAATTTTTCATGATAATTTTAGCAGCTACTCTTTTGATATTGACATACATAGTTAAATGTGTAGTTTTAAAATTTAAATGCCATATATGGATTTTTACTAAGATGGGTTAAAATTCTGGGTGCTTTTGAAATGTGAATGTAAACATAGGCTACTCTCATGTACTACAAAGATGGAACTAGACAGAGATATTTCCTGGCCCTGAATGTGTTTTGCTTCTATGACTTGGTGATTATTTTTCATTTCTTGATTGTATACTGACTTTGGAGGAGAGGGACTCAAGAGAATACTATCTGCTAGGGCAAACTTTTTCTGGTAGAGACCTGTCAGTGGCCTGGCCCCCCCTGCATCCATGAATATAGCTCTTGTTGGCCTCAGAATTTTCAGAGGGGTCCCTCTACCTCCTGCTCCACTTGGATGACTCCTACCCTTCCTTTTAGTTCTAGCTTTGTGGCTCCTTCACAGCAGGGTGCAACAGTACTTGCTGTGATTATGATAAAATAATTGTCTAACTATTTGTTTAATCTTTGTCTCTCTCACCAAACTGTAAATTCTATGAGGCAGGGATAGCATCTGTTTTACCATTGTTGAGTCTACAATGCCTGGCTTGGTGCCTGCCATATAATAGCCACTAAATACTTGATGAATGAATGAATATTCTGTTGTTCATTACATTGAACTAAGCTCCTGTTTATTCCTCTTGAAGATCTCTTTAAAGATTATTCACCTTGATGCTAGTTTACTGTTACAAGTTAACCAGCTGCATGGGCTTAGGTAAGTCACATAACTCTTTCTGTCACAGTTGCCTCATCTTTAAAGTGGAGATAAACCCTCCTAGGATTGTTGGGAATATTAAGTAAGTTAATTGATGTAAGGCATTCAGAAGAATATTTAATACATGGTTATCTTGGGATGCGCGCTGGCTTCTATGAGTATCATAATACACTGACCATATTCGACTACTCCAACCTCACATCAGCCTCTTTTTAGAGCCTGTGTGTCCTTATATTGGGTTTGTTTGTTTATCTGCTCAGGAAATAGCCTTCACCAGAACTGTTAGGGTAAACTCCATCTGATTTGTATTTTGATGATTTATAATTTGTCACTTCACTTGGTTACTTTTGAGGTAGAGTCAAATTACTGAACACTGAAAAATTAGACTTGTATAGTTCTTGATTTAATAGGAACACTACAGACAAATTAGAAGAAATTATAGCTGCCCAGATAAATAATTTTTTTTATAGCCTGAAACCTGTTCAGTTTTCACAGTCCCTAAAATTCAACATTATTCAGCAAATGGACAGGTAAAAAAAACTATGGTCTTTTACATTGTCAGTGCATATTTTGAAGAATATAGGCTTTAACCTCTAAAATTCTTTGATGCTAATTGATCATCCTAATAGTATTCAAATTGACATAAGTCTAGATGGTATACATCCCCTTTTTATTTGTTAGAAGTCTTGGAACTCCTTTGTTTTTCTGTTGTACCTGAGGGGAACAAAGTCAGTGACTCTGTACCTTATCTTTAAGCAATGTACCTGAGAAAGATTACTTTAATTAATATGGTCTCTTTTTTTTAAAAAATAATGATTTTTAAAAATCTCTTTAAGTGTGTGTGTGTGGAGAGTCAGATGTAAGGATTCATAAAATTACCTTGTTTGTGCAGCGGGCATTTGATGAGATGAAAAGGGAAATAGAGAAAAGGAAAGTATTGTTCTGTAATTTATCCTTCTGAATCTTACTATGTTTTTCCTTTCCGATGAAATCCTCAGCAATATTACACATGGCAAGGTCTTATAAAAATTTCTTTCTTAAAATGTTTCCTTTCATAATGAGATTCTGTGTTGGTACATTGTTGTCATTGTGCTGGGAAATTTGAAATGTTCTCTGTGTGTTTCTGTGATTTTGACCTAATAATCTCATTTGGATTTACCAGGCTTAGCAGCTGTTGTTTTATTGACTGTGGCTGATTTTCATTAATGTCCAAAGCTGAAAAACCCTTTTTCTTATGTTGGCCTAGATTATTCACAGTTTTATAAAATCTAAATCTTTTCCCCAGTCCCTGTAATTTTTATTTACTTGTAAGAAAATTTACAGTAATAATATTCCAATGGGAGGTTTAGACATGCTAAACCTATTTGCAGATCTCTCATGGGACACTAAAGCACCTTTGCAGTGTGGTATGTAGAACTGTGTTTTGTTGATAAAGCCATCTATTCTCTGTTCTACTGGAGGAAGAAAATAATTCAATTCATTGTGATTTAACGAGCATTTGTTGTAAGATGATAAATCTTTGAGGTTTGATATTAATGATTATTTGTGCTTTGGCAAAGCAGAGTGAAAAGTTGAAGTCAAAAGCTTTGAGAATGCTTTAGGAGAACATAAACTCAGAATTATAACCATTTTATTGGAGAATGTTGCAGTTTTATTTGATAATATATGCATTATTTTATATATGACAATATATCTTGCATACTTTGTAATTCCTTTTTTTCCTAGTCATAGGGCCAAGAGTTTCTGCACTGGGAGATAATGATGCACAATAGCAAAGTGCTTTATCAATTACCAAGCATCTTTACATATATAATCTCATTTGATTCTGACAACCCAGTGAAGGGGAAAAGAAGGAGGGTTACTGTTAATTCTGATTTCACTGGATGGGTGGCTCAAAAGAAGTCATACAATATACCCAAAATAACACACAAACAGAAGGACTGGGACAAGAGCACAGGCCTTTTACTTCCATTCCCAGTGTTCTTCCCACCTCTTCATGCTGTGCCTGCATACCTTTCCTATGCCATAAGTCACTTCCCGCATAAGGAATTTGATCAGTATGCTCCATAAAACTGCGATTCCAAATTTTAATAAACTTTATAAAACCAAGCAACTGACCTTTAGTTCTTTGCCTACTAAGCAGTTATTATTGCACTATTTGTATAGTCAGTGAAGTTTCTTACTTTCAGGCGTATAACATTGTGAGTGTGCAGCTTAAGAGGTAAGGAACAACAGGACAGCAGTAAGAGAGGTGTCCAAGGTGACATATGTTCAGTGGAAACAGTGTAGGAGGTGGGATCTGCAGAGGCTTGCAGAATGAAATAGGTTGTAGAGAGAAGAAGAAGGGGATGGAAGGAAAATATTTAAGCAGAGATGTATAGGAAAGAGTGATGCTGTATTGAAATAATTATAGATGAAGTGGTAAGTCCAGAATTTGCTTTAAATAGCCCTGAACATGGGTGGAATATAAATTGAAAATTGTTGAGGCTGGGTATTGGGTATGTTACTTTTTAATGTGTTAGAATTTTTTTCATGATAAAAAGTTTTTTAAAAATGGTATGTGTTCTGGGGACAGTTGGTAGACTGGCATTTCTGTAATGAAGGGTTTGTTCAAAAGCATAGTGGAAAGGCGGTCTGGGATGAGATTTGGTGGGGGGTGGGGGTTCATGAATACACACTGTGGCTTTGGGGTGAGTATGGGTACACACTGGTTCATTGACTGGACCTGAGTTTTACCTAAGAGTTTTCTCTCAAGGTGAGCTTGCACTTCAGCATAGCATCCTCATTCAAGGATGGCAGCCTCACCATCTTAGGCCCTTCCACATCTGATGTACCATATTCAGTTCTGGAAGGCACATTTTAGGAGGGTTATCTACAAAGCAAGTTGCAATGGTGGGACACATCAAGCCAGAAGAGAACCATTTCACATCTTCTTAGGAAGTCACCTCCTCTTGTAACACTCCATCTTAATCCTGGAAAGGATTTATTTCCCTTTCTTCCTCCAAAGTCCCTTCTCCTTTTTTTTCCAGAGATTTATTTTATTTCTCTCTCCCCATCCCCTGGTTGTTTGAACTTGCTGTGTCTGTTCGTCTTCTTTTGTTTCTTCAGGAAGCACCAGAAACTGAACCCGGGACCTCCGATGTGGGAGGGGGGCGCCTAATCGCTTAAGCCACCTCCATTCCCTGATTTGTTATATCTCTCATTGTGTTTTTCCTTTTGTGTCTCTTGCTGTGTCATCTTGTCGCATCAGCTCGCCGCTCCTGCCCATTGCGCCAGCTCACTGTCTTCTTTAGGAGACACAAGGAACCAAACCACCGGCCTCCCATGTGGTAGACAGGAGCCCAATCACTTGAGCCACATCCACTTCCCTCTCCTACTCCTTTTTAAACTCTTTTTCTTTTAGGCACCTGAGAATAGACAGTAAAAGAAAATAAATCATTACTGTGATTCCTCTATGAATGAAATACGTATTCATGATAGCAACTAATTTAGCCTCCCAGAAATAGACTTTTAACATCAGCCTGAGTTATACGCAGAAAGAAACACTGAACCATTTAGAAAGCCCAACACTTTGATGTAGCTTTATGAAGCAAAGTTCCTTCTTCCTTCTTGCCTAAAATGTTTCTCTAACTGCAAAGGAAAAA
>JAKSZT010053881.1:6621375-6632856 GCA_026826555.1 Tolypeutes matacus
CCTTCTTCCTTCTTGCCTAAAATGTTTCTCTAACTGCAAAGGAAAAAAGAGGAAAGAGTGACATGTCAGAGAAATTCAGGTATTAGGTCATATTAAGGTATTGTTCATTTTTAGATGTGATTCAGTAGTATGCTGGAGCTGACAGTCAATTGTTAAATTTTCAGGAGTTTTGCAAGCTGGTTGTTAAACATGGTCATTAAAAATTAAATTCTATAAAGTAATATTAAAGTATTAATAACAAATATAATGCTCAAAACTTATCACTTCCTAATGATTTTACTATAATTTGCTGTTATCTACGTGCTTAAGTTTTCTGTCTAATGTATCTGCATACTGGTAAGCCACACATCTCTTCCCAACTCCACTTTCAGCAGCATCATGATGATAGCGTGAAGTCACCCGTGGTGGGAACATTTACACCATGGAGATTGATATGAGAACTTTTTGATTTTTCAGAGAGCTGGTGGTTAAACATCTACCAGCACACCCACTGGGTGTGATTGTGATGCTGTGGTTATGTTTTAGATGTACATATATACAGGCTGAAAGGCATAAAGATGAAATATGATATCTGGGATTTGCTTCAAATAATCCAGTGGGTATGAATATCATGATTTTGTTGTACCAGAGTGATGGATCCATTGGTTTCATTGTGTGATTTTCTCTACTTTGTGTTTGAAATTTTCCTTAATAAAAGTTAAAAGTAAAATTTAAGGAATATTACAGTGACAAGAAATAAATTGCCAACACCCAGTAGACATAGATGGAAATCCAATCCAGCCCTGTCCCTCAAACTTGGATGCCAGCATTTCTCTGATAAAATCTTTTTCTCTTAATTTTATTTTATTTTATTTTATTTTATTATTATTATTTTTTAAAGATTTTATTTATTTATTCATCTATCCCCCCCCTGCTGCTTGCGCTCGCCGGGTCAGCCAACCACGCCGTGCGGGCGGGCCCGCCTCCACCAGGAGGCCCCGGGAACCGAACCCGGGGCCTCCCATATGGTAAACGGGAGCCCTACTGATTGAGCCACAGCCGCTTCCCTTCTCTTAATTTTAGAGCCTTTATTTTTGTAACTGGTTCATGTAGATGGTTAAGTTTAGATGTCTTTTTCTCATTAAATAAAAATTAAAAAACACTATGTACAGCTTACCCTACCCATAAGGGCAAAGGAGTCCAACAGCGCCCTCCCTAGGTCACTGAAAGGCTCTCTAATCACAGTCGGGGCAAGAGGGGAAGGCATTTGTTGGATTGCAATCTTGTTTGCAGAACCAGATGTACAAAAAGGGGAAAATGAATCAAGTTATTGTTCAGAGGGCTACTTGGGGCTATATAACAGCTGTGTACCCTTTAGATTTATTTTCAGTCTGATTTGAGTCATTGCCCAAGAAAGAAGCGCTGTCAAATGAATCATCTTCTGTACAGATGATGAGAGTCTAAGTTTTGCCTCCTGATACAGTTGTCATGTTTGCAATTGTTGGCCTATGAATGAAATTAGACCCAATGTGGTGATTTAAAAGTGTGGCTTACATTATACACGGACTACCATTTCAGAGAGTGCAAAAGGGAAATTTTTTTTTCTAACATATATTTAGACCTCAAAGGGAAATGTTTGTTGATTGCAAAGTAACATAAACTTACTTTTATTCCCTAAGTTTGGAGTCCTTTTGTTCTCATTCTTAATTTGAATTTGGAGTGTGGGAATAGTTTCTTCTTTGATTTGGCTGTATAATAATTCATATGGACTAAATCTAGTTGACCAGGAAAAAATTTATGTTGAGTAGTGAAGGCAGGTGGTTGCTGTGATTATCCCATCAAACTGGGTAGTGAGAAAATTATTAGGTTTTATAATAGGGACAGAGAAGGACAATAGGACCTTCAAGGGAAAGTAGTCATAATATCTGTCTTGTCATTTTAAGTTCTGTGAGTCTCTTGTCCATGTCGGGATAAAGGCTCAGACCCCTCTCTAGGTTTACCCACACTCACAAAAAAATAAAAATGTCAAAGAATGAAAACACGAAAACAACAGCTGTCAAGTGCCTGTCACCTGGGCTCAGAAGTACCAAAAGTGGGCTCGGGTGGAAGCAGATGCTTCAAAAAGGAATTGAGACCAGAGACAACAGAAGTTAGAATAGAGCAGACAGAAGAATCATCATACTTCCTCCTCACATGGCAGCTAGAAAGAGAAACCACTTGGAGAACCCGGGGACCTTTGACACTTGGCTGCAGTCTCGCTCATGTTAATTCCTTTGGCCAATAACCTCCAGGGCCCTGCAGGGTCCCACCACATTATAAGTCTTTGCAGAATTTCTTTAGGGTATATAAATGGAAGTCATGATTAGAAATTAAGTTGGACTGTGGAGATTACACAAGTGCGAACAGAAAACACTTTAAGTACTTGAAGTGTAATAATCACAAGATTGTGATTTATTCACTCAAATTTTTATTGAACTCCTACTATCTGGGTTAAGTGCTGGGCATACATTAGTGAACCCTATAGATAAAATCTCTGTGCTCCTGGAGCTTACTGCCTTGTTGATGGAGACAGATAGTACATAAAATAAATATGTAGGAAAACGGATGTGGCTCAAGAGGTTTGGCGTCCTTCTACCATATGGAGAGACCGGGGTTCGATCCCCGGTACCTCCCGGTAAAAAACAGAAACAAAAACAAAAACAAAAACAAATAAATATGTAGTACTTTAAAAGAAAGTAAATTCAGTGGGAAAAAAATAAAACAGGAACAATTCTTTAGAACCAAATTCTCCAAAGGCACATTTTTCAGCTCTGCCAAAGCTAGCAAAGAGACTTGATATTTAGAAAAATTTAAAACTTAACCACATCTGAAATTCCCTTACGTTTCTTTAAACCCTATTGATAAGCTAAGTATTTTCACTATTTCTGCAATCAGTAAATTTAGAGCACAAAGTCAAATACAAGTAGCTTGGGAGAGGTATCACCCTTTTCACACTGAAGTGAAGTGAAAAATATATCTTACAAGCTTTGTTAGAGAGTTGGCGGTTCATGATGAGGAAGGCAATGAAGGCAAAGAGCACCTACAATAGAGAGACTGGAAGTTATTTAAAAACGTCTTTGTTTGATTCCAATCCTGGTCACCTCCAGTTTGACAGACAACTATAAGCCATTCAAAGAAGCATTTTGTGGGTGTGTGTGTGTTTTAATTTGCACATACTTTATCTCTTAGACTCAGTTGTCTTCATAAGAAATGAAATTGTCCCATCTGTAAATATTCAGAAAAGAAGGTATTTAACAATTGTGTCTTTACATGGGAGAGGAACTAAAGTTACATTTAGTTCTTTATTTTAAATACCTTATTTTTTCCCAAATTACCATGTACAGGCCTCTAAACCCAATATTAGCCAGTGACTGTGCCAGAAATGAACAATCTAACAAATTCATTCATATTCTCTCCTCTCTCCGGGGCTCCAGTTTGTATACAACTGCCTTCTAGACCTTGCCATCTGGATGGCCCACAGGTACTGCAAACACAGCATTTTATCTTTTATTTATTTATATATTTATTTATTTTTAAAGCATTACCTGGGATTGAACCTAGGACCTCATACATGGGAAGCAGGCACTCAACCACTGAGATGCACCTGCTCCCATAAAAGTAGCATTTTAAAACCCACATTCATCATGTTCCTCCACTAACCTGTTTTCACCATTGACCCAATGGCTAAAAGTAGGGTAGTCACTTGTCCTTGAGTCCTGGCTCTCCTTAATGTCCAGTCCAGGGGTTCTTAAACATTTTTGTTCCACAGACCCCTTTCCCAGTCAGGTAAAAACCACAGACCCCTTCTCAGAATGTAGCGGCAGATAGTTTTATGACACTCAACATTGGCATGTCTTTAAATTTTAGGATTATTCAAAATTACATTTTACAACTTTCCCATAATTTCAATACCTGATAACCTAACATGGTCCAACATCTGTTTAAATGGTCAATTTTGCAAACATTTAGAAATTTGAGTTTTCCCACAGCGTCATAAAACCATCTCCACCATCCTTACCAGCTTTTTGTAGGGAGTTATCCACTGCACTCAGACCATGCTACATCAAAATAAAAATCATACCAAGTCCAAACTATTCTGTGTATTATTTAATAAATATATCACACACCAACACATCCCCACAAGAAAAATGTTTTTTTGAATTTTCAATTCAAGTTCATGGACCCCCTGAAATCTTTCCACAGGCCCCCAAGAGGCCCATAGATCCCTAGTTAAGAACCCCTGATCAAGTCAGTCACTAGGTTATTCTGATCATACCTGAAGAACTGTAAAATATTGAGAGCACCTGCTTGAAAGTACTTAAAAGTGGTGCTAGTGAGTTCACTTTTATTTCCTCTTTTCATACCCAGTCACACTTTAGTCCAAGCCTCTTTCCTTGTTTATTCCCTGAACTATTGCTCTATCTGCTCTCCTCCCTACATACATTTCCCCCTTTCTAGTCCATCCTTTATAATGCCAAACTAGTGGCCCCATCATGTCACTCCCTCAGTTCCATAGCCTGGTGCCCATGTCTCTTTATTATCTGGATCCAAATGGCTTTTTCATTTCACCTCTTCAGCTTTCTTACTACACTTGCCCTTGAGAGCAGTACTCAGTCAAAACTTAGCTATTCTAACACTACTAATAAAGGTATAAAGCCTTAATTATGTTAATAATTAGCCTCGATTAAAAGTGAAAGAGCAAAATTCACCAGATTGCTCATTGATCTTCCTCATTTTGAGTATTACCTAGCACCTTATGACAGAGTTCTTCACCAGCCCAACTTCACTGCTCTTCCCCCCACCATCTCCCATCAGCCAGCACTTGTCAGATTTCCCCTCATAGTACCACTTAAATTCCTTCATTCCTTTTTCATTTTCACTGTCACTTCCCCCTTCTGGGTCCTCATTGCTTTGTTATTGATTTACTACAGTAAAACAGTAACTGGTCCCCTTGGCTTGATTTGGTCTCCCCTCCATGGTCCTGCCCTCGTGTATCTTCCATGCCCTAAAAGGTTAATTTTCATAAAGCATTGCTTGATGTCAGTTTTAGAACCTCTAAGGGTTCTCCTTTGTGAGACAAGTCAATCCATACTCTTTATTCTGGAATTTAAAGACCTAAGTGGCCTAGCTACCTCATTGCTTTGTGCAGTCACCTCCCGCCCCCCTGCTGTGAAGATTCTCTCCTCAGTGGGACCTGCTGTTTCCTTCCTCATTTAAGACCTCTCTGCTCTTGCCCTCCCCAACTGGATTGTGTCTTTCTGACCCAGCTCCTTCCCATCTGTACAGGCTCAGATGTACATCCTCCATGCGGATTTCTCCATTCCCTCAACTATAGCTGTTAGCCTTAGTGAGGAGTGAGGCCTGTTTTGGATGGTGGAAAGAATATAACATTTGGTATCAGGGATATGAATTCAGGCTCTTGCTCACTAGCTGTGTGACTTAGGCAGCTTATTTTTTCTCTCTGAGCCAATGTCCTTATCATAAAATGCATGATTTAAATGACTATTTATGGGGGGGAAATACCTTAAAGCATTATACAGATGTTAAGGGTTGTTTCAACTCTCCTGTTTAATTCTTGATTATATTTTTCCTGTTCCCTACTCACTTTGTATGTATTTCCCTTCTTCCTGGCTTTTCTGAGTATTTCAAAGGTAGATATAAGTTGCAGTACACTTTCTTGTCCTGTTCAGCCCACACCACAGCAAATGTTCAGTAAATTCTCCCTGTCAAAAGAATGTAATGGATATAACTGAAAAGTTTCAGGTGCTATAGTGAAAGTATAGTAAAGGGAGAGAGGGGGTAACAGGAAGAAAATGGGACTGACTAAGGGATTGGCCTGCCTCAATCCTGACTTCTTTTATGGGGTCTACAGACCCTATCCATTTCTTCAACCTCTTTTTTTTTGGGGGGGGGGGGTGGGGAGGGGGTACCAGGGATTGAACCCAGGCCCTCATACATGGGACGCAGGTGCTCAAACCACTGAGCTACACCTGCTGCCCTCTTCAACCTCTTAACACACGGCAGTAGAAGTGGCTCACTTTCTTAGGAAAGACAGTTCTTTACCCAGAGAAGGCTCTCAAGTGTTTTTTGAACTCACTACCCACATGATTTACATGCATATACACATACATACATATACACATGTATATACCTATTTATTTGTCACTGTTTGCTTATATATGTTCATAGGTGATTTTCCTTTTAAATTTCATTTTTATACATAGCAGCAGTATGTTGGCTTTCTCTACAAAGTAGCACTGATATTTGTATTTGCATTGTATTTGTGCAGTGCCTGATATGAGGTACCGGATTACTTGCTGAAATCATGGAACTACCTTATTTATTTAGATTGCTAGAAAATGTTTATAAATATTGCATTGGATATAATAAATTTACTCAAATCCTGCTTAAAATTTAAAATAAGAATTAAAAATAATAAATGAGAATTCATTTTATTTGGTACATGAGACATCTTCCAGCCCCCCCTCGACCACACCCAGCCTCCTAGGATTAAGGGTTATGGTAGTGGAGTACAAGAAATTATGATTCTGCTTAGTATCCATCTTAGAAGGAAAATATAAACTGTAGCAAGTTTTGTTTGATAACACTATCCTTGGACAATAAGAATAAGCCTTAAGTATTTATTATAACCCTTACTTTGCCTAGGTCTTAGAACTCAGTGAAAAACAAAGTAATCAAACAGTGAAACATGGTTCCTGTTTTTAGGGAGTTTAGAATTTACAGTAGAAGAAAAGAAAGACAGTAACCCCAGCAAAACAATTAGGAGAGACAGATTTGCTTGTTACCTTAGAAGCAAAAGGTACATTTTTTCAAAAGCAAGTCATTAGAGATTGCAATTGTTTTGTTTCAGAGTAGATTTACTGGCTTGTAAATGATAGCTTAGCCCTGTTCTCCATTCACCAAGCAGGTTGGGTGGTTTCTCACATTTCAGATGGGCCAGCCTGCCTAAGGAAAATGCATTTGCATAGAAGATTGGGGAAATTGCCAAACAACAAAATGAAGGCGTATGCTTTAGAAATTTCTCTTATTACTGTTTTAATTAAGTTGATGTTTCCAAGGGAATGGATTTTTAAATGAAATTTTAGTAGTGCCTCAGCTAATTCCAGTTGTATTCTTTCATTTGACTTGGCTTTCACAATGTGATCATATTTGGTTTCACTTCCTGGTTTGTCCACACACATGCCTGTTGCCAGGAAATGTTTATGAGAGAAGAATATTCTTTTATTCGTTCTTCCATTCTTCCACTTAAATTATGTGCCCTAATATTAGTCCACACCCCCCTCATCCTTCATCTCCCACCTGTACAAATTCTATTCATTTTTCTTGGCCTGACTCGTAACTCTGGTGTAACTCCAGTGCAGTATATTGCCTTAAGATGCACCAAATGTATAATCCATTTGTTTCAGGTTTCTTGTATTCATGTCTAATTTTGCCAAAGCATAAGTGCCTTTGAGGGTCAGGTCTGAATCTGACACCTGTTTATCTTCTGCAGCATCTGGGGCAATGCTTTGCACCATCAGAAGTTGGGTCGTATTTGTTAAGGATGCATGCTGCCAGAGTGAATCCAAAATGAGACATTCGTCTTGCCCCTTCTTCACTTAGTAGCCCATCTCTGTCCATGACAGGAGTGGGTGGTATACCAGTCCCCCTTCATTTCTACTTTTGTTCAACTAACAGCAGCTATGTAGTTGTCTTCCTTGAATGAACAAGACTCTGCACAAGAAAAACAGGTGGTGGTGTCAAATATAAATAGAAAATATTATAATATTATTTCTTGTATGTGGGTTAGGAAAAAAAAAAAAAGCAAAACTACATCATTAGTTTTTTTTGGCATAACCTTTCTGCCTTTCCAATTTGGTTGCTAAATAACTTCAGCTTCATTCACTGTACACAAAGGAGAAACTTGAGGAAACTTGAGTCACTGACCAGGAAATTTTGCATGTGTGCATCTGAATTTGTCACTGAGCCATGGCAAAACTCCACCCTGATTCAGAAGTCATGTGTTAAGCCTCCAGATGGGAAATATGGCTTCTGTCTCTTGAGAGGTCATCAAAACTCTAATATTCCCAGAGAGAAAGAACAGGATTTCTCCCCTTTGCTAGTACCAAATGAATCTGCAGAATTCTGCTGAGCTCTGAAGCCCAAAGCCAACCCATCATGCAGAAACCCTATGTTAACATTTCTGGAATGTGGGCATTTTACTTTGATTCCTATTATTATTTGTGGATTCTTTTAGAAGAAGCCTTATCTTATTCTCAGAGCTGTCCCAAATTATTCGTAATGCCCTGGCTGAGCTAAATCTATCTTTCCTGCTGAGAGACCTTGAATGGGGTCTTTGGTCTCTGCCAAAGGATTCAGGAGACTTGGCAAGTCAAGTGGAATTCTGTGAATTGAAGACACAATGATGTTGCGATTGTAAAGAGTTGTGGTCTTTGTACCAAGCAATGGGATCTAATTTTAACTCTATTTGTTCCATTAATTTTTTTTTTTTTTTTTTTTTTTACTGGGAGGTCCTGGGGATCGAACCCAGGTCCCTCCATATGGGAGATGGACGCCCAACCCTTTGAGCCACATCCATCCCCTGTTCCATTAATATTTAATAGCAGTTTTTTCATACTAAATCCTGAGAATAGAATGATGAGCAAAATGCATGTAGAAAGACCTCATGGACCTTATAGTTGGAGAGAAATAAACTTTTAATCAATTACATGAAGCAGTGTAAATAATAAAATGCTATGAAACGAAGAGATAGAGAACTAAAAGAGCGTGTTGTGAAGGGACCTGGTACAGATGGCCAGGGAAGGAAGACCCCTGAGCAAATAACTTAAGTCATTGACTCAGGACATCAGTGACTTAAAGGCTGTCCTGCTTTGGCTTTGAAGGTGAGCTTGACCTTTTAAGTGAACTACTTGGCACTGTTTCAAACTGCAACCATTTTGAATAAGAGTTAGCCTCTGTGTGAGGCTGTTCTTATGCAGTGCCACGCTATATTTATCCTAAATGTAATCCAGACCTTTTTTATTACCAGCTGAGGTAATAAAAGTGGCAACCAGTGATTCTGACCACCAAGCACCCATTAATATGAAGCACTTATTTAACAGCAAGGTGAAGACAGATATTTTGCCTGAAACATAGATAACATAAAAGCTTGGTCTTTCACAATTGATCTGTTTCTCTCTTGCCTAATGCTTCACCTCCCACACCTTCTTCCAGGGAAAATGGGAGCAGAGATAAGCAGTGTTGCATGACTGGAAAGTTTTAAAAGGTTTTCTCTGGGTTGGGCAGATAGATAGGCATTGGCACTGTGAGCCAGAGATTGTTGGTGTGGTTGTTTTGTTTTTTGTTTTTCTTTTTCTTTTTTTCAAATCTCCAACTGACAGAATGCAAATGGTACAGTATTGGTCAATTATTATGAGGTAGATTAGGAGAGGAATTTTCTACTCAGGTGGTTGTCTTCTCACAGTGGAAGAGTCTACTGCAATTCTGTTTGGGCCACATATTTCTACCTGGACCCCTAGGCCTTTTGAAAAGTTGTAGTAGGGCTTAAATGTTAGGGGGTGTCAATGACCTTGTAACACTTGCTGTTTTGTTTCCTTGGAATCTAAGTAGTATAAATAAAGCTCATATCATGGGTTGTTTTGTTTCTATCTAAGATAATGTTCCAAGGCCAAAGGCATCCTTTCTTCAAATCAGTTTACCATCAAAAAAATTGACTTTCTTTGACATTCCTCCTTACATTTATGTGCTACATTAATGATTTCAAATGCTTCTACCATATTTCTTTTGCCACTAATAGTAACTCTTACCTAGAGTTAGTATAATTATCTCTATTTTATAGCTATAAAGTTGGAGGCCTGGACTGGGTGAGTGAAATAAGCCCATGCAGGCCTGGGACTCGGTCCAGGGCTCATTTTCCCACACTGTTACCGTGGAAAACCAGCCCCTGCCTCTCACTCTCTCTAGTGGTGGGAGTGGAAAAAGAAGGCCTTGGAACAAAAGATATAATAAATAAATAAACTGGGTGATTTTTACTTACCTAAAGCAGCTCCAGAACATTTACAGGGCAAAACATCAATACATGTCGCAATCCCCCTATACAACCTGAGGTGACTGTCATAGCAGCCACTGCTACTGACCAGGAAGTACAATAAATTTCCTGACTAAAACTACCAAGTGTCTGGGAACATAGACACCAATGACATGTAGGTAGAAACTGAACTACAAGCTTTTGAAAAATCTCTTCCTCTAATAGGAGTTGTCCAGATTGCATTAGCATCCATTATATGGCAACATGGGCTGAAGTTAAAGGTGCCCATAGCCTCACATGTGAGGTTCAGTGAGTCCCATGGTAAGCTGCATGTTGAAGCATCTTTTCTTCCTATTCTATTCTCAAGTGATCAATGATCAAAGTGATCGTAGAACATCTGATCTGGGCTGCCTAGGCTTTGGGGATCAAAACCTTTACTTTTCTGGGAAGGAAATAGCAACAGTCAAAAAAAAAAACAGAAACAAGGAAAAGATGGATAGCACTGGCTTCCATCACTTTCTATTACCAGATCTTCCCCCCATGCCTCCCTGAGACACCATTCTGACTTTATTATAACCAAAAGCCAGAGCAGGAGTCAATATGTTTTAAAAAGAGCTCTCTGGATACAATATGGAAATGGGACTTAAAGAGGTCAGTAAAAGAGGCTATTTTGGTGGTCCTCCCAAAAGATGAGGTGGGCTTGACCCAAGGCAGGGACAGTGGGGATATAGAAGAAGTAAAAAAAGAACCATTTGATTTGGGGGAATAAAAGAAAAAGAGGTTTTGGCGTTAAGTATCTGACCAACTTGATCTTGCTATCAACCTGAAATTCAGGGACTCAAGAAGAGCAGGTTTGGAGGGGTGATGGGGAAAATGGTATATTCAGTTTGGGATATACTGAGTTTGAGGTGCTTCTGTACATCTCAATACATAGCCAAGAAGAAGTTGGAGATATGAATCTGAGGCTTAGGGTTAGGGAACTGGGCTCACCGGGTCACTTTGGAGTCCTGTACATGGAAAGTGGATAAAACCTTAAGAGGATGTTATATACGGGAACAGAGAAGCTACAGGTCAAGGTGGACCACAGTGCCTAGGGGTAGTTTAGTTTTAGTATCCTTTGGTGATTTTCAGTTACCTTTTCACCTTCAATTAAAAACAATGGGGGGATGGATGTGGCTCAAATGGTTGAGCGTCCGTCTCCCATATGGAGGGACCCGGGTTCAATCCCTGGGACCTCCTGGTAAAAAAAAATAAAAAAACAAACAAACAAAAAAACAACAAAAATAAAACCCATGCTGGGGGAAGCAAATGTGGCTCAAGCGATTGGGCTCCTGTCTACCATATAGGAGGTCCAGGGTTTGATTCCCAGGGCTTCCTGGTGAAGGCAAGCTGGCCCATGTGGTGAGCTAGCCTGA
>JAKSZT010053881.1:6633256-6795311 GCA_026826555.1 Tolypeutes matacus
GCAGACCAGGGAGCTGAAGTGGCACAAGAGATTGAGCACCTCTATTCCACTCCAGAAGGTCCCAGGATTGGTTCCCAGTGCCGCCTAAAGAGAAGACAAGCACACACAGAAGAACACATAGAGAGCAGACACCGCGCCCAAACACTGGGGGGGGGGGAATAAATAAATCTTTAAAAAAGAAACAAAAAAAAACAATGCTTTCCTTATATGTTTGGCCTAATGACCTTCTTTTCTTGCTACTACCAGTCCTTACTCTCTTTTCAGTGAAACAGTTTTATTAGTTGCCAGTTGTAGACCATTCAGTGTGTTCTCTAAGAAAGCATACACCATCCCCCTTTGAGTTAATGCCTTTTTTGGGTGCTATGGCTTCTTCCTTTAAAGCGTTGCTTAATTCTCACCACTCCAGAGGAGTCTTTCCAGACTCCTACCTCTAGCCACAATGAGTCAAATCATAAGATAGTGGGATACCTGAACTGGAAAGGTCTATTGATCATTGGTTCTCTCTCTAACATTATAGATGAAGACGCTCAAGCCAAATGAGGTGAAATGATTTGCCCAATGTTGCTGTCAGTTAGATGGAAAGTCAGGAGTAGAAATTAGGTTTTCTGACACCTAGTCTGGTGTTCTTTCTGTAAGCCCATACTGCCTCATACTCTTGATCCTTCCATCTGCCACAGGCATAGTTACTTTTTCATGTAAACATCCAATCACCTTACTACATTCCCTTCATACATTAATATAGCCCTCTGGAGAGGTGGAACAGCAATTTCTCTATTATTAAATTAACCCTCATTTGATATGGCTCACTACCTTTATCCACTGTTGCCTCAGGTAGACATTTTGACCCCACAGATCCAGAGACCAGGGAAATAATAAGGCAGTCCTATAAAAATTGAGTTTATTATAAAAGTCTTGGGGAATTCTTTCCCTCCCTTCCTTCCTTTTTTTTTTTTTTTTTTTTTTTTTTTTTGCAAGCAGCCAATAAGTATGTGTGTTATCACTAAGGCAAAGGACTATGATTGCTTTACTTTAACCCCTCCCAACACACACACAAGTCTCTCTGTGCAACCACCCCACCCTTAGCTCCCCTCTCCAATCCCCACTTCACACATCCTATTAGGCTGCCCTTGATGCATTCTGGTGGACTAAATCTTAATAAAAGTAGATTGACAAGAGGATCAGATACTTTCCAGATCCATCTAAAGTCATTAGTGAATTTTGAAAACATGTAGGTGCTTGTCTGTTATTTTAGAAAACAATGTGACTTACCGCCTGTGGTCTCACTAGAAGATTTTTTAATGCTTCAGCTTCCTATATAGCAATTTATCTAGTATAAGAGAAGACCCAACCCTTTTCTAGACAGATTTGGGAGATCATATTATTTCTCCCAAACCTTTCTGATTCAAGGTGACAAATACATTGATAATTAAATATTTAGTATTTGCTATAGTAACCTGTAGCCGTTTGGCAGTTTGATGTAATTATGAATTCCAAAAATATATATTGGATTATGCTTATAAACTGGTATGCTAATGTGGGCATGATTAAGTTATTATTGGGGTGTTAACTGGGCCACATCATTGAGCTCCACCCCTTGGTGGGTGGGGGAAGAAAATATAAAAGACATCACAAAGAACAGAGTTGCAGCAGTTTTTGAGAAGCAGTTTTGATGTTGGAGAAGAGAAGTGAGCCATTTGCCTGATAGTCTACAGCTGACCTTGTGGAGGAACCAGAGGAGCTAAGCCCGGAGAGAAACGCAGCCCTGGGAAGAGAGGAATCCATGAAGCCTGAACCCTGGCAAAAGTCGGCAGCTGTCTTGCTCCAACATGTGGCAATGGACTTTGGTGAGGGAAGAAACTTATGCTTTATGGCCTAGTAACTGTGGACTTCTACCCCAAATAATACCCTTTATAAAGACCAACCAATCTCTGGTATTTCGTATTAGCACCCCTTTGGCTGACTAATACATAACCTAAGAATTATGGGCAAAGAAAATTTGACACAGTAAAATGATATTTTCATCTGTTGGTAAATTTTCTAGTACTTTGGGACCCACTGTATATTTAATTTGTGGAATTCATTTATGCTCATTTTAAAGCAGTCAGAACAGTTCCTGTTTTACACAGTTAGAGATTTTAAAACTGTGGCCCTTTGCTTGAGTGACATTGGTCATATCTGACTTGTCTGAAGCATGAATCTTGCCAAAAAAGTGGGGATTACCTGCACACATTAATTTTTTTAAGTGTTGCATCACCTGTATTGTTTTGGTGTCACTGCACTTTGTCTTCCCTATGGGCCGCATAGTAAATGATTAAGGTGAGTTATAGTTATGTTTCACAACACTTTCTAGAAAATGGAATCATTTGATATGTTGCAAAATCTGGCATGGAAATCACTAGCTTAGGTGGAAAACCAAACCCCTAATATATAACCGGTTTTCTGTTTACAAGATAATATTTTAAGCCAACCTTTACATAATTAATTTTAGGTAAAGCCACTTCTCTGTTAATAAATTACCATTTTTAAGTGCTAGTTTTATATCCACTGCTGTGTATTTGGTTTATAGTTACTTCATTTAATTCTTAAAACAACTCCAGTAGGTAGAAACATTATTATCCCTATTTTATAGATGAGAAAAATGATACTTAGCTCATCTAAAATCAAGCACATGGTGACAATGCCACAGAACCTGATCTCAACCATTGTGCTACATCCTCTCCTATGCCTCTCAAATGTTCATCAGGGTTTAGGATAAGAACTCAGCGTAACAGTAATTAACATATAGGAAGTGTGTGATATCTCTCTATTAAATGATTCAAAAAAATTATGTCACATTTAGCTAATATGGAATTAATTTATTTTAACCACATAGTAAGTATGCGAAGAAGAAAAGCCATTTAACCCATCATTTATATACAGATTAAAGTTGGATTATTTATCTTGTCATTAAAGTGGAGAGTAAATATATTTCTCTGTAAGAGGTTGAGCAAGCAGGATCCTTCCCTGCTCTATCATGTCAATCTTAATTACTTAATAGGCAGGAAGGAGGGAGGAAGCACTTGTTGATTCTGTTTCACTAGATGGAATACTGAGTAGTTAAGTTAGAAAAGCTATGTACATCTGAATTTTAAATTGTCACATTTCATTTCTCTAGATTATTGTAAGTTTTAAAAAATGGGATGTCACCTTCTATATAAAACTCCTTTTTATATAGCTCATTCGAGAAGCACTATAGCAGATGGCTCTTAGACCTTATGTGAATTCTGGGTTTGCTTTGTGATCATGGGCAAATTTTTTAGTTTCTCTGATCCTCAGTTTTCTGTTTATTACCTTTAAAACTGAGGTAATAATGTCTACCTCACTAAGTATCCAATAAATGTTAGCATTCCCCTTTCATCTCCCACCTCTTTCTACTCAACAAATAATTATTGAGAAATTTTTACGTGCGGGTGCACACCGAACTTTGCTAAGAGCTCAAAGGTGCATGAGGCAGAAAAGTACTGAACTGGATGTTTGTGGCACAGTAAGGATAATGGAGCTCTCGGCACTCCCTAAGTGTGGAAGAGGCATAAGATATTGTTTGGGAGGCCAAGTGGGATATCGGTACTCATTTCAAACATCATTTGTGTTTAAATGTCTTTTAATGCTTGAAGAACGTTAAACCTTTGTATTTTATGGACAGAAATTAACATTATAAAACTAGGCTGATTTGGTAATAAATAGCAATTTAATTTTTTATTTTTAAATTTATTTTGAAATAGTTTCAAACTTACAGGACAGTTTAAAAAAAGAAATAATGCAAGCTTTATACAAAAAACTCCAAACTACTCCCACCCACACCCCCAAACACCCGGATCCATTAAATTTAACATTTTGCTATCCTTTCCCTCCCTCCCTCCCTTCTTTTCTTCTTTCCTTCCGCCCTCCCTCCTACCCTTCCTTCTTTCCATCCATCCACCTATCTACTTTGTGAACATTTGAGAGCACGTTGCATATATCATACTCTTTGAGCACATAATTCTTCCATGTACATTTCCTATGAACAAGGATATTCATTTATGTAATCACCTAGTACACTTAAAAAGGTCAATAAATTTAATATTGGTATAAAACCTACATTCTATATTCCACTTTTGTCTTATGTCCCAATATGTCCCTTTTTTTTTTTTACCTGATTGCGTCGTCTTTTTGGTGCATTGCTGTGCCACTGCACGGGGGCCTTGCGCCTGTCTGCACTGCTGCATGGTCTCTGCATAGGTCTGGGACACCTTTTTTCTTCACCAGGAGGTCCTAGGGATCAAACCCGGGTCCTCCATATGGTAAATGGGAGCTCAATTGCTTAAGCCACAGCCACTTCCCCCAATATGTCCTTTTGAACCACTTATCTTCTATTCTTTGATTCCATCTAATATCAAACATTGCATTTAATTGTATTATCTCTTTAGTTTCTCTTTGTTTTTAATTGCAGAGACATATATATATATATACAACATTCCAACCCCTCCCAAACTTACAATTCATTGGGATTAATCACATTCACAATGTTGCAGTATCCTTACCACCATCCTTTCCTAAAACTTTCCCTTCACCCCTCCCACACTTTCCCCTATTAACAACACCTTTCCTTAGTGTGGTACATTTGCTAAAGTTGATGAACACATATTGAAGCGTTGCTACTAACCATGGTCTATACTTTACATTATAGTTTACACTTTGCATCACACAATTTTATAGGTTTTGACAAAATGTATAATGGCCTGGATCTGTCATTGCAATGTCATCCAAAACAATTCCAATGTCCCAAAAATGCTCCATGTTGTGCCTATTCTTCCCTTTCTCTCCCCTCATAACCTCTGGTGACCACTGTTTTTATATCAATGTTACCAGTTCTTCCATTGCTAGAATAATAATAAGTCTACTTTTGTCCATAGTTGCATTCCCCCCCTTATGTTTGTTCATGCCTCAATCTTGAGGATATGGGGATGGTGATGCCCACTCTGTTTCTGATTGAGAGGGTCTTAGATCCCATGGAGCAGATGGATGGAACTGTCTTGCTTGAAGTTGTAGATACTCTCTGTTTTGGGGGATGGGCATTGTCCATCATCATCCTTTTGATACTTGTCTTGGGTGAGTCTAGTGAGCTGGAGAGTAAGTATTGTAACTCTGCTGAGATTCATGTCTCAACCAGCATATGAACACAAATAAGATTTAAGTTTCTGAGACATATATTTAATGAGACTAGTGCTCATAACAGGTTCAATAAAAGGGGCAAAAGAGCTATGTGTAGGGAAATTAAAAATGAGTCTAATTTTATTACATTGGGTGGTATATATTCCAAGGCAAGGTCCACTGACATGATCCCAATTCTTGAGATTGTCTTTCCTGCCTGTAGTGTCTAGATGTCTCTAGAGCCCTTAGAAACTACCCTGCTTGAGGCACTGTTTACTGTGGTAGTCAGTGAGATGCTCCTGAGATATGCATAAGCCTAACCTCTGGAATGACCTCCCAACTCACTTTGAAATCTCTTAGTCATAAACAGTCATTTGTATTTAGTATTTGCCCCTTTTGGTCAAGGTCTTTTTCAAATGCATCACTAGTTGGCGCTTGGTAATAAACTCTCAGTGGCAGGGAGGCTCATCCCTGGGAGTATGTTCCACACCAGGGGGAAGGTAGTGCGCTTATATGCTATGTTTGGCTTAGAGAGAGGCCACCTTTGAGTAACAAGCAGGCTTTCAGGAGGTAACTCTTAGGCAATATATAATACTAGGCTAAATTTCAATTTCACAAAAACAAGGTTCTTAAGTACAACCATCATATCAAGGGCCTGGTGTATTGCTCTGTCCTCCCTCTCTAGGTACTGCCCAAGTACTCTAGGGATTCTTGCCACTTTATTAGAGAATATAGCAGGACTTCCCAGGATGGAATTGAATATTCTTTTTGTTATTGTATGGGTCTCCAACCACCGAGACAACACCCTATGAACACCTGAACATGTTCATATTCTGTAAAAGCACCCCAGGTGCACCCCTCCCCACACATCTCCCCATCACTGACACCCCACACCAGTGATCCTCCCCTGCCACAGTTGCAACACATCTGCAATCCAAAACCTCACCCTCAAAAAAGCCAAAAATAAAAAATAAAAATAATTTAAAAAATAAAATAAAAAATAAATAAAATACAAAAATAAAAAGTAAAATGTTCTTCATTGCATCTTTCATCACTGTATGAGCTGTTGTCTTTTATGTACAGTGAAAATTTCTTCTTTAAGTTCCCCCAGTTTCTTATTTTTTTGCTTTATTTTCAAAGAAGCTTTATATTACAGAAAAGTCATGTAGAAAATATAAGGGGGGATTCCCATATACCCCACTCCCTCCGCCTCTTCCACTCTCCTCTATGAATAACATCTTACATGAGTATGGTGCATTTGTTACAATTGATAAACAACTATTGAAGCATTGCTACTGACCATGGTCAGTGGTTTACCTTATGGCTTACATTTTGTACCATATACTTTTACAGGTTTTGACAAAATGTATAATGGCCTGTATCTGTCATTGCAAGATTGTGCAGAACAATTCCAATACCCTAAAAATATCCTATGTTCCATCTATTCTATTCTTCCCTTTCCGTCCCCTTGGAACATATGGTAAGCACTAAGTTTCAGTTTTTGAAGAATAAGGCTCATAGTTACATGCATTAATATTGAGGACTTGACATACTGGTCTGTTTTCTTTTATTAGGCACTGCCTATGTTCACGAGAGATTCTTACCCCTCTAACTGAGAACATAGCAGAACTCCCCAGGATGGGAGTTTAATATTTTCTTGTTTATTATGTGGGTCTCCACCCACTAAGATAACACACTATAACAAGATGAACACTTTCATATTGCATAGAAGCATGCCCCAGGTGCACCCCTTTCCCATATATCCCCCCATCCCCAATGCCCTGCACCAGTAACCCTCCCATGCCATATTTGCCAAAAGAACATTCCCACCATTGCAGTTTTAACCATAAGCCTACAGATCCCCAGAGTACACCTGTTCCTTCCTTCAGCCCTACCCCCAGTTCCATGGATAGTCCAACCCAACCCCACCACCTTACACCCCCTCACATTCCTGCACTGTTGAACCCAATCACTTCCCTGCACCACTATCACACCCATCCATTCCCCAGCCACCCTGTTCCACCTTGTCATAGGTTTTGCCCATATTGAACATCAGCTCACCACATTCTACTCCCTTTCTGTTTCCTGATAACCTATCTTTCAGACTCTAGCTCTGTGAGTCTGATCAATTTGTTTAAGTCATATCATTGAGGTCATGTAATATTTGTCTTTCAGTGACTGGCTTCCTTCACTCAACATAAGGGCTTCAAGATTCATTCATCTTGTCCCATGTGTTAATACTGCATTCTTTCTTACAGCTGGGTAATATTCCGTTGTGTATATATATATATATATAAATATATATATATATATATATATATATACATACACCACAATTTGCTTATCCATTCATCTGTTGATGGACACTTGGGTTACTTCCAACTTTTGGCAATAGTGAATAATGCCACTATGAACATTGATGTGCATAAATCTGTTCGTGTCCCTGCTTTCAGTTCTTCTTGGATATATATCCAGTAGTGGGATTGCTGGATCATATGGCAGTTATATAATTAGCTTCCTGAGGAACTGCCAAACAGTCCCCCACAATGGCTGTACCATTCTACATCCCCACCAAGAGTGAAGAAGTGTTCCTACATTATCTTCTAGGAGCTTTCTGGTCTTGGCTTTTATATTTAGATCTTTGAGCCATCTTGAGTTAATTTTTGTAGAGGGCATGAGATGATGATCCTCTCATTCTTTTATTGAAGAGGCCATTCTGTCCCACTTGAGTGGGCTTGGTGGCCTTGTTGAATATCATTTGACCATAAATGCAAGGATCTGTATCAGAACTCTAATTTGCTTCCATTGGTCAGTATGTCTATCCTTGTGCCAATACCATGCAGTTTTGACTACTGTAACTTTGTAGTATGCTTTAAAGTCAGGTAACATGATCCCTCCAATTTCATTTTTCTTTTTCAATATTTTTTTCACTATTTGGGGCCACTTGCTCTTCCAAAAAAATTCATACTTTTTCCAATTCAGTAAAAAATGCTGTTTTAATTTTTATTGGGATTGTGTTAAATCTGTCTTCCAATCCATGAACATGGAATATTCTTCCATTTATTTAGGTCTTCTCTGATTTCCTTTAACAATGTTGTGTAATTTCTGTGAACAAGCCCTTTACATCTTTAGTTAAGTTTATTCCTAGATATTTGATTATATTTAGTTTCTCTTGTTAATGGAATTTTTTTCTTGATTTTTCTCCTCAGATTGGTCAGTTCATTGTACCAAAGTGCTACTGATTTTTGCAATTTGATCTTATATCTTGCCACTTTACTGAACTTGTTTATCAGCTCTAGAAGCTTTGTTGTAGACTTTTCAGGGCTTTCTACATATAGGATCATGTCATCTGCAAATAGGGAAATTTTTACTTCTTCCTTTCCAATTTGGATGTCTTTTATTTCTTTTTCTTGCCTAAGTGCTCAAACATGTACTTCTAACACAATGTTAAATAAGAGCAGTCTTCCGGGAAGATGGCGGACTAGTAAGACACGGGAATCTCTTCTCCAGAAAAATAGCTAGAGGACAGGCTGAAACAGCCCCAAAAAAGATATTCTAGGGTTTAGGACAGCGGGTGAAGGCTGCACACCACCCAGAGGAAAGAGGGAAATCACGACATGACAGAACCATGAGTTGGAACCAGTGGTGGCTGCTGCTGCTGGCACCCTCCCCCACACTAAAAACTCTTTAGAACTCCCATGCCTCCGGGCCTGCGACTATAGACAAAGGGGCTCCAGGGATCTACCAGCCCAGGACAGGGGAGAGAGAGGGACACAGCCTAAGGCTGACTCAGCTTCTGACCCACAAATCTGGTCTGCTGTGCCCCACAAGCCCTTCCAGGCCGGGTGGGACCACACAGTGGTTTGCCCTGGGAGCCAGCGAAGGACTGGATAAATCTGACCCTTGCAATCTCCCTCTCTTCTAGCCTGGACTAATTGTTGAGGACTTTCCAGGAAAGGGGAGAGAGAGGGACACAGCCTAAGGCTGACTCAGCTTTTGACTCACAAATTTGGTCTGCTGTGTCCCAAGAGCCCTTCCAGGCTGGGTGGGACTGTGCCATTGTTTGCCTTAGAGCCTGCAAGGGGCTAAAGATATACAACCCTCCCGATCTCCTCTTCTGCTAACAGAGACTGATTGTTGAGGACTCAGAGGGGAGTGGAAATATCTCCTAGCTGGGAAAAGGGAGGGGGCTGCCAGAGAATGCTGGAGAACTATCTCAGAGAAAGTTTGAATTACAAGGCTCCTAGCCTCCAGACAGGAAGCTCTATCACATTGATCTGGTCTGTATTGCAACAAATACACTCTGACCAGGCATTGAATTGAGAGCTGCCAAAGAGCGGCCTCTTCTGGCAGACCAAGGAAGTGCGCACAAGAAAATTAAAAATAAGGAGGAGAGGCTTTTTCTGGCCCCTATAGCCTCCTTGCCCAAGGCCCTAGGAAGCGACACTAAAACCAATTACTAGGTCCAGTGCCCAGTTTTGAGAAACCAGCAGGACAATTTTAACAATTCAGGTCGAGCCAAAAATCAAAGAGCTGTGGTAATTCACAGCCTCCTGCCACTAAATCCCTATAAAACAGAAAGACGTAGAGCATCTGAGGAAACTACATCCTAACCAGATGCCTAAACATCAGCAAAAAATTACGAGCCATACTAAGAAAATAAAAGACGTGGCCCAAGAAAAGGAATACATCAAAGTCCCAGAAAACATGCAGAATTTGAGAGAACTTAACAGCGAGATGAGCACAAATTTCCAAAATCAAATTAATGAGTTGAAAGACAATATAGTTAAAGATAAATGACATCAAGAAGACATTGAGCGAACGCAAAGAAGAATTTGAAATCCTGAACAGAAAAGTAACAGAGCTCATGGGAATGAAAAACACAATAGGTGAAGTAAAAAACACATTTGATGCATACAACAGCAGACTTGAAATGATAGAAGAAAGAATGAGTGATAGTGAAGACAGAGCAGCTAAAATTGGAGAAAAGAACGGAGAGAGAAAAGAATGGAAAAAATTGAGCAGGTGCTCAGAGAGTTGAGTGACAACACAAAACGCAACAACATATGTGTCATGGGAGTTCCAGAAGGGGAAGAGAAGGGAAAAGGGGCAGAAAGAGTATTTGAGGAAATAATAGCTGAAAATTTCCCAACTCTTACAAAAGAAATGAACTTACATGTCCAAGAAGCACACCATACCCCATTCAGAATAAATCCAAATAGACTTACTCCAAGACACATACTACTCAGAATGTCAGACGTCAAAGATAAAGAGAAAATTCTCAGAGCAGCATGAGAGAAGCAAATGATTACATACAAGGGACATCCAGTAAGACTTAGTGCAGATTTCTCTTCAGAAACCATGGAGGCAAGAAGACAGTGGTATGATACAATTAGGAAACTGAAAGAGAAAAACTGCCAGCCGAGAATTCTTTATCCAGCAAAACTGTCCTTCAAATATGAAGGTGAGTATAAAGTATTCACAAACAAACAGAAGCTAAGAGAGTTGCAAAAAAGAATCCACCTTTGCAGGAAATATTAAAGGAAGCCTTAGAACCCGAAAGAAAAAGACAGGAGAGAGAGGCTTGGAGGAGAGTATAGAAGAAAGAAAAGCATAAAGGATAACCAAAAGAGTAAAAAGACAGACAAAAATAAGATGACATATGAAAACCAAAGAATAAAATGGAGGAAGTAACTAGTGCATTTACAGTAATATCATTGAATGTGAATGGATTAAACTCCCCAATAAAAAGATACAGACTGATAGAATGGATAAAAAATATGAGCCATCCATGTGCTGCTTACAAGAAACTCACCTGAGACACGGGGATGCAAACCGGCTGAAAGTAAAAGGTTGGAAAAAGATACTCCACGCAAACAGTAACCAGAAAAGAGCAGGGGTAGCTATACTAATATCAGATAAAACAGACTTTAAAGGCAAAAAATTTATAAGAGATACAGAAGGCCATTATATATTAATAAAAGGGATGATCTACCAGGAAAATATAGCAGTCATAAATATCTTCACATCTAACCAGGGTGCCCCAAAATATATGAGACAAACTCTGGCAAAACTGAAGGGAGAAACAGATTTCTACAATAATCGTTGGAGACTTCAACACCCCACTCACATCATTGGATAGAACAACTAGACAGAAGATCAACGGGGAAACATAGAACTTGAACAATATGATAAACAAGTTGACCTAACAGACATATACAGAACACTGCATCCAGACTCAGCGGGTTATACATTCTTCTCACCATGTGTTAGATCACAGTGCAGCTCTCAATAAATAGAAAAAGATTGAAATTATACAAAGCACCTTCTCAGATCGTAATGGAATGAAACTAGAAATCAGTAGTAAACAGGAAAAAAGTAAATTTGCAAATGTTTGGAGACTGAACAGCACACTTCTAAATAATTGGTGGGTCAAAGAAGAAATTGCAAGTGAAATCAATAAATATATTGAGACAAATGAAAACGAGAACTCAACATATCAAAACTTATGGGATACAGAGAAGACAGTCTTGAGAGGGAAATTTATAGCCCTAAATGCCTATATTAAAAAAACAAGAAAGGCCTACACTCAAAGATTTAACTGAACAGCTAGAGAAACTAGAAAAAGAACAGCAAACCAATCCCAAAGCAATCAGAAGGAAAGAAATAATAAAGATTAGAGGAGAAATAAATGAAAATGAGAACAGAAAAACAATAGAGAAGATCAACAAACCAAAAGCTGGTTCTTTCAGAAGATCAATAAAATTGACAAACCACTAACAAAGAAAAAAGAGAAGATGCAAATAAATACAATCAGAAATGAAAGGGGAGAAGTTACAAATGACCCCACAGAAATAAAAAGAATCATAAGAGGGTATTATGAGAAACTATATGCCAACAAACTAGGCAACCTAGATGAAATGGACATATTTCTAGAAACGCACAACCAACCTACACTGACGCTACAAGAAATACAAGAACTTAACAAACCAATCGCGCTTAAGGAGATTAAATTTGTCATCAAAAATCTCCCAGCAAAGAAAAGTCCAGGACCAGATGGCTTCACAGGTGAATTCTATCAAGCATTTCAAAAAGAATTAACACCAATCCTGTTTAAACCCTTCCAAAAAATTGAAGAGGAGGGAAAATTACCCAATACTTTTTATGAAGCCAACATTACCCTAATACCAAAGCCAAATAAAGACACTACAAGAAAAGAAAATTACAGACCAATCTCTTTAATGAACATAGATGCAAAAATTCTCAACAAAATACTTGCAAATCAAATCCAACAGCATATCAAAAGACTTATACATCACGATCAGGTGGGATTTATTCCTGGTATGCAAGGTTGGTTCAACATAAGAAAATCAGGGGGTGGATGTGGCTCAAATGGTTGGGCATCCATCTGCCGTATGGAGGGACCTGGGTTCTATCCCCGGGACTGCCCAGTAAAATAAAAAATATATATATAGAAGGCACATGGGTTGCCAGGCTCTGTGTGCCGGTGAGCCACCAGGCCCCGGAAACCATGCAGCAAGATGATGGCGTAACAGGAGAGAGACACAGGGGAGAGACAAAACAAGATGCTCCAAAAGCTCCGGAAACGAGGTGGTGCAGGTGGCAAACACATCTCTCCTACATCAAAGATCTCCAGGATCGAATCCTGGTGAAGACTGGAGGAGGAGGAGGAGAAGAGATGGCAGGAAACAGACACAGAGAATTGCCCAGCAAATGGACACAAAACAGCAAATGGGGAAGGGGGTGTTTAAAATGGATAAAGTAAATAAATAAATCTTAAAAAAAAAAAAAAGAAAGAAAATCAATCATTGTAATATACCACATTAACCAATTGAAGGGAAAAAAAAACACATGATCATCTCAATCGATGCAGAGAAGGCATTTGACAAAATCCAGCATCCTTTTTTGATAAAAACACTTTAGAAGATTGGAATAGAAGGAAAATTCCTCAATATGATAAAAGGCATATATGAAAAACACACAGCCAACATCATACTCAATGGGGAAAGGTTGAAAGCTTTCCCTCTAAGATTGAGAACAAGACAAGGATGCCCACTGTCACCATTGTTATTCAATATTGTAGTAGAAGTTCTAGTACAAGTTCTAGGGCAATTAGACAAGGAAAAAAAAAGGCATCCAAATAGGAAAAGAGAAAGTAAAACTCTCATTGTTTACGGATGACATGATCCTATACTTAGAAAATCCTGAAGTATTTACAACAAAGCTACTTGAGCAAATAAATGAGTTCAGCAAAGTGGCAGTACACAAGATCAACATGCAAAAATCAGAATGTTTTGGTTCACTAGTACTGAAAAACCTGAGGAGGAAATCGGGGGGAAATTTCCATTTTCATAGCAACAAAAAGACTTAAATACCTAGGAGTTAATTTAACCAAAGAAGTACAGGACCTATATGCAGAAAACTACAAAACAATGCTAAAAGAAATTTTAAAAGACTTAAACAAATGGAAAGACATTCTATGTTCATGGATTGGAAGAATAAATATTGTGAAGATGTCAATCTTACCCAAACTGATTTATAGATTCAGTGCAATACCAATCAAAATCCCAACATCTTTACAGAATTAGAGAAGGCAATTACCAAATTCATCTGGAAGGGTAAGTGCAGTGCACCCAAATAGCCAAAAGCATTCTAAAAAAGAAGAGCGACATGGGAGGAATTTCACTGCCTGACCTTGAAACATATTACAAAGCTACTGTGGTCAAAACAGCGTGGTACTGACATAAAGATAGACACATTGGTCAGTGGACTAGAATTGAGAACCCAGAAATAAACCCTCAGTTATACAGTCAACTGATTTTTTACAAACCTACCAAGGCCATGCTAACGGGAAAAAAACTGTCTCTTCAACAAATGGTGTTGGGAAAACTGGATATCTATAACCAAAAGAATGAAAGAGGACCCCTATCTCACCCCCTATACAAGAATCAACTCAAAATGGATCAAAGATCTAAATATAAAAGCCAGGACCATAAAACTCCTAGAAGAAAATGTAGGGAAACATCTTCAAGACCTTGTAGTAGGTGGTGGTTTCTTGGACCTTACAGCCAAAGCACGTGCAACAAAAGAAAAAGTAGGTAAATGGGACCTCCTCAAAATTAAACACGTTTGCACCTCACAGGACTTTGTCAAAAGGTCAAAAGGCAGCCAACTCAATAAGAAAAAAATATTTGGAAATCACATATCTGATAAGGGTTTAATATCCAGAATATATAAAGAGATATTACAACTCAACAATAAAGACAAATGACCCAATTAAAAAATGGGCAAAAGACTTGAATAGACATTTCTCCAAAGAAGAAATACAAATGGCAAAAAACACACATGAAGAAATGCTCAATATCACTCATGATTAGGGAAATGCAAATCAAAACTACAATGAGATACCATTTCACACCTATCAGAATGGCCACTATTAAAAAGACAGAGAACTACAAGTGTTGGAGAGGATGTGGAGAGATAGGAACACTTCTTCACTGTTGGTGGGAATGCAGAATGGTACAACCACTATGGAGGACTGTTTGGCAGTTCCTAAAGAAGTTGAATCTAGTCTTGCCATGTGACCCTGCAATACCACTACTGGGTATATACCCAGAAGAACTGAGAGCAGTGACACAAACAGACATCTGCACACCAATGTTCATAGCCACATTATTCACCATTGCCAAAGGTTGGAAACAACCCAGGTGTCCATCAACAGACGAATGGATAAACAAACTGTGGTCTATTCACACGATAGAATATTATGCAGCTGTAAGAAGAAATGAAGTCGTAAAGCATATGGCAACATGGATGAACCTGGAGGACATTATGTTGAGTGAAGCAAGCCAGACACAAAAGGACAAATACTGTATGAATGCATTACTATGAACCAAATATATTGTGTAACATATTGTTTGATTCATAAAAAAATTTTATATATATCCAGTACATTTAATTGGGAAATGTATATATTTATTCATCCGTGTTTACTTTTTAGTTTTTGTTTGTATTTACAATTATTAAATGTACAAAATAAAGTAAAAAAAAAAAAAAAAGAATGTGCTTGGACAACAACAACAACAACAAAATAAGAGCAGTGACAGTGGGCATCCTTGTCTTGTTCCAGATCTTAGAGGGAAAACCTTCAGCATTTCACCATTGAATATGTTAGCTGTGAGTTTTCTTATATACGTTGTCATTTTGAGGAAGTTTCTTGCTATTCCTGTCTTTTGAAGAGAATCAAGAAAGGATGCTGTATTTTGGCAAATGCTTTTTCTGCATCAGTACAGATGATGAGATGATCATGTGATCATGTGACTTTTTTCTTTTGATCTGTTAATGTGGTATATTACATTGGTTTTCTTATGTTGAACCATCCTTGCATATGAGGGATGAAACCCACTTGATCATGGTGTATATATAATTCATTTGATGTGTTGCTGAATACAGTTAGCTAGAATTTTTTTAAAAAACAATTTATTGAAGTATATCATTCATACATGAACATTCATAAACAATAAGTGTTCAGTAAACACTGTGAACTTACAAAACAAACATGCATAATATCATTCAGAGTTCCCACACATCACCCCACCACAAATACTTTGCATTGTTGTGAAACATTTGTTAAGAAACCATGAAAGAGCATTGTCAAAGTATTACTAACTATAGTCCGTATCTTACTCCCCTATACTTTTTTTTTTAAGGATTTATTTATTTATTTATTTACTTTTATCCATTTTTACTCTCCTCGCCCCCCCTCCCCTGTTTTTGCTGTTTTTGTGTCCATTTGCTGGGCAACTCTCTGTGTCCGTATCCTGCCCTCTCTTCTCATCCTCCTGTCTTCACTGGGATTCAATCCTCAGAACCTCTGATGTGGGAGAGAGGTGTCCTATCGCCTGCACCACCTTAGTTCCTGGTTTTTCAGCGTATCTCGTCTTGGCTCTCCCTTGTGTCACTCTCCTATTACTTCATCATCTTGCTGTGTGGCTCACAGGGCCTGATGGCTCACCCACACACAGGGCCTGGGGGGCTCACCTGCTCACGAGGCCTGGCGCCGCACCTGTGCACTAGGTCTGACGGCGCACCCGCGCATGGGCCCTGGCGGCCCACGCGCCTTCTATATTTTTCTTTACTTTTATCAGGAGGTCCCAGGGATCGAACCTAGTTCCCTCCATATGGGAGACAGGCACCCAGCCATTTGAGCCACATCCGTCCCCTCACTATTTCTCTTAAGGTTGACCAAAGATACCTAGAGTTACAGTCATTTCCCATAGAGGATGGTCATATAATAAATGAGGCTTAGTTTATCACCAGCATTCTAAAAACCCAGACCTAGGGAGAAAAACTAGGTCTGGGGACACATGCATGGTTTCTAATATAGCGAATGTTTAGCCTACCCTGATTATCACAAAATCAGGACAGCGAGAATATTCGCATAATTAGCTAGAATTTTCTTGAGGATTTTAGCATCCAGTTTCATTAGACAGATTAGTCTGTAGTTTTCTTTTCTTGTGGTGTCTTTATGTGGCTTTGGTTTTAACATGAGTTTGGCATCATAGAATGAGTTTGGCAGTGTTCCCTCCCCTTCTATGTTTTGAAAGAGTTTAAGCAGGATTTGTGTTATTTACAGAATGACTGGTAAAATTCACCTGTGAAGCCATCTGGTCTTGAGTTTTTCATAGTTGGGAGGTTTTTGATGACTAATTCAATTTTGTTACTTGTGATTGGTCTGTTGAGTTCAACAATTTCTTCTTTTTTTCTAAAGAATTTATTTATTTATTTATTCATTTATCCCCCCCTTGCTGCTTGTGCTCGCTGGGTCAGCCAACCACGCCGTGCGGGCGGGCCTGCCCTCACCAGGAGGCCCCAGGAACCGAACCTGGGGCCTCCCATATGGTAAACGGGAGCCCCACCGATTGAGCCACAGCCGCCTCCCAACAATTTCTTCTTTTGTCAATGTAGGCTGCTTGTGTTTTTCTAGAAATTTGTACATTTCATCCAAGTCATCTATCTTGCTGGCATACAATTTTTGAAAGTATCTTTTTATGATACTCTTTATTTCTTTGGGATCAGTGATGATATCCCTTCTCTCATTTTTTATTTTATGTATTTGCATCTTCTCTCTTTTTTCTTTGTTAGTCTAGCTAAGGGTTTACCAATTTTATTAAGCTTCTCTAAGAGCCAGCTTTTGGTTTTGTTCATTTTTTCTATTTTGTTTTCATTTTCAATTTCATTTGGTTCTGCTATAATTTTTATTTCCTTCTTTCTGCTTTCTTTGGGATTAGTTTGTTGTTCTTTTTCTAGTTCCTCCAGGTATGCAGTTAAGTCTTTGATTTTTGTTTTTTTGTCTTTTTAATATAACTGTTTATGGCTATAAATTCCCTCTCAGCACTGCTTTTGCTGCATCCCATAGGTTTTGATATGTTGTGTTCTGATTTTCAATCATTTCAAGGTAGTTACTGTTTTCTTTTGTATTTTCCTCCTTGACCCACTGATTGTCTAAGAGTGTGGTTGTTTAGCTTCCATATATTTGTGCCTATTCTGTTTTTCTGCTCCTTATTAATTTCCTGCTTCATTCTGTTGTGGTCAGAGAAATTCCTTTTTATAATTTCCATCTTTCTTAATTTGTTGATACTTGTTCTGTGACCTAGCATGTGGTCAATCCTGGAGAATGAGCCGTGTGTGCTTGAGAAGAATGTATATCCTGTTGTATTTGGGTGTAATGTTCTGTATATATTTATTAGGGCTAGATCCTTCAAACCAGGGGTTCTCAAATTGGAGGTCCATGGAAAGATTTCAGGGGGTCCGTGAGGTTGAATTGAAAATTCAAAAAAACATTATTCTTGTGAGAATGTCTTGGTGTGGTTGTATCATAAAGCTATCTGCTGCTACATTCTGAGAAGGGGTCCATGGTTTTCATCTGACTGGCAAAGGGGTCTGTGGAACAAAAAGGTTAAGAACCCCTGCTCTAACTTATTATTCAAGGTCTCTGTTTCCTTATTGACCCTCTATTGAGATATTCTGTCTAATGTTGATAATGGTCTATTAAAGTCCCCCACTATAATTATAGAGATGTCTATTTCTCCCCTTAGTTTTTCCATGTATTTTGGGGCACCTTGGTTAGGTGCATAATTGTTGATAATTGTTCTTTCTTCTTGATAGATTATCCCTTTTATTAATATACAGTGTCCTTCTTTGCCTCTTACAGTAATTTTGCATTTAATGTCTATTTCATCTGATATTAGTATAGCTACTCCTGCCCTTTTTTGTTTATTGATTGCATGTGAAATCGTTTTCCAACCATTCACTTGCAACCTCATTGTGTCCCTGGGTTTAAGGTGAGTTTCTTGTAGACAGAATATAGATAGGTCATATTTCCTTTACTGTTCTACCAATCTGTATCTTTTGATTGGAGAGTTTAATCCATTAACATTCAATGTTATTACTGTTAAGGCAGTACTTACATTACCCATTTTTTCTTTAGGTTTATATATATCATATTTTGTTTTTCTCTTTTTATCTTTTTAGATATTCTTACTAATACTTTTCTTTTCTATACTCTCCTCAAACTCTCCTGATTTTTCCCTATAACCTGCAGAACTCCCTTTAGTATTTCTTTTTTAAAAAAATAACAATTTATTGAATTATATCACTCATACATGAACATATATAAACCACAAGTGTTCAGCAAACATTGCGAACTTATAAAACAAACACGCACAACATCACACAGGGCTCCCACACATCACCCCAGCACCAAATACCTTGCATTGTTGTGAAACATTTGTTTAAAAACTGTGAAAGAGCATCGCCAAAGTACCACTACTATCCATAGCCTGTATCTTACTCCCCTATACTTTTACTTTTTTTTTAAGGATTTATTTATTTATTTACTTTTATCCATTTTACCCCACCCCCCGTTTTTGCTGTCCTTGTGTCCATTCGCTGGGCACCTCTCTGTGTCCGTATCCTATTCTCTCTTATCCTTCTCCTCCTGTCTTCACCAGGATTCGATCCTCAGAATCTCCAATGTGGGAGAGAGGCATCCTACTGCCTGCGCCACCTTAGTTCCTGTTTTTTCAGCGTGTTTCATCTTGGCTTTCCCTTGTGTCACTCCTTTTACATCATCATCTTACTGCGTGGCTTGCGGGGCCCAGCGGTGCACCCACGCCCAGGGCCTGGGGGCCTCACCCACTCACAGGGCCTGGCCGCGCAACCATGCATGGGACCTGGGGGGCTCACCCACTTGCAGGGCCTGGGGAGCTCACCCACGCACAGGGCCTGGGGGCCTCACCCACTGGCGGGGCCTGGCTGTGCACCCTCACACGGGGCCTGATGGTGCACCCGCTTGCGGGGCTTGGTGGTGCACCTGCACACAGGGCCTGGGGGACTCACCCACTCGCGGGGCCTGGCGGCACACCCATGCACAGAGACTGGTGGCCCGCGTGCCTCCTAAATTTTTCTTTTTTTTTTTTTTACTGGTTCAATCCCAGAGATTGAACCCAGGTCCCTCCTCCATATGGGAGACGGACACTCAACCATTTGAGCCACATCCATCCCCCTGCTATATCTCCTAAGGTTGACCAAAGATACATAGAGTTACAGTCATCCCCATACAGGATGGTCATGTAATAAATCAGGCTTAGTTTATCACCAGCATTCTAAAAACCAGACCTAGGGAGAAAAACTAGGTCTGGGGACACATGTGTGATTTCTAAGATAGCGAATGTTTAGCCTACCCTGATTATCACAAAATCAGGACAGTGAGAATATTCGCACTAGTATTTCTTGAAGGGCAGATTTCTTGTTGACAAATTCTCTTAATTTTTGTTTATCTGTGAATATTTTGAGCTCTCCCTCATTTTTTTAATTCCACCTTTGCTGGATACAGAATTCTTGGCTGGCAGTTTATTTCTGTTAGCACCTTAACTATGTCATACCATTGCCTTCTCGCCTCCATGGTTTCAGATGAGAAATCAGCACTTAGTCTTTTTTTTGTTTCTTTACAGATTTCTTTCTTTAATTTATTTATTTCTCCCTCGCTCCTCGTTGTTTGCACTTGCTGTGTCTGTTCATTATGTGCTCGTCTTCTATTAGAGGCACCAGAACTGAACCCAGGACCTCCCATATGAGAGGGAGGTGCCTAATCACTTGAGTCACTTCCGCTCCCTGCTTTGTTGTGTCTCTCATTGTGTTTTCCTCTTTGTGTCTCTTTGTTGCATCATCTTGTTGCATCAGCTTGCCGTGCTAGCTCGTCGCATCAGCTCACTGTCTTGCTTATCTTCTTTAGGAGGCACTGTGAACCAAACCCAGGACTTCCCATGTGGTAGGCAGGACCTCAATCACTTGAGCCACATCCGCTTCCCTCAGCACTTAATCTTATTGAGCTTCCCTTGTATATGATGGATCTCTGTTCTCTGAATACTGAATGATTTCAGTATTCTCTCTGTCTTGAGTGTTTGACAATTTGATAAGTACATGTCTCAGAGTAGGCCTGTTAGGATTTTTACAGTTTGGGGTGTGCTGTACTTTCCAGACATGTACATCCATGTCCCTCAAAAGAGTTGGGAAATTTTCAGTCATTATTTCCTCCAACACTCCTTCTGCCCTTTTTTCTTATTCTTCTCCCTCTGGGATGCCTATAATGCATATGTTTGTGCATTTCACTTTGTTATTCAATTCCCCAAGTCCCTGTTGAATTTTTTCTATCATTTTATCTATCTGTTCTACTGTCTGCGTGATTTCAGATGTATTATCTTCCACGTCACTAATTCTTTCCTCTGCCAGTTCATATCTGCTGTTATGTCCTTCCAGTCTATTTTTTATTTCTTACATTGTTACATTCAGCACCATCATATCTACTATCTTCTTACGTATGTTTACAATTTTTTCTATATTTTCCCCCAGTGTCTTAATATCCTTTATCTCTTCCTTCACTTCATTAAGTTGACTCATGATATTTGTTTTGACATCCTTGATTGGTTGTTACATGTTCTGCATCTCCTCCTACTTTTTAGTTGTTCATTAGACTGGGCCATGTTTTCCTGTTTCTTAATATCACTTGTAATTTTTTGCTGATGTCTAGGCATCTGTTTATCTTGATGGGCTTATTCAGATGGTTAGACTCTCTTTCTACTCTTGGGTTTTATTTTGTTTTGTTTTGTGTTAAGTTTCCTCTTTGACACTTGGTTCCACTTATTCTATATCCTTGTAGTTGTTTGTGTTTCCCTGAAAAAAAATTTAAGACAATAGAAAAGATAGAAGGAGAGAAAAAGAATAATAATAATAATTTTAAAAAGCTAGGAAAGGAGCCATAAATGATCCAGGAAAAAAAAATAAGTAATAAGTGTAAAAAAGCATGAAAAATACAAAGGTATAAGAATTTAAAAGGTGGAGGGAAAAAAAAGGAAACAAGAAAAAAAAAAGATAAAATAAGATAAAATACCAGACAGATGAGAAGAAAAAAAAATAAAATAAAATGAAGACCAAACAATAGAAGATGGAATGAAAGAAAAGCAATGGAAAAGGGAAAAATGAAAGAAAGAAAAGGAATGTAGAAATTAAGAGTAAAAAAGAAGAAAATAAAAAAGGAAACAAAAAGAGAAAATTTTAAAAATGAAAATAAAAAGAAAACAACCCAGGAAAAACAGGCTTCCCTCTTAGGCCACTAGGAGCCGTCTCAGGGTGTGAGTGCTCATCAATCCATCACTCTGCAGCCTGCCTCCACAGGTAGGGTACCCAGTTTTAGAGAATAAAATAAAGAACATTAAAAAATTTTTAAATAATTATAAAAATTTTAAATAACAGATAAAAAATAATTAAAAAAAAAAAAAACAAAAAAAACAACTCAGTCTGTAAGTTCCCTGTCAAAGGTGCTGGCTGGTTGGCTGACAACCAACTGAATCACTCTCTGGGTCCCTTATCTTAAGCAGAACCAGGGATTGAACCAGGGACCTACTATATGTGAGGCAGGCATTCATTGACTGAGCCACACCCACTCCACAGCTTGGATAGGCTTCTGAAAACTTACCTGCCTAACCCATCCCGCTATCCCATCAGGCTATCCCATCAGGCGTGTTGGGCATCTAACAGTTTGTTGGCTCTCTCTCCTGGCTTCTTTCTCTCCAGGGCTGTTAGGAGCCTGTTAGCCCACCCACCCCCACCCCCACTGATGTAGTTCCTCTCTCTCCCAGGACAGGTGGGTGTGACAGCCTGCCTGAACGGATGCCCCCTCCCCACTCCCTGGGGCCGTTTCAGCACTGACTGGGGTCTGTATTTTTTATTTCCTCTCCTCCCATTCTGCCCACCCTATCTCCCCTTCCCCTTATATTTCTCTCTCTCTCTGGTTTGCTGTGTGCCTGTCTCAAACCTATTTGCCCTTCAGCTCTCCCATAAATGGGTCACTTTCAACCTCTACTTGCTGGGCTAGCTACACCCCAGATTCGAAGCAGACTTAGCTGGCCAAAGTCACTGGAGAGAAACCACTCTCTGCCCTCCTCCAGACCCCACTTCCTCCCAGGGAAGAGGACCTTTTCTCCCCTCTCAGTTGGCTGCAGTGAGCCAGGGATTTTACCAAGGCTCTTCTCCTTGAGGGTGGAGGATATTTGCTGTTCCCAGCCGCAGGGGTGAGTAATTCATGGTTTTTGTTTGGTCTCTTTGTCTCTCTGTCCCTCTCCCTCCTGGATGATGTGCAGCACTCTCTTAGTCTGCAGATCCCCAAAGCAGTTCCCTCAGATAGCTTTTGGCCATTCCTTCATTGTTTTTGTGAGAGAGTTGAGCCTGCCTAGCTACTCCAACACCATCTTCCTGGAAGTCACTCCCTACACTTATTTTGCATTAACTCCCCATTGCCACTGCTCCCCCGCCACTGGTAACCTATACTCTACTTTTTGTCTCTGTAAACTTGCATGTTCCTGATACTATCATTGTGGTTAGCATAGGAATTAAATTTAACATCCTAAATCTATAACAATATCATTTTCTTTGATACTAACTTAACTTGAATAGTATACACACACTATGTTCCTTTACCCCTCCTTCCCCCCACTTTTATGTAGGTCTTATCAAAATTTACATATTTATACATTGTGCCCATTGATTTATCATTACACTTTATATATTTGCATTTTAGACCCTGTAGGAATTGAAGAGTAGAGTTACCAAAAATACAATAGTACTGCTGTTTATATTCACCCATGTCATTATCTTTACAGGAATTCTTTATTTCTTTATGTGGTTTCATTCAATTGTCTTGTGTCCTTTCCTTTCAAACTGCAGAGTACCCTTTAGTATTTCCTGTAGGGCTGTTCCAGTGGTGATGAACTCCCTTAGCTTTTATCTATCTAGAAATGTCTTAATCCCTCCCTCATGTTTGAGAGACATTTTGCCAGATTATAGAATTCTTAGGTGGCAAATTTTGCTTTCAGCATTTTAAATATTTCATCCCACTGCCTTCTTGCCTCCATGGTATCCGGTGAGAAATTGGTACTTACTTCTTTGTATGTGATACGTTGCTTCTCTCCTGTGGCTTTCAGAATTATCTCCTTATCTTTGATATTCGGCAGTTTGATTTAAAACATGGTGTGAGTCTATTTGGGTTTATCCTGTTTGGAATTCGTTGAGCATCTTAGATGTGTATATTCATGTCTTTTCATTAAATTTCGGCCATTATTTCTTTGAATATTCTCTCTGCTCTTTTCTCTATTTCTTCTCTTTCTGGGACTCCCACAATGTGTGGCTTGGTGTGCCTGATGGTGTCCCACAGCCTTCTCAGGCTCTGTCCACTTTTCTTTGTTTTTTCTTCTAATTCTCAGACTGGATGATTTCAATTGTCTTATTTTCAAGTTGACTGACTTTGTTCTGCCAGCTCTAATCTGTTGTTGAACCCCTCCAGGGAATTTTCAGTTGCTGTTTCTGTGGTCTTCAGCTCTGATTCCTTTTTGTACTTTTCATCTCTCTTTGTGATATTCTCTTTGTGTTCATCTGTTGTTTTTCTGGTCTCCTTTAGTTCTTTGCTGGGTTTTCCTTTAGCTCTTTGAACATACTTCAATACATTTTTTGGAAAAAGTCTTTGACTAGAATATCCCAGGGCTGATCCTCCTCATTGATGGTTTGTTATGCTTTAATCTTCTTTGCCTGGGCCATCACTTCCTGTTTCTTTGTATGTTTTGCAATCTTTTTGTTGAAACCTGGACATTTTGATTTTTAATGTGTTATCACTAGAATTTATAGTGATTATAGTGTTTGTTCCTTAAACTTGCATCTGGCTTAAGTTATGTTATAACAGAGCTTTCCTTGAATGCCAGGAGTTAATCACAACAACAACAAAAAAGAGGTGGGGAAAAAATAAAACACTTTTCCCAGCTTTTGCAGATTGACCATTATTTGAAGGTTAATCTCCTTCAGAGCTTATCCTTACAGAGAGTTTAGAGAACAGCTCCAGGCCAAAGCATAGAGGCTTTCCTGGTCCTTTCTGGGCACTGGGCATATGTCTGTTATTAGTTATGCACATTTGACCTTAGGAATTCCTTTTTTTTTTTTTTTTTTTCAGTTACCAGTGCACCGGGAATTGAACCCCAGACCTTATATGTAGGAAGCCGGTGCTCAATCACTGAGCCACATTGGTTCCCCTGAGATGGTTTTTTCATGTTTGCTTTTGTTTTTGTTTTGTTTTTAGGAGGTACTGGGGACCAAACCCAGTACCTCCCATGTAAGAAGGAGGCCACTTGAGCCACATCTGCTCCCAGGAATTCCCTCTTTTAAGAAGATAGGAATGTCCTCAGGGTCCAGAGCTGTGCACTGTATGGCCTAGAGCCAGCAATCATTTGCCGCAGGCAGCATGTCTTAACTGCTCTCCCACAGCATTCTGTAGAGAGTTCCATGAGTACCTTTTGCTCCCAGAATCCCTCAGGCCACATCCAGAGTGATTGGGCCAGATATACACACTCCCAGTGTTTGCAGGAGGATTGCTCTGCTCCCTCCTGCACCAGGACCAGGGATCCACACTGGGAGCACAGGCTGGCTGTGCATGTAGCCCATTGGGGGGGGGGGCAGCCCAAGCAGGAGATCCCAAGCTTTTAAGTAGCCTTTTTCGTGATTCGGTGCTTGCCCTGTTTACTGCAGTCCTTTAACTATTTCCTAGAGCTTTTAGAAAGATCTTTCTGCTAGCTCTTACTGGTTGTTCAAAGTTCCTTTGGGGAGGCAGAGACCTGAAGCTTCTCATTCTACCATGTTGATCAGAGTACAACTTCTCACAATTTGATTTTTGACAGTGGCTTAAAATTATGTTATAGCAGATATAGAAGTCTTTATAGAGATCACTATCAGAAGTTATTAGTTATATGAGACTAAAACTATCCAAGCATGTGCCATATTACCAGCATGATCATAGATTACAAGATTATGGAATTACAATATTTATGATTTTTGCCCTCCCAGAGCTCATGGGCTTGGGGTAAGATGGGCAGGACAACAAATAGGCACAGAACAAGGTGATATACAACATCATTGTTTGGATGATAATTTGATACTTCCACTAGTTCCAGTATAATTTTTGTTGCATTGTACTAAAGTTAACTTATGCAAATGAATGATCGTGAAATCCTAATTTGGTATGATAAGGTCATTTAGAAATGCTGCGACATTTATCCAGTGGTCCATCACTGATTCAAAATGACTCAACAGTTATTATAATACAGCCAGCCTTGCTGAAGATGACAGCAGTTCTCCACTCAAATTTATGAGATGTCATGTTTGGTTGGTAAATTGTCAAGTATGAATATCTCTCCTTTCTTACTGAAGGGAGAATACTTAGCCTTTGTCTCTGAATCTCTGCACCTACCATGGGGTGATGGAAATGCTGGTTGTCAGAGGATCTTTTCTCACCACTTGCTTTGCAACTAACTGGTCCAGACCATTGTGTATGTGCCCAGATTATGTTCACAGATCTCTCGGAGAGCTAGGCCTTCTATTTAGTATTCTTGGTTATTAACCAATAACCTAACTAACTTGACGTGGTATCATTCACTCATTCAACAGTTATTCACTAAGATATATGATGCAGAAGGGCAGGACTGAGACATGGGGGCCCTCCAGGCAGGCTAATAACTTGCTACTTTGGGCAAACTAAAGATTTGCTGCTGCTCCAGACTGCTATTCTTTACATATATGTTCACAACATTTTTAAGAAGGAAGCCAAACACTGTATGGGAAAGGGGTAGCAAAAGAGTCCCTCTAATTCCCCTTTTTGCCAGGTCTCAAGATCTCCACTGACTAGAAGAAAAATAGCAGGCAGTCTATCTTTCCTTCCAACCACATTCAATACTATCCCTGAGAAAAGTTCTGGTAAATACTGTTTTTCTTTCATCTAGTTCAGTTTCCAGGGGTGTATTTATACCCCACTGATTTGTACACGGCAACTGCCATGATATCCAGGCCCGTAATCTAGCTCTGGAGAGAGACACTGTGATAGATCCTGGAGATACAGATAAATAAAATGCTGTTCCAGCCCTCCAGGAACTCAAGGCAGTAGCTTAACATACACTGTAAAGCAGTGTGAGAAATATTAGTCAAAGTATTCTAGGAACACAGAGGAGGGAGCAGAGCGTTTGTCGGTGGAGGTCAGGGGAGGCTCACAGAGGTGATGCCACAGGATCTGGGAGGGGAACAGATGACGAAGTGGAATTTCCTTCTTTTAAGTACATCTGGTAATAATAATTCTGAACTTTTCAGTTGATGAAATGGACTTTAATTTTAATTCTATAAGCCTTAAGCTTATAGAATTGCACGAGGTAGGGTAAATGAGTATTTTATTACAGTGATTCTTGCCATTCCTGGCCTGCAGGATGAAGCCAAGTAACTGTGCTTGTACTCAATACAGTTCTTTTGACAAGAGCTCCCTGACTTCTTGCTAAATCGTCCAAACAGATTCACCTAAATGGAAAGGCATTCTCAGATTCCAAATTTTATTGTAACTCTGCTTTGCTGCAAGGGAGTTTATCAGTCCCCACTATCTCTACTGACCAGTGGAAATAAAAGCATCTAGACTTCTTAATTTTCAAAGTAAAAGCCTTTGAGCCTTTTGTTTTTCTATCAGAAAGCTGTTTGCTCCCTATTTTTTCCTTAATCCTCAGTCACTTGGGAGTATTTCCTTATATGGCCATCATAAGGAACCTTCTGAAAAGAGCTCTTATTTGAGAAAGAAGGGAATTCTCAAGGTTAAGCTTGCCACCCCCCAAATCCTCCAGAATAAATCTTTTTAGGTTATCTTGAAACTGACTTCTTAAAAATTAAAATACACATGTCTTGTGTCCTGCCTCTGGGGAGAGAAAATGTTTTACGTAGGGGAGGTAATGGCAGTTTTGTAACTTTCATTAGCAGAGAACCCACTGGGTCTGGCCGCCTCTCTCAACAGCTGGCTCTGTTGGAGCTGTTGTGAGTCTGCGCCCAGTTTTTCCCTGGTTAGTGTGGACTCGTTATTCTGCTCTAAGCAGCATTGCCATTTAGCATTCGCGCTTTTCGTTCTTCCAACTTGGTACTTTTTTGTGCTGCTGGGGAGAAGGAAAAGCAATAATAAGTTTGTTATACTTTCTAAAATTAGTGTGAGTGGTTTTGTTTTAGCCTGGATGAAGAAACCAAGCTACGCTTTGTTGCTTCTTTTACTTGACAGCAATGGCTTCACCCTGAGATGACAAGTTGTTATTATCGGGAACTTTCATTAAGTTCTACATTTATATCTTCACAGCAAAATATTCCTCAGGTTAAGGTAAATGTTAAAAAGAATAGAAGAACGGAACTTGTTAATCGAACATGTTGAAAAACATTCAACCTAGCTCAAAGAAATGCAAAATAAAGCCACAGTAAGATCATTTTCATGTATAGAAGTAACAAAGTGGTTTTTTTTGTTTTTTTTTGTTTGTTTAAAGATTTTCAAATCTGGTGAGGGTGCTACTCGGTGTTTATAGAAGACAAAATCAGTATAACCTTTTTTGGAAATAATTTAATATATCGGGGGCTTTAAAAATGCTCTTCATGCTTCATACCAGTAATTTCACTTTTAGAAGCCTGTGCAAAGGAAATCTTAAACCGAATACAGAGATGTTTGCAGCATTGTTTATAACAAAAAGGTAAAATCTAAGAATCAGTAGGGAGATGGTTTCATAAATTATGAAATATTATGCTTCCATTTCAAATGTTGTTTAGAGAAGCTTTATAACAGGATTGAGAAAAGCCAATGATATAATAAAAAGCAAAAGGAGATAGCAATATTGTTCTACTGAGTTTTGCAATGGCATAATTGTGTAAAACTAGCAGGCTGGCAAAAAAAAAGAAAAAACTGGAAGAAGAAAAATAAGCCAAATAAAAGTCTTTCCCCCTCCATGTTTTTCCTATTTTCTGCAAGAAGCATATGTTATTCTCAATGGGGTTTCTATTATTTATAAAATGGACACTGCCTCAGATATAATGCTATCTTATTGTTCATTAAAAGTTCAATGTTCATTTTTTGTGCCGTGTAAATTACAGTGATGATTTACAGAGTAAATTTATAATTTGTGACAGTGACTTTTTTTTTTTTCCCTCCCTGGATATTAACAGGTTTTTTTGTTGGTTGGTTGGTTGGTTTAGGAGGTACTAGGGATTGAACCCGGGACCTCATAGTACATATGAAGCAGGCATTCAACCACTGAGCTATATCTGCTCCCCAAAGAGAGTTGGTTTCTTTGTTTGTTTGTTTTTAGGAGGTACCAGGGATCGAACCTTGGATCTTGTACATGGGAAGCAGGTGCTCAACCACTTGAGCTACATTTACTCCCCTAACAGGTTTTGTAAGAGGTTAGAAGGTGATCCCTTTAACAAAACTCACTTTTCAGAAAGTTTATCTTTTGTATGTTTCATAAAGTTATTATAAATGTTGGAAATTTTAGAACCATATAAGTGGATAAATTACCTTGCAGTCCTGTGGTGTATAAAATGTAACAATATGTTTATGATTTCTCTTTAGGAATTTTTCAAATAGAAACTAATTGCTGAGTTTCCGGTTGACCAGCATTCATAGGGTAAGATTAACATTCTGAATTGTGAACACATGGTAAAGATAATTACTATTTTGTGGATAGCTTAGGGCAAACAAATACTGAATTCTTGGTATGAAAAAGAGCTTACTATTCTTACAGACATTTTGAGTAAAGTCCTTTTGCTGCTTTTAACCTGGCATAAAGAGAAAATTGTCCATATACATTTTGGTAAAATGTCATCTTCCTCATCCTCCTGTCCTTTGTAGGTTTTGTATGGGGAAAAGTATTATATGTGTACATTTGATATTTGTCATTTTTTAACAGTAAAGGTCTAAACCACATAATAAATATCCATGAGTGACTTAGAGTCCATGTCAGTATTTTTCCTCATTCTTGTGATAGCATTTGTATGCATAGACTGGTTTGCCATGTTTCTGTAAATCAAAGACGGCTAGACTTTCCTTAAGCAGTCAAGTCAGAGAAGTAAACAGTCCCTAAGCTCTGTTGTTTCCTGTAAACAATTATTCTTTTATAATCATGGAAAATTAATCTTAAATGAGCTCTGCGACAGAGCTTGTAACTGTGACATAATGAATGAATTTGTACACTGTATTAAATAGGTTGACTCTCTAGTGTTATGAATACAGCATGTGTCTTGAAAGTATGTTGCCCAGCTCCGAATATTAGTCAGGTGGAACAGTGATAAAGACAATAGTTCTATCACCCACTACATTTGGACATCCTTCTTTTTGTAGATGAAAGTCAAGATTCCCTGACTTCTTCGGTCTATATACATTCCCCTCATGATTCATTGAGTTAACCATAAACTTTTAAAAAGATCGTATCAGCTCTTGCCACTCCTCTACTTAGGACCCTGCAGTGGTCCTCCATCACTCATGAACTATTATCCAAACTCTGTATCTTGGCTGCAGGCACTCTGTCATTCTTCTAATTCCCACGTGCTCACGACACCCTAGGCAGAGTAGCCTCCTTCCTGATCCCGACACATTTTAAGTTTGCTGCTCTTTCTGCCTGAAATGACCTTCTCTAGCATCTTCATGTGGCTGGCTCCATTTAGAGGTTCTTTTAATTGTACCCCTTTAAAAGAGGCCCTCCTTGACCACCCAATCTAAAGCAACTTACATTCTTCATAGCATTTCTGATTTATTGTGTTTGTGCATTTGGTTATCGTCTCTCTTCCCACACTGCAGAGTAAGCTCCATGCAGGCAGGGATCTTGTCTATCTTGCAAACCTGTATTTCCTTAACACTTAGGACTCCGCCTTGCACGTAATAGGTATCTTAAATATTTGTTGTGTGAATGGACTTAAATCTTGATATCTCTTTGACAAATACTGCTGTTCAGCAATGTTTCACCCATTCCCTTTGGGCATTTTGTTTATTTAGAACCAAATATAGGACTTATTAGGTTTACCCATCATCCTACTCATTTTGGCACTGAAATGACAATATAAGATGATGATGCTAGCTTTCAAGTATCCATCTCTTTTCTCTACAATAGGATTAAAATCCTTTAAAAGCAGAAACAAGGTCTTACATTTCCTTGGTATCCCCCTGTAGTGCCTAACTTTCTCTTGTGCTAGGCATATTCCATAAAGTGCATAGAAATATTAACTTTAGAGAAAGGTTTAAGACTAGTAACTTAATCATATTTTAAATTATTTCTAGAGTATACTGTTTTGTCTGTCTCAGAGCTGAATCTCCCATTTCCATTTAAAAAAAAAAATTCTGAACTATATTTGCAGCTTCACATTTCAAAACCTTATTTTATTTTACTATTTATTGGGCTAGGTAGCCAGAACCAATTCTGCCAGCCTCCCAGTTCTTTTCAAATTAAGAGACTTAGCTATCGGCTCATGTTCTGCTAACCTATAACTTAAACTCCCCAGAACTTTAGTTTCCTTATTTGTAAAAAGAAAAGTTGAACTCTGCCCTCTAAGGCTTCTTCCTGCTTAAAGAGTTCATGACTCTGCTCTTGTGAGAGGTAGGCTACCTGCAGAGGAATTAGAAGGAAGTGGAACAATGATTTCTGCCAGTGGGCTGTCATTTGAGAGCGCATGTATGACTCACAGGAGACTGCGTGGGAATTGGGTTTGGCTCTAATTTATTTATGATTTGCTTACTGTGGGGGACCAGAAAAATAATTTTATAAACAATGAAAAGTGGTGGTGAAGAGTTTGAGGTGACCTTCTCAGAATACCTTTTCTCTCTAAGTATCATCAACTGGTGCTTCTGCTCCGGTGTCAATAGTACATTAATGTTATTGTAATTCTTTTTTTTCCTTTTAAATGTAGTCAAGATAATATGGTAGCTTATACTAAAAGTATCAAAGAATTGGGAAGCCTTTGAGCCTTGAGAGGAAATTGCCATCTTGGTTAAATATATGATATATTCCCAAACTACCAGAAACAAGGAAACGTGAGGCAAAGTTTGGAACAACTCAGATTCAGTTAGGATTTCCAAAGTTGTTCCCCTTGGTTTTAATTACTGTACTCAGTCACTTCCTCCTAAGGATCCGATGGTTGGGGTAACTTTCTTAATATTTAGAGCACTATTTATGATATTTTTTACAGATACATAACCACTCTACAGCTTTGGGTAAGCAGCTGCAGAATGGTAGTTAGAAGTCTCTATTCTCTTTTGATTTTTCTGTGTTATTTGACGATGATGTCAGCCTCTTTTCTTGAAAAATCTTTGATTTGTATGTTCCAGAAATATTGTGCTTCTCCTTTACCCCAATGACCCTGCTTCTCTACCCACTTTATTCTTCCTTGTCTGATAATCCTTCCTCACAAGATATATTATTTAGGGGAGAGAAAATCTGTTCTTCACTCATTAAATTCTTTCATTCAAAGAAATAATTCATTTCTATAGTACTATCTACTACTTAAAGGCTTATGTCTTTCTATGGTGGATTAAAGCTGGCTGCAAATACTTTGCCACTCCTTCCTTCAAGAGGTGGAGCCTGTTTCCCCTCCTTTTGAATCTGGGCTGGCTCTGCTACTTTTCTGACCAATAGAATATGGCATAAATAGTGTGGAGTAATTTCTGAGGCTGGGCCTTAAGAAATTTGAAGCTTCTACTTTTGCATCCTTGAAGCGTTCTTACTTTGAACTTAGTCACCTTGCTGTGAGGAAACCTAAAGAGCCATATAGAGGCAAGGCAAGGGCCCTCATCAGTAGCCTCAGCTGGGTTCTCAGGCAGACCCAGCTGCCAGCCATGTGACTGAAGCACTATGGACCTCCCCCCATTCCAGCCAGCACCATGTGCAATGGAAGAAATACCTCATCATTCCACAGAATCATGAAAACTGATAAATTGTTATTTTGGCCACTAAGTTTTAGGGTGGTTTGTTACACATCAATGAAGAACCAAACCAAAATTGGTACCTCGGTACCTACAAGTGAGGTGCTACCATAACAAAAACCTAAAACATCTGGCATTGGCTTTGGGATCAGGTGTTGGTAGAGGCCTACAGGGTGGTAAGATTGTAATAGTGACTGGAAGAGCAGTGAGGAAATTACTGTTGGAGGATGTAAAATGCTACCTTTGTTTTATAATGCTGAAAAAAATCATCAATGTCACCTATAGTAACATGGAAGCTAGAAAATGAAGCTAATTAACCTGTATATCTAGCTTAGGAGATTTTACAGCAGAATATTTGAATTGCCAGTTGACTGTTTTTAGCCACCTCTGATCAAAGTATTGCAAGAGAGATTGATTAAAGAAGGAACTTTCAGATTTCAAGCAGACTTTAGAGGAAATGTTTCTGATCCAAAACTTTCTCCATTGGAGAATAAAACTGTTTCTCATTCTCAGTTTCTCTACCTAACAAGAAGTAATTAAAGTAAGAAATGACCTGAGATCCAAAGATCATATCCAGAATAATCCAGTAAAACTTGGTCTCAGGGTACCCAGGCTTAGCCAAACTGTAAAGTTTTGAGCCACCTATCAAGTTTAAAGGGCACACAGTCCTCCACAAGACTGCCCTCACTTTTGACACCATCTGTAAGTTTGGGGGGTTCCCAAAATGACCCTTAGATTCAATAAGTATTCATGGTTATGCTTTAATTCAGGGAAAATTTACAAATTAAAATCAGCCAAAGGAAAAGATGCATAGGGAAGAGTCTGGAAGAGTTCTAAATGTAAAGCTTCCATTGTCCTCTCTGGACCCATTAACCTCCTGGTATCTATGTGTACCAATACAAATGGAGTAATACCAGCCGAGGAGGTTTGCCTGAGCTTCAGTGTCTATAGAGTTTTTAGTGGGTCTTTATTACATAGGCATGATTGATTGATTGCCCACATGGTTGAGCTCAGTCTACAGGTCAACCACCATGTGATCCACAGCCCCCACCCAAGTCACTTGGTTGGTCTTTCTGGCATGCCAATCCCATTAAGACTATTGGGTGCAGCCAACCCCATCCTAAACAAAGACACTCCTGTCTAGGGTGACATGATTATTTCTCAGAAGCATGAGAGCAAAGGCCAGACTTCTCTTTGGGCAAGGCCAATTCTTTGCTACACAGGATCAAAATCAAATCAAGGGCACAGCTGAAATACTCTTTATTGAGACTTCAAAAAGATTTATAGCAATGACTTCTAGATTGTCTGAACTAGACTGAAGGACATCTAAGAATCTTAAGAGAGTTGTCCCTCAGCACCTGACATGCAATCCAGAGTAGAGAAGGGTTACTTTGTGGGTATGCTTTTGTCAACAAAATTCATGGCATATGTATTAATAGTTATTTAAATACATAAACATAAAATTCAGCATCACATTGGTGTGATGACAAGAAGTAAGGTGCTAGGTGGTTACATTAAAAGCACAACTGAGGGAAGTGGACATGGCTCAAGTGATTGAGCTCCTCCCTACCACATGGGAGGTGGAGGTCCCTGATTCAGTTCCCAGTGCCTCCTAAAGAAGACAGCGAGCTGGCACAACAGGCAATACGGCAAGCTGACAGAACAAGAGACAGAGAAGAAAAACATAATGAGAGACCCAACAAAGCAGGTTGTGAAGGTTCCTGGTGCCTCCTAAAGAAGACGAGCAAGACAGTGAGCTGACGTGATGAGCAGGCATAGCAAGCTGATGCAACAAGAGACAATAGAAGAAAAACATAATGGGAGACACAACAAAGCAGAGAACAGAGGTGGTTCAAACAATTGGTCACCTCCCTCCCACATCAAAGGTCCGGGTTCGGTTCCTGGTGCCTCCTAAAGAAGCAAGGAAGATGAACAGACACAGCAAATGCAAACAACAAGGGGGTGGGAAGAAATAAATAAAATAAATATTTATTAAAAAAAAAACAAAAAAAAACAAAAAAAAAAACACAGTTGAGTATAGTCAGTCACTGACTGATGGTTTGGGAAAACTAGGTTCAGTTTTGAACCATCCAGAATACCTCATGTGTAAATACAGTGTTCATGACTTACTTGAAATAGTTATTGTAAATAAGAATATGAAATCACTGGTTGGCTTATGCCTTCTGACCTATTGTTCTTGCCTCTTTTTTTGTAAAGGGATTGGATTTTTTTTATTTTAATAAGAGCTTACAGTTAGATTTTTTTTTCTTTTTATTTCTCCCCACCCCCTTGCCATTTGTGCTTGCTGTGTCTGTTCGTTGTGTGCTCGTCTTCCTTTTTTTTTCTTCTACGAGGCACCAGGAACCAAACCCAGAAATTCCTACATTGGAAGGAGGTGCCCAGTCACCTGAGCCACCTCTACTCCCTGCTTTGTTGTGTCTCTCATTGTTTTCCTCCTTGTGTCTCTTGCTGTGTCATCTCTCCATGTCAGCTCACCACACCAGCCCATCATGTCAGCTCACTGCCTTTACTCATCTTCCTCAGGAGGCACTGGGAACTGAACCCAGGACCTCACGTGTGGTAGGCAGGAGCCCAGTCGCTTGAGCCACATCTGCCTCCCCAGCTAGAATTTTCAGTGCCAAAGTTCTATTAAGTAAAAAAAAAGTTTTCAGTGGTTAATGGCTAGTACTTTTCCAATGGAAAGAAATTTTGTTGATGTTTGAATTTGTGTGTGTGTGTGTGTGTGTGTGGTTTTTTAGTTTTTTGTTGTTTATGTTTGAATTTGTATTTACAGAGTAGTAAATTTTTTATAAAATGAAAAAAAAAATGTGTGGGTATAGCTTCTATCTAATGGAATGTATCTCAGTAAGCTTCCTAGGAAACCCACAATGTTTTTAGGAGAATTATATTAGCAGTACTACCCTCTTAGACTGAAAGAGACTGAAATAGTTCAAAATGAAAAGAGACTTCTAATTGTGGAATAGGCAGGCTGAGAAAGCTTCTCAGCTGGAAACATGGCCGTTTCTTATGGAAAAGGAAGAATGACTCAGACGGCTGTACCAAGAATTTAGAGGGTGGAGCCAGAGCCAAGGGGAATTATTTCCAAGGAACAGACTGCACCTAAACAACAAAAATTCCCTGACTCCAGAGTGAGAATTGGTGCCACGCACCTAGCTGGATTTCAGATTGCTATGGACCAGTGACTGCTATGAACCTCCTCTTTCCCCACTTTTTGAATATGAGTGTCTAATGCAATTATTCTGTTCCTGCCTCTTCATTGTATGTTGAGTGTGAGAAGATAAGTTGTTTTATCAGTTGATAGGTCCCTGTAGCTGAGGAGCAACACCCAAGGGGCTACTCTTGATCCTTATCTGTAACTGCATCTGATTTAGTGACAAGACTCTAGATTTCAAGCTTCTGCTTGATGCCAAAATGGGATCAAACTCTTGGCTAGCTTGAGAGTGGGAGAGTATGTTATGCATGTAAGAGAATGTGATTCGTTTGTGACCAGAGAATGGACTGTGGTAGATTAAGGATATCTGCAAATTCTTTGATCGTCCTTTCATTGAGGTATAATGTTTCCATTCCCCTTGTATCTGCACTGGCTGTGTGACTCCTTTGACCAACAGAGTGTATGGACATATGCCCTGTAGCTACCAAGGCCATGCCTTGAAAGATCTGCAGCTTTCACTTTTGTGCTTGGAGTACCCCTTCTTGGAATCCAGCCACCATGGCATGTGAGGACACTCAAACAGCCACTTGGAGACACATGAAGGAGTTACCTGCCAGTAGTTAGCAAAAACTACCGTGAATAATGGGCACACTTTGGGCCTTTCAGCTATCTTTGTGCCAGCCAACACAATATGAAATAAAGGAACCACCCACAGAATCACAAAAAAATATAACCTTTTTGTTGATTTTAAGGCATTAAGTTTTGGAATATGCAGTAATAGCCACGTTACTTCCCATCTATCTCTTACTGTGTTCTAGTCTCCACCTGAGAGAGACTATCACCTTGGCTACCGCCTACCTAAATGTCTCAGTAGATTTTTCCTGCCTTTTATATTTTTATACATTCAATTATTTATCGTACAAATGTCAATCGTGCACCAAGTGCTAGAAAATGTAGAAGAGCATAGGATAAAAATCTGAATCCTTTTGATTCCTTCTTCTCTCTGGACCTTTCTAGCCGATGTTGCTAAGTGGTACTAAATTTTCATTTACGACGACTATTTGATTCTTTGCTTTCTTTTCAAGCTTACTGCAGAATTCACTCATTACTTCTCATCCACGTGATTGAAATAGCCTTTTGGCTGCCCCCCTTGTTTCTGACCCCTGCCCCTTAAATCCATCTTTCAAATCTCTTTAGCTCAGTGACTAGCTATTCTACTTCCTTACACATTTGAATCTCTGAAGGGTTCGTGTAGAGATAATCATTGTTACTTTGTAGTCTGTGAAGGGGGGAGCATCCTAGGCATCTAGCACAACCTCTAAGACCTAAAAGGTATGCACTTTTCCAAGATATTGAGGCAGGCTAAATTAGGGAATCAAGAGACAAATCTAGAACCTGGCAGAAAAGCACTCCCGTGGAACACGAGGCTGTGGAAATACTGCCTGAGGGTAAAACCCTACAAGATGGCTGCTGGAAGAAACTCGCGGGAATTCCCCGTTCAGAACAAGATTACATCCGGGATCAAGGAAAAGCCCTGGATATTCTCAAGGGGCCTTGCCATTGGGCCCTCCCAAGGGAATTGACATGTGGGGTAACCAATCAAAACACCAAACAACTGGGATTTCTCCCCTGACATTAGCAAAGGAGCAGAATAATTAATGGTTTTAAAAGCAAGCACAGAAGCCAAACCTGCCCTGTTTTTGCCCTGTTTTCTCTCCCTGCCTGGATTAGGATGCAGGTAAACCTGGGGACTTGCAATCTGTAATGGGGATTTGTAGTCTGTAAATCAGCCCTTTTCACCTCTTTTCAGCCTTTTTCCTCTCTCTACCTGGGCTCCGTAATCTATTATTTTCTCCCATTTCTCTTCTCTCAGTTCCTTCATAAATTACTGGCCTAAGTGAATTGGCTTGCACTTAAAATTCATTTTTTGTCTTGTAGCCAAGAACCTAGAGAAAATCGGGCAACAATGTCTCATTGCCAATCTATCTAGTGAGGTTCCTTTTCCTGGAGAGATCTGAAAAAAAAAAAAAGAAGCTGGCCTCACTTAGGCCAGATGAATCACTCTCTGTGAGTGAGACAGCCCCAGGTGGTTCTAATGTGAAACCAAAATTGAGACCACTTGTGATGGTTAGTCTACTGTGTCAATCGGCCAGGGAATGGTGCCTGGACTAATTGTAATACAATCAACTGAGCAGTGAGTGGGTCTGATCCAATCAGTTGAAGGCCTTAAAAGGGGAAGTGATTTCAGCAAAGAGAGTTCCCACCTTTGCTTCAGACAGTCAATGTCTTCTGGGAACTCATCAAAGACCTTCATCAGAGCCCCTGGTTTGCAGCCTTCCCTGCAGAATTTGGACTTGTTCATCCCCACAGTCATGTAAGACAATTTAATAAGATCTCATACTATTTGCAGATAACTCCTGTCAGTTGTTTCCCTAGAGAACCTGATTAATACATCATTGTCTTAGATTTGTGGTTCTCAAACAGTGATCCTTGACCAGCAGCATCAACATTAATTTGTTAGAAACGCGCATTCTCAGGTCCTACCCATGACCTAATGAATCTCTTGATGATTTTTATGAACATTAATGTTAAAGAAACTTTCTAGTAGATAATTCTCTTAGCCCCCTTCTAACTCTCAAGAATACAACTTCTTGAGAAGTTGTTATTCTTACAACAAAAACAAACAACCCAACTATAAAATGGGCAAAAGACTTGAACAAACATTTTTCCAAAGAAGATATACAAATGGTCAGTAAGCACATGGAAAGATGATCAACATCATTAGCCATCAGGGGAATGCAAACCCAAACCATTTTATGAGCTACCATTTCACACCCACTAGAATGACTGTTATTAAAAAGACAGAAAATAAGTGTTGGAAGGATGTAGAGAAATAGGAAACTCATTCATTGTTGGTGGGAATACAAAATTGTACAGCAGCTGAGGAAAAGAGTATGGAAATGCCTCATAAAGTTAAGAATAGAATTATCATATGACCCGGCAACCCCACTTTTAGGTATATACCCAAAAGAATTGACAGCAAGGATTTTAACAGATGTTCATAGTGGCATTTTTCACAATTGACAAAGAATGGAAGCAACCCAGGTGTCCGTCAACAGATGAATGGATAAACAAAATGTGGTATATACATGCACTGGAATATATTTAGCCATAAAAAGCAATGGCGTTCTGATACATGCAATTATGTGGATGAATCTTGAAGACATCGTGTTGAGTGAAATTAACCAGACACAAAAGGACAAATATTGTATGATCTCACTGAAATGAAATAATTAGAATAAGCAAATTCATAGTCAGAAACTAAAATACAGGTTACCAGGGGCCAGGGTGGGAGTAGGGAATGGTGAGTTAATGCTTAACTGGTACAGAACTTCTCTTTGGGGTGACAGAAAGTTTTGGTAATGGATGATGGTGATGGTAGCAAAGGATTGTGAATGTAATTAACACCCCTGAATTGTGTATTTGAAAGCAGTAACAATTGGAAACTTTAGATTATATTGTTACCAGAATAAAATTTTTAAAAATCACAGATCTGTATAGCACAGTGACCTCTTGTTAGAGAAAAATGGTGCTCACTGGGACCTGGGACGCAGAGACTGATGATTGCAGACAGGAAGCTTATTGGGAAGCTCTCCCAAGGGAGGAGGTCTGAAGAATATTTCAGCCCACCTCCCCAACCCCCCTCATTCCCCGCCGGCATGGTGGGGGTCTGAAGAGAGACTTCAGCCCACCCCCAGAGGGTGGTGGATATGGCTTTATAGAGTATATCAGTAGGTGGGGAAACCATGTACAGCCTGGGGCCAAATAGCCAGGGGGGAGTGGGTTTGGAGGTCTTGGAATGTGGGAGGCCGTTGGGAAGGGAGTGATGGCCCTTATCTGCTCCATTTTGTTTACTCTTGGGAGGGGATGAGTTAGGTGGGTTATAGCTAGAGGCTGCCTTTCCTCATCCTATGCCACTGGAGCATTGATTCAGGGTCCTATGACCTATCAATTGCAAACCTCTGTAAGGGGGAAACTCTAACACCTCTTTTGTAAACTGTGGGCTGAAGTTAATGATATTGTAATAATATTGTTTCATCAATTGTAACAAAAATACTACAGTAATGCAAAGCATTAAAAGGAAAACTGTGTGTGTGCAGGGGCATATATGGAAACTGCTTTCTGCATGATTTTTCCGTAAACCTACAACTGCTGTGGAAAAAAAAAAGACATGTAAAAAAAAAAAAAAAAAAAACAAGAAGAAAGAATACAATAAGCTTGGGAAGGGTGCTATTTGAAAGTCTTTGTATTGACAAGTTTTGAAAGGATTGGTAAGAGGCCTAAGGAAACTGATTTATCAAGTGTTTTGTTAATGATTTAAATACTTGAAAAATGCTAAATGTTTGTCATCTGAAGAGTGGTTGAGGAGGTTGTCTAGTATTTTAAGAGAACCAAATTAATCAGGGATCCTGATTCATTGTTTCCCATAGAAAGAACTCAAAGCGATTTTAAATTTAGTTTAGATAGGTATTAGAACCAAGAAACATATTGATGAGAAGTAGTACTAAACATTTTGAAGTGCTATAAGGTGATTTTAAAGTCCTTCAATGAGGGTAATGTAGAGAAACTCCCTTTTGGGTTGTTTGGCTCTAGCCTTGCCTGTGGTCAGAGACAGGTCTTTGAAGTAGCTTCCAGTTCTTAGACTATGATGACTTTATCAGCTGATCATCATTTATTTATTTTTTCATTGGTTACTTTGGAAGTGCTTCAAAAGTAAAATAAAGACTACTGGGAAGTAAAGATGCCTAACTTGAGTGTTGCTTTTCTAGTCTTAGAGACTTTGGGAAGAGATTGCCAAATACATTCATGTGCTTTGAAAAGCTAAAGAGTAGGGATTAGGGAGAGTAGGAGTTCCTCTACTCTCAACATTGTTTCTTTGATCTAATTTAGTGCATTTGAACAGTAAAAATAGAGATCCGATTTGGATTGAATCATCCTTGTTTGCTAAAATATGGTCTGGGAAAAAAGTTCCTAGGCACACAAACAGTATTAAAGAGAAGAATGACAAAGTTAGTTAAAGTTAAACACTTCAATTAGAAAAATTAACATCATTTAATATATAGAAATGCTTGACGCTTTTCATGTATCATTAAATCCAGATGGTATATACTGAAATATTAAGTTTCAGTTTAGCAGAAAATGTTTAGCTGAGAAGGTAGATTTTATAGTATATAACTGGAGGCATTGCATCAAACTGTATGTTCTTGTTTTTCAGGAAATTATAGAACCCAGTTATGTAACAGATTTTGGAGGTGAGATGGTGAAAACTGCGTAGTCAGTTTTTCTTTAGTTTTTGAGAGAACTAAGACTGTGGCCTAATTAGTTAGATTGAAACAATGTGGTCTAGTATGGACAAGACTTCAGATTTGAGTCTGAGCACCTAGGTTCTAGTCATAACTTCATTTCTTGTTGGTTTTGTCACCTTGAGTAAGGCAACTTCTCTGGACCTTAGTTTCCACATTTATAAAATGTGAAAAGTAACAAATTTATCTCAATGCTTTGTTAAAACAAATGAAAGTATGAAACAAATTAGCGAAAAGTACTCTAAAATTTGGAAAGCAGATATTAGATTATATATTATAATGGATTTTATTTGCTTTCTTAATGACAAGGAACTCATCAAAGGAAATCAGGTAAAGTTTATTTATTTATTTATTTATTTATTTTAGACTTTATTATTATTATTATTTTTTTTTAAGATTTTATTTATTTATTCATTTATCCCTCCCTTGCTGCTTGTGCTCGCTGGGTCAGCCAACCACGCCTTGCGGGCGGGCCTGCCTTCACCAGGAGGCCCCGGGAACCGAACCCGGGGCCTCCCATATGGTAAACGGGAGCCCTACTGATTGAGCCACAGCCGCTTCCCTCAGGTAAAGTTTATAGTTTTAAAAAAGGTGAACAGAAAAAGTTCTTTACAAATAATCTTGAGTTGAATGAATATAATGAATCTGTTGCATTTGTGGTCCTCTGACAGATTAGTTCATAGTAGTTTCTCATAATTATTTTATTTTTTTATTTTTTTATTTTTTTTTAAAGATTTTATTTATTTATTCATTTATCCCCCCCTTGCTGCTTGTGCTCGCTGGGTCAGCTAACCACACCGTGCGGGCGGGCTTGCCTTCACCAGGAGGCCCCTGGAACCGAACCCGGGGCCTCCCATATGGTAAACGGGAACCCTATTGATTGAGCCACAGCCACTTCCCTCATTATAATTATTTTAAAACATTACCATTATTTGAGGTTCATGTCTCTCTTCTTTCACAGAGATACTTTTTTAAAGTAGAAAATATCTTTGTAATATCTCAGGGAAACTGTATTATATAAGAAGTATCATGATGGCTGAGTAGCATTCTGGAATTATGCATACATTTTTTTTCTGGCACATAACAGAGGCAGTGCAATAGAATATGTAAAATGTTTTCCACTTCCAAATAATTTTAACATGAAGCTGCACATAAATTCAGTTGAGTATTGTATCTTGTAAGCCTTTGAAAAATGAATTGCGAATGAGAAACTTATATGCCAGCAATGCTATGTAATTATGATTTAGTACACAGCTAGGTTGTCATACATACTAACTACTTTCTGGCCTGCAAAACAATTCAATTCTGGATAGTGATTAAGTATAAAGCAGGCTTTGCACATGGATTGGTGAATCCAAAGCAAAGTTCAGATATTCACATGCTCTGGAATTAGAAGCTCTGTGTTAAGACTGTTTCTTTGCTGTGCAGCTGTGTGTGTGTGGGGGGGGTAGTTATTTTGATAAGGCATAAAATGAGATCCATTTGTTATTGTATTCCTTTTTTAGTCTTTCAAACATATTCATATTCTCTTTTACTATCAGACTTTTCTGTCTACTGTTTTTTTCCTTCATGTTTATAGTTTTTCCTTTTTGAGTTTCAGGTTCTAAAGGAAGAAACTAAGCTAGGTCAAACCATCCAAAGCTTCATGCAGTTAAACCAACTATTCTCTTTAGAGAGAGAGAAGCAAGGAGTAGGCACTGTCTTTATTTTATTTTATTTTTTTAATAAAAAATGTATTTGTTTTATTTTGTTTTGAGATAGACATAAAATAAGCAGTGTCATGGAAAACCCCAATAAGACCTGAAAAAGAGTCTTGGGTCATATGACAATGTGAATTTGGTGAATCCCCCAAAGAGATTATTTTCTTAAACTAATCTATTCCCATGGGTTTGGTACCCCCTTGATTGCATTAGATTCACTTTTTTTTTTTTTTTTTAATGTATATATATATTTTTAAAGGTGCTTAGATTACCTAGGCACTGTCTTTAAATACAGCCTTGATTTGAGTCCAGACTAGCACTTAAAAGCTGGGTGGCCATGAGCAATTTATTTAATCCCTCTTCACCTTAATTTTCTTCATTTGTAAAATGTGGGTGATAATAGTGTTGATGGATATACAACTTAAGATATATAAATCACTCAGGACAGAGTACTTAATAAATATTAATCTTCATTAGTATTGTTATTGCTACTGTCACCATCATTTGGTATCTCCCTGTTCATTATCCTTGGCCTTGAAGAAAACTGTCACTTTTAAGAAGTAGAGGAAATTGGAACATTATTCTTTTCCAACATAGGTCAATGTTCTTTAGATAAGTCTAAAACTAATTTCTCCTTCTTGAGTTCCATAGAAGGCATGTCGGAGTTTTTATGTGGTGGTTTGTTCCGAGAATATATAATTATCATAATGTAATCCTTATAAAGCACTTAATTATCCTAAACACTTTAGCTATTTGATCTCAATCTAATCTTCAGAACAAGCCTATGATAGAAATATTTTTATTACTGCCATTTATCAGATGGGGAAAATGAGGCACAAGGAGGCAAAGGATTTCTCCAAGGTCATACAAATATAAATTGGAAGAAGCAGACTCATTACTTCTGCTTGGTAAAGTCTGGGAATATTGATGATTTTAATTCTGGTTATCTATGGGAGTCAACCCTCTGGGATGAAATTACTTGATTTCCTTATCAGCAAACATTATTTAGAATCCTCAGCCATTAATCTCTATTCTAGGCATTAAATCTGAAATGTAGTTTTTTGGTTTTTTTCCAGATTTTCATTCTTAAAGCCCAAGAATGATTTGGAGATTATATATTAGGAGACTTGGATTTTAGCTTTAGAACTCATAGTTGTATAAACTTTCCCATTTTAATTCATCCACTTAATTTCCCATGAAGTTATCCTACTAGATTAATATGAAGGTAAATGGTTTATATCACAACTTTTCTTAATTTGTTAAGAGGAAAGAAAAAAAAAAAAAAAAAAAACCTGGCAAACCAAATTACCATCTGACGATGTTTTTGAGTTCCTTGGAAGAAAAGCTATATATGTATGTGACAAAATGGGATTGATTTATTATATACATTTTTTTTCCTCTTTTGAGAAAACTAGAGCACTTTCCAAAATAAAAACTGTATTATACAAGTATAGACCAGGGGTTTTGTGTTTTAATCTCATTATAAAGGACAGGAAAGCTGAGGCCCAGAAAGGCAGTATAATAACATGAGATAGGGAAGTTACTGATGGCCATTCAGGTTAATCATTGCCTGTCATCATATATTCCATGCCCTGGACCAAAAATACTTTATTCAGTGTTAGGTTAGCTTCATTTACTAATATTATTTCTCAATTCCATATTTTATGAATTTTTTCTTACTAATAGAATAATTTTTAATAAGTGGCAAGCACCATGTTAAACATTTTGCATGCATTGTTTCATTTAACTCTTAAAAGAATATAAATCAAAAATAAATAAAATAAAAAGGTAAAAAAATGTAATCCAAAGACAGTTTATTGAATAATTTAAAAATATTTTCCAAAAGTTATGCCCAACTTTTTGATCTTTGAAATGACAAAGTCCCAAGTTTGTTGCTAAAAATATCTTAAATACAATTTGAGATCAGGGTTCTCGGCTGAATTTTGAGTATTTAATAAAACAAAAAAAGGATTGTCTTCAAGGCAAATATGAAAACCTTCCCAGCAACTTTTTCAGAGGTTGCATAGACACTAAAAAATAAAATTTTCATACCTGATTTTAAAAGTCTAGTGTTTCAACTGTTGTAAAAGCTGTGAGAAAAACCCTTAATGGGGAGGCTGATTTGAGATTATATATCTTCAGTCTCCTGCTGGCAAATAAATACGTTTCAGAAGTGTTGTTGTTTTTTTTTTTAATATATATATTTTTTATTTTACTGGGAGGTCCCAGGTATCGAACCCAGGTCCCTCCATATGGCAGACAGATGCCCAACCATTTGAGCCACATCCCCCCCCCCAGAAGTTTTTTACCATTCAAACTGATAAATGTATATGCAATTTAAACTTTCACAAATATTTGAAGTAGGAGCTTAGGATAGCTTTTATTAACCTACAAAGTAAAAAAAAAAAAAAAAGAAACAACAAAATAATATACAGGCTGGCAATATTTAATAATATAATTTAGGGAATTCCAGCCTTATTTCTGAGCTGTGTCTGAAAAAGTATATTAACTTGTGACTTTTTCTAATGAAATTGGTAGACTAAATTTTAGGAGCACTGAGACATCTCATTTCGATAGATGTGTAGTTTTTAAATAAGGGTACAGAATTAGCATGGTTTGACAGGCCATCTGATATATGCAAATAAGGCCAGCTGTGAATAAGGACTGAATGAGAGAAATAAACATATGTTAGATTGCTTGAAAAAGCTAAGTGTTTATCTAAGTGTTGATCCAGCATTTTTAAATATGTTGTGTCTAAACTTCTGTAGGAGCTTCTCTGTAATTGAAAGGAAGTGCGTGTGGGGTGATGTGTGGGCAGTGTCCTCTAGATACAGCTGTGCCAGAATGTGCCCCAGTGTGAAAAGTGAACTTACCTATCAAGATCTGTTTGCCAAATCATGCCTTATGACGGAAGAGGCCTCTGAAGACAGTATCCCCATTTTTGTTTGATTGTTTTAATGACAGTAGCTATTTCAAGATAACTGTCCTTCCTCATAGAATGAAGATGAACACAGAGATGGTGTGTCTAAGAAACTTCAAAAGGTGTAGACCTCCTGATTGAAGCATAGTCGACTTCTTTGATTATTTATTTTTCATTATAGTAAGTATATGTGTTCAACGTATGTTATTTTAGTCAATGCTGACTTGTATTCTTTGTTGAATAAATATTCTCTCTTTGTCAAACACCTTTATCATTGGTAGAGTGAGTTATGTTCTTCTTCCCCAATTTCAGTTGCATGTTTTAAATGAATTCCCCTTTTAGGACCTTTGAGAGGACAAATAAAGCCATAAGCTTAGATCTGGAAAAGTCTTTATAGATTATCTGGTCCACTCTCCTCCACTGTAAGAAATTTCTTTACAGCATCCCTGACATGTGGTTGTGGTCGTCTTATTCACCTAGACCCTGCTGGGGACATAGGAAGTAACCATTTCAAAAAGTTGCCAGTTCTGTGGACATTCCACCACAAAGTGAGCCAAAATGTGTCCTTCTAAAGCTTCCACCCACCTAACTCTGCCTCCAGAACAGATGCACTTATTCTAAATCCATGTGATAGTTGTTCAAACATGGGAAGATAAATTGTTTTCTCTAATTATCTTTTATCTTGGCTGAACATCATCAATTACCTATGTTCCTCAGTAGGAAATGGTTTGTAGACAAGTAACTCCTGATTATTTTATTATCTATTTAATCTTTAACCAATAGCTGAGCCAATTGGGTTCCAGGTGGTATCTCCCCAGGCAGACACAGAGAAACTGTTGCCCCTTTATCTAGGTCCCTCTATTAATGTTACAGCCAAAGGTCACTGTGTTAGCATAATAACTATCACGTTTACCTCAAAGTATATGTGTCATCTGAAATCCCTAGGTATTTTACACATATTTTTCCATCAAGCTGTTTTCTCTCAGTCCCCTTCTCACCATGTCTTATGGTATTTTGGGGACCTAAATCCAAGCCTTTCCATTTGTTTCATATAATTCTTTTGTTGTTGGTCTTTGTCTTGCCTTGGCACACAACCTGGGCAGTTCTGGTTCACTATACGGGGTGACGCAAAATGAAGAGAGTTGAGACTTAGGTATAGACCCACTAAACTAGGGTAAGGGAAGCGTTGGGGAGTTACATAGTCACGCTACAGCTTTAGGAGGAAGTTGAATCCTTATGTGATATGATTCCCAGAGAGAAAGCAGGCAGAAAGTTGTGCTTCAGTTCAGCATTTAAAGTCAGGGTTCGTGTGTCCAGGATCAGATGGTCCAAGGATATGTTGAAGCTGACCAACGAAACAGAAGATACCGATTAATAGGCAGCTATGGCTCCACAATGGGTTTTCAGGGTCCAAGCCAGGATACCAGTCCCTGGAAGGGAGGCTAATTTGAACAACGAAGGCTTCCTTTGGGAGTGCTACTAGTACTGGGGGTTCTAGAGAGAAATCCAGGCCCAGGAAAGATAGTACTTCTAACTGAAGAACATCCAGAAGAAGCCCTTGGACATAAAGTTAGAGCCGGACCAGCAGCAGGGAGTGACTATGGTACCACGGTTTTACTTCTCTTTCCATGACTACCTGCTTAACATTCAGTCCTCCTGCTTTTCCCTACATATTAGATTTCCTAGTAGATCAAATGAGATGTGTTCCTTTCCATAAGATTTTTAAAGCAGTTCTATTGAGATATATTCATATACCATACAATCTAACCAAAGTATACAAACAATGGCTCCATACAATTTTTTTCCACTTTTTTATATTTTTTAAAAGATACTTTGATTACATAAATGTTACAGTGAATATATAGGGGATTCCCATATGCTCCATATGATTTTAACTTTATAAATATTTTCTTTTCTTTACTATGAGAAATATTTTAATTAAATTGTTTCTATAATTATCATTTGTTTTTTTAATTATTTACTTTTGTGGGAACATGAATATTAAGGGCTAATTAAAAAGACTCTGAAGACTGTAATAGCTTAAAAATGGGGAGGCCTTCACTAAGTACTCCAGTGGAATTTGTATAATCTTAGAATTTGATCTTGCAAACTTAAATATCTGTCCTTTACTTTATGGAAATTCATTATAGAATTTGGGTTAGCTCTGAAGTTACCAATGTCCAGATACTTTATAAGATCTAAATATTTCCCTTTACCTTGCCAACTCTGTGCCATCTCGTAGATGGCCTGGATTTTACTAATTAGTAATTTTTTTAATGATTGATTAATATAATGCTGAACATGGAGAGAAATTCCCACAAGAATTGTTTTAAGTGCTTTCCAACATGGAAGTGCATAATCTGTCTAGTTATTCCAAAGGCAAAAAGAATTAATTTAATAATAGAGTATGCCCTTAATCGTTTATCTTATTAATATATTAATTAATAATACATCAAAACATTAAAAATGAGAGTCCCCATCGTAGAGCCTTCTGGGTTTTTTTTTTTTTTTCCATCCTTTTTTAAGCTGTTGTTTCCAAAATTTTAAATACTATAAATTGGACATGTCCAAAGGTTAAAAAGAGCATGAGAAAAAAGGAGCTAATGCATTAGATGACATTTTGTTTTGAGTGTAGAATCGGTAGATCCCTCTAAGTCTACAGAATAATTTTATAAACTGCTGCTTGCTCAAAAGAGGCTCCTTGTGATAATGAAAACACTCTTAGCCTCCAAACATGAGGGTGGATATGAAAACAAGCTTATTCAGACCTTTTGGAAGGCTTAAAATATGGCTCTTAGAAATTAGTAGCATAAGAACAAGTTTTCCTAATGTCAGTTGTAGAAAAATTGGCTCCTAGTTTCTAATAGCCCAGCTTAGAGTGGAGATCCAGGAGGTATTTAGACAGTTCCCTCAAATCCTGTCCCCACACACCCCTAAAGATCCAGGCTGGCCATCACCTAATGATTGTCCATCTAAAGGAATTTACAGGGCAGATTTGGGGTGTCCCTTGATCAGCCCTGTCTCCCAATTTTTAACCTCTGAGCTAAATCCTTCTTGAGTAGATATATGGACATGCATCAGAGTTCTTTATTTTGGATATTTGCTTCAGTGTTTTTTCTTTTATTTTCCTCATCTAGTTTCTGTACTCCTACAAGTGAACGTCATGATTACACTAACGGAGCTGAAATGTTTAGCAGACGCGCAGTCATCTTATCACATCCTAAAGCCATGGTGGGATGTCTTCTGGTATTACATCACCCTGATCATGCTGCTGGTGGCCGTGCTGGCCGGAGCCCTCCAGCTCACGCAGAGCAGGGTTTTGTGCTGTCTTCCATGTAAAGTGGAATTCGACAATCACTGTGCTGTGCCTTGGGACATCCTGAAAGCCAGTGTGAACATGTCCTTGGATCGTGGGACACCGCTCCCGCTCCCCCTCAGAATCCAGAATGACCTCCACCGGCAGCAGTACTCCTACATCGACGCTGTCTGCTACGAGAAGCAGCTCCATTGGTTTGCTAAGTTTTTCCCTTACCTGGTGCTCTTGCACACGCTTATCTTTGCAGCCTGCAGCAACTTTTGGCTTCACTACCCCAGTACCAGTTCCAGGCTGGAGCATTTTGTGGCCATTCTTCACAAGTGCTTTGATTCTCCGTGGACCACTCGCGCACTGTCAGAAACCGTGGCCGAGCAATCAGTGAGGACCCTGACACTCTCCAAGTCCAAGTCCAAGGTTTTACTTTCATCCTCAGGGTGTTCGGCTGAAGTTGATTCCAGCAAGCAGTCAATGCCCTACCCGCAGCCGGGCTTGGAGTCGGCCGGCATAGAAAGCCCCACTTCCAGTGTCCTGGACAAGAAGGAGGGAGAACAGGCTAAAGCCATTTTTGAAAAAGTGAAAAGATTCCGCATGCATGTGGAACAGAAGGACATCATTTATAGAGTCTACCTGAAGCAGATAATAGTTAAAGTCATTTTGTTTGTCCTTATCATTACTTATGTCCCCTATTTTTTAAGCTACATCACTCTCGAAATCGACTGTTCAGTTGATGTGCAGGCTTTTACAGGCTATAAGCGCTACCAGTGTGTCTACTCTTTGGCAGAAATATTTAAGGTCCTGGCTTCATTTTATGTCATCTTGGTTATACTTTATGGTCTCACCTCTTCCTACAGCTTGTGGTGGATGCTGAAGAGTTCCCTGAAGCAATATTCCTTTGAAGCACTAAGAGAAAAAAGCAACTACAGTGATATCCCTGATGTCAAAAATGACTTTGCCTTCATCCTCCACTTAGCTGACCAGTATGATCCTCTTTATTCCAAACGCTTCTCCATATTCCTGTCAGAGGTCAGTGAGAACAAACTGAAACAGATTAACCTCAATAACGAATGGACGGTTGAGAAACTGAAAAGCAAGCTTGTGAAAAATTCCCAGGACAAGGTAGAACTGCATCTTTTCATGCTGAATGGTCTTCCAGACAATGTCTTTGAGCTAACTGAAATCGAAGTGCTAAGCCTGGAGCTGATCCCCGAAGTCAAGCTGCCCTCCACGGTCTCCCAGCTGGTCAACCTCAAGGAGCTTCACGTGTACCATTCCTCTCTGGTGGTGGACCATCCTGCTCTGGCCTTCCTAGAGGAGAATTTAAAAATCCTGCGCCTGAAATTTACTGAAATGGGGAAAATCCCACGCTGGGTATTTCACCTGAGGAATCTCAAGGAACTTTATTTGTCAGGCTGTGTTCTGCCCGAGCAGTTGAGCACCATGCAGATGGAGGGTTTTCAGGACTTAAAAAACCTGAGAAGCCTCTACCTGAAGAGCAGCCTCTCCCGGATTCCCCAAGTTGTTACAGACCTCCTGCCTTCACTGCAGAAGTTGTCCCTCGATAACGAGGGAAGCAAACTGGTTGTGTTGAACAACTTGAAAAAGATGGTCAAACTGAAGAGCCTGGAACTGATCGGCTGTGACCTAGAACGCATTCCACACTCCATTTTCAGCTTGAACAATTTGCATGAGTTAGACCTAAAAGAAAATAACCTTAAAACTGTGGAAGAGATCATTAGCTTTCAGCATCTCCAGAACCTTTCCTGCTTAAAGTTGTGGCATAATAACATTGCTTATATTCCTGCCCAGATTGGGGCATTATCTAACCTAGAGCAGCTCTCTTTGGACCATAATAATATTGAGAATCTGCCCCTGCAGCTTTTCCTATGCACCAAGCTATATTATTTGGATCTAAGCTATAACCACCTGACCTTCATTCCGGAAGAAATCCAGTATCTGAGTAATTTGCAGTATTTTGCTGTGACCAACAATAACGTAAGTAAATCCCTTTTCCCCTTCATTCAGCTAGTCTTTTTAGCATCTACTGTACTTCCAGTGTGTAATATAGGAAAAGAAAATGGGCTTTAAGTCATATTAAATGTCCTCTGAGCCTGGCCTGATGCCCACTGACTAGACATGATCCTGGACAAATTACCAGAACACTAAGCATCAATTTTAACCTAACTTAGAAGTTGTCATGGATATTTTACCAAAAAGTATATATATATATAAAACATTTGGCACAGTTCCTGGTGCATAGTGGTTGCTCAACAACTGTTAGTTCTCTGTATACTCTTTCCCATTTTCTACGTAGAATCACAATTGACATAATTTAAACAAATTAGTTATGATAGCACTTACTTTTTATTTTAGAAAGCCCTTAAGTACTTAGAAAGCTTGATAAAAGTTTTCAGCTTTCCAAATCTGTCATAGAGAAGAATAACTTTTTGTTAAAAATGCCGAGATCATGAATTATTCATCAATCTTTTTTATGATGCACTAAGAAAAACTTGAAAAATCTACGTGCATGTCTAGAAAGACAATTCAAAATGAAAGGTCTTGGAAGCTTTTTCCAGCATTCATGCTGGAAAATAAACCATAATTTACAACAGTAAAGCCAATTTAAGAAAAACTGAACTTCATTGAAACAAGAAAAAACAAAACAAATGAGTAGTTTCTTAAGTTAAAATGTGAAGGGAGAGGGGAAAAAAAAGAAATTTTTATGCTAATCTAAAGGGCAGAAAGAGTGAAGGTGGTGTCCATATGGGGAGAAGAAAAAACAGCTGTCAGAAAGCAGGTCTTCCAGGAGATGAGACTGATCTTCCTCTAGGTGAAAATGGACACTGTTATTTTCTTCTACCCCACCCAAAAATGTATTCTCTCCTAGCCTTTTTATAATTTCTACCTCATGCTGGATATAGCTGTGAGCATGATGTTGGCTAATGAAAATCACCAGACATTATTTTGGAAAACCATGGGTTGTTGGAGAAATACCAGAAAATTGGGGAGCGGGGGTAGGATGAGTATCTCACAGAATTCATGCTGATTTTTAGAACTCTAGGATTTTACTCCCATGTGGAAGGATGGAACCCACTCTAAGATAATATGAGAATTTTTCAGGTCTTAAAGGATTAAGAGGTTTTAAAACTATTTTAGGATTGATCTAGACTAGCAATGGTTTTTAAACCTTAGCATGCATCAGAATTACCTGATAGGCTTGTTAGGACGCAGGTTCCTGGGTGCCACCCCTGCGGTTTCTGAGTCAGAAGGTCTAGGATAAGGCCCAAGAGTCTCCATTCCTAACAAGACCTAACAAGTGAAGCTGATGGTGCTGGTCTGGAGGATTATCATTAGTGGTGTAAAATTATCCGATCTACTGATAATTTTGGTCACATTTTCTCATTATTAAACCTATAATAAACAATTCATTTTATTTTGAAAGGCATGGGTTCCAATAAATTGTTACTCGGTCATTAAATGAATATTTTGAAAGTCACAAGTGATTAAATTGTTAGCTGGCCATGCATTTTTAAATCTGTAAGCAGGTTAATGTTTCAGCCAGGTTGATATAATGAAACCCTAAGACCAAGGTCTTAGGAACTTTTGACACCAAGCTTATTGACTGGGTAACCATGTCTGAAACAGTAACTGTTGAGTATCAGGCACATCCTTTGTTGAATAAGTGGGATCTTGACTAAGAAAGAATACTATGTAGCACATGAAAAGTCTTATGCTGAAGGTACTTTATAGTCAGAGTGGAATGACATCTTTGCCTGGGTCATCTCAGATATCTGATAAACCAGCAGTTGCAGAGCATTCCCAGAGACATAACAATGAATTTAAAACTTTCAAACGGATGAAGAACACTCCGCTCAGAACTTAGAGTCAAAGAAGCCCTGTTAAGAGACTTAGTAAGGATGTGCAGAAACTGGAATTCACTCAGAAGACAGTGATGAGGGAGATGAAAAGTCTTGAATCAATTCCTTTCTGATAGAATAGTTTAGCCTACAGATTGGAAGTATTGGGGGTAGAGAACAAACTACAAGTTTGGTCTTCAAATATTTTAAAGACTTCCATGGCAAAGAACACTTGTTTTAAGTAGCCACAGTGTTAGAAGTAGGACAAGCAGAAGATTTCTCATCTTTCCAAGATTGAATGAGCATTTGAGGAGAGAGAAGTGATGCCTTAATAAGTTTCCAGGCATAGATTGCCAACTATGTGGTGGGAATCTTGTTAAAGGATGTCAGGTATTCATGTTTCTTGTGGGGATTTAGCTCATTTCAAGGTGTCTTTTTTGTTTTTTTGTGTGTTTTTGTTTTTCAGGAGGAACTGGGAACCAAACCTGGGACCTCCCATTTGGGAGGTGGGCGCTCAATTGCTTGAGCCACATCTGCTTCCCTCAAGGTGTCTTTTAACTCCCAGATTCTCATCATTTTATGAGGTTGACCAAATCATTTATAAAAAGTTAGGAAAAAAAAAAAAAAATTGGAAGCATAAATATTTAGATATGCATATACTCAGAATTCATGAGCCCCTTTGAATGATGGTAAATATTAGTGAAAGAAGAGGTTTTAAACTTTTGTTCTAAAGACTTGGACAGTATATCAAGTTTGTGCAGGCAACAAATATTAACTCTGAAGTTAAGCAGAAAAGGCATTTTTCTAAAGGCTATCTCATACCATCACTGGAAAGTCTGCAGAATCAAGCTTGGAATACAGTCAAGCACAAAGTAAGTCAGATATCATTGAGGACCACAGCTGAGATTATAGCATAAAAGCAAAATGGGAGGATACCGTACCACCAAATATACAAGCAGTTGGCACCAGCCCAAGGTATTGGAGCTGCCCCTGAAAACTCGATGTTGCTGCTAACGAGGCCTTGCACTCCCACAAAACAGATTCTTCATGATTTCTGCTTCTTTGTGACACTAGCCCCAATTCAGTGTCCTAGTCTGAGCATCTGATCGACACAGCTTATGAATACCCCATTCTAGCGGTAAGGCAGCCGGGAACACAAGAATCCAGCAGTGTAGTTTCTCTAGTGGGTAGTGGGCTCTGCCTGCCACCAATAATCATACGTAGTAAATTTCCTAAACATAGGAAGATGTTGAGCATTCCCCCAAATGGCAAACTGAAAAGGCACTCTAGTTTCTTCCACAAGCCATCGAAAACGTTATGAGAGGAGCGGATATAGTGGTTGAGTACCTGCTTCCCACGTACAAGGTCCTGGATTCGATCTCCAGTACCTCCTAAAAACAAACAAAAAAACAACTCTCCTTGGGGAGCCAAATCCACCCATATTCTATTTCATTTTACAGCACCTAAACTAAGAATAGTGTTTATGTATTTAAGTGGTTAGGAAAAAAATCAAAAGATTATTTCATGACATATGAAAATTATATGAAATTCAAATTTCAGCATTCCTAAATAAATTCCATTCTTCTCATTAGTAGACCTGTATTACAAAAATTACAAAATTTATTGTAATTTTTTAATTTTCAGCACTTAGTAGAAATTTTTTTTCTCATTATATAAATACCTACATAATAGCTTCAATTTTTGCCTTTTGCCCCACAAAGCCTAAAACATCTTCTATCCTGGCCCTTTAGAGAAAAACTTTGCTGACTCCTGGTCTAATAAAATATCCTCATTTTAGCTATGTTGAAACGGAGGCCTAGAATGACTTGCCTGAGGTCTGACAGCTTCCTAGTAGTAGAGCTAAGATAGACCCCGAGTCCTCCAATCCCTACTCTAGTGCCTTTTCTTCTGGATCTCAGATGCCTCAGTCCAAGTGATGTTACATGGTGTGCATGAATGGATATGGGAGGTGGGAGGGTAAGGCAACATCCATTGCTATCTATCCCAATGCCAGAGGGTAAATGGGATAGTGGTGGTATTGGTTATGATAAAGTAGCACAAACTGGGGGAGGATTTAACCAGCTTCACTCAGATCTTACAAACCACTGCAGTTTACACCTAGGTCTTCTCATGTCCACATTGGTGCATTTAATACATTTCTCTTAACTCTAAGACTTCTAGCCAGAAAGTGAGTGAAGAAATTTCTTCTGAAAGATCACTAATGTGACAGCGCTTGTTTGTCATCACTTCTTTTTTTTTTTTTTTTTTTTTAAGATTTTATTTATTTATTCATTTATCCCCCCCTTGCTGCTTGTGCTCGCTGGGTCAGCTAACCACGCCGTGCGGGTGGGCTTGCCTTCACCAGGAGGCCCCGGGAACCGAACCCGGGGCCTCCCATATGGTAAACGGGAGCCCTACTGATTGAGCCACAGCCGCTTCCCTGTCATCACTTCTTAGAAATGGAAATATTCAGCTCTGTTTCTTAGAATGAATGGATTTTATGGATTTGGTTAATGGGCCCTGAAATAGCATATGTCACTGGTCAGAAAAAAAAAATCTGACATTGAGAAGGACTCTGAATAAGGTCTCAGCCTCTGGGCAGCAGTGGAGCATTCAATTATTAACGTCTACCATAGATACAGAAAGAGAATCATCCTGGTTCTGGGGCTTCCAATCCATTTTGCTGGTTGTCGGGGAAATCTAGGATATGGAGTGTTAATTTAGCCATTAGTTTGGGGTTTATTATTATTATTATTAATTTTTTGTTGTGGTAACATATACAATAGAAAATTTCCCATTTAACCACTTCCATGTGTACAATTCAGTAATATCAATTACATTCACAATATTATCTCACCATCATTACCATCCATTAACAAAACTTTTTATCACCCTGTATTAGTCAGCCAAAGGGGTGCTGATGCAAAATACCAGAAATCTGTTGGCTTTTATAAAGGGTATTTGGGGTAGAAGCTTACAGTTACCAGGCCATAAAGCATAAATTACTTCCCTCACCAAAGTCTGCTGCCATGTGTTGGAACAAGATGGCTTTTGACATCTGCCAAGGGTTCAGGTCCTGGGTTCCTCTCTTCCCAGGGCTTGTTTCTCTCCAGGCTCAGCTGCCATGCTTTCTCCACAAGACCAACTGTAGACTATCAGGCAAATGGCTCCGTCTCTTTGCCATGTCTAATGGAACCTCACATATGTGCTTCTCCTGCGTGTTTACTTCCTGGGTTCCAGGATCAAAACTGAAACCTCCCTTCTCTGCAGTGAGGTATTTCTGTGAGTCCCCACCCACCAAGGGGGCAGAGACTCAGCATCTACTGACGTGGCCCAATCAAAGCCTTAATCATTATTTAATCGAGTAAACCTCTGAATCCAATATAATCTAATATACCCAGAGGAAAAGACCAGTTCACAAACATAATCCAATATCTATTTTTGGAATTCATAAATAATGCCAAACTGCTACACACCCCAAACAGAAATTTTTCACCCAATAAGCAGTAACTCCCACCCGTTAACCTGTAATTTACTTTCTGTCTCTCTGAATTTGCTTTTTCTAGGTATTCCATATAAGTGAAATCATACAATATTTGTCCTTTTGTGTTTGGCTTTATTTCACTCAACATGATGTCTTCAAGGTTCATCCATGTTGTGGCATGTATCAGAACTTCATTCTTTTTTATGGTTGAATTATATGCCACTCTATACCACATTTTGCTTATCCATTCATCTGTTGATAGACACTTGAGTTGCTTCCACTTTTTGTGAACATCTATTGTGAACAATGCTTCTATGAACTTTGGATTTCAATTCTTTCAGATGTATACCTAGAATTGGAATTCCAAGCTATATCATAATTCTATATTTAGCTTTCTGAGCAACCACCAAACTGTTACCACAACTGTACCATTTTACACTCTCACCAACAACATCCTCAGCAACACTTATTTTCCTTTTTTAAAAAAAAAAAAAAAAAAAAGCCGTCATGGTGTGAATGTAGCCATTAGTTTTTCATAATTTAGGAAGTTTATCATTTTCCTAATAGGTCTGTAAATATTTCTTTTGATTTCTGAAAAGAAATCAGTGTTCCCTTAGAGTAATTATTTTTCTCTCTGGCTCATATATTGTACAGTTTAAGAAAGGGCATGTTAAATGAATTAGATATAAATAAATGCTATCTAGACATTTTTATAAAATTTACTGGACTATACAAAATGTGTTTGGTGTTCTGATAAGCTTTGAGGCAAACTTTTTATTTTTTTATTTTTGTATTTTGAGGTACTAGGAGCTGGGGATTGAACTCAGTACATCATTATATGGGAAGCTGGTGCTCAACCACTGAGTCATATCGGCTTCCCTGAGTTGGTTTTTGTTTCCATTTGTTTTGCTTGTTGTTGTTTTGTTGTTGTTGTTGTTGTTCGTTTGTTTAGGAGGTACCAGGAACCGAACTCAGGACACTGAGTGGGCGGGCACTCAACCACTTGAGCCACATCCATTCCCCAAACTATTTTTTATAGTTATAAGTATATTTTTCAAGATAAACTTACTGAGTTGATGGAAAGTCTTGAATCTCTAGCAAAGCACCCAAGCCTCCTTTAGGACAATTGAATTAGAGTAGGAGAGCTAAGATCCTATGTCAAGAGCTCCATGCTAAAACCCTGAGGGTAAACCCCTGAGTCCATGGACACACACTTAGTCCATGGAAAGTATTACCAGTAGCCTCTACCCTTAACTCACTTTCATTTCATGGAAGCAGCATTGAAGGGTTTTATAGCCTCTGGCCTGAGTGGTTGGCCCCAGAGGCTTGCTTCCAGTGCCTTGTGAAATCCCCTCTCCTATACTGGGGCTGAGAAATCACTAAAATCACAAATTTAGATGTGTGAGAGGAGATTGGTATGAACCTGGGACTGCTAATAGCCAAACTGAAGGGCAGTAACAGGAATGGCATCAGGGTGTTTACTAAGTAGGAAATGAGTCCAATTAAGCAAGATACTTGCTTTGAATCTGGAAGTTGACTAAAGAAGAGAGATATATGAGTCCTCAGTGCAGCTCAAGTTAGGATACTCTTCTTCTTAGTGATTCTTAACTGGTGGTGATTTTGCCCTACTCCCCCCACAAGGGAACATTTGTCAATGTCTGGAGACATTTCTGGTTGTCACAAATGTGAGGGGTGGGTGCCGCTGGTATCTAGTGGGTAGAGGCCAGGGATGCTGCGAAACATCCTACAATGCACAGGGCAGCTCCTCACAAGAATTATCCAGCTCACAGTGTCAATAGTGCCAAGGTTGAGAAACCCTTGCAGACCCATGCATCTTGCTCAGCACTTTATCCCCAGCGCCTAGCTGGGAGCCTGACACATAAGGAGATGCTCTGCACAGGTTTACTCAATACAAATGAGCCAAGTCCTTTCAACCACTTTGCTCAAAGCCTTGCCTGGGCACCAGCAGGCACTCTCGTCTCTGAGCCCATTGCACAGGACTGATTTTTTCTCTACTTGTAAGTCCCTGACCCTACTTCTGAGCTGCAGGTGTCCCTGCCTGGAAAAGGTTGCTTTAGAAAGAGGCTACATTTCTTCTCTCTCTCCTTCATTTTGTCTCATTTATTGAAGTCTACATATGTAAAGGTATACATATGCATTCTTGAGAAGGAAATGAAGTAAAAGGGTAAGCATTTTTCCTTTGCTTATACCTAGTGTTTTGGTATGCAGTAATTATCTATATTGAATGCCAGACTTAGCAAAAGTGATCATCTGATTTATTTCCAAGGATATCCAGCATTGAGTTGGGGGTGGGGGGACGGGGATGATAGGGGAGTTTCCAATAGAATGAGCGATTTTAATGCAATTTGACCTTTTTTTTTTAAGTTTATATGAAGAATGTTTTATCCTTTTGAGGAGAGATCAGCAATCTGGGTGGCCCTGATCTCCCAGTAGAGAGTTAGCTCAGTGGACTGAGTTAGCCCGTTAGACAAGAGGCTGAGCTTAAGTCCCTCTTTCATTGCTCTTGCTAACCAGGCCACTTCTGAACCCAGGAACTTCATTGTTTGATAGTTGCGTAGATGCCTCCTGGCACCACCACCCCATCTCTATAAATATGTAGAATATTATAGGGCAGGATGCTTCTCTCAGAGAACATTGACCATGTTGCATGCAGTTCACTTATGCCTGTTCCAAACTCACCTCTCATTCAGGTGATGAGAGTCATGCTTTGTTACTTCTCTGGAGATCTTTCCCCAATAAACCTTATTTCATATCTCCACTGTGGCTCCCTTAGAAATTCACATACAGCCTACCCACCATAGAGGGGAGTAGTTCAGTTGAGCCGCCATAAAGTTAGACCTAATTACAGACTATTTATCTTACTTTAAATTATTTCTCTATGTTATGTGAATTATTTAATCAAAACTGTGCGCAGAGAGCAGGAAGAAGCTAAATACTCGATGTGTGTGTATAGGGGAGTAGAATGTACATATATATATTATATTTGTCTCTACTTCTGTAAACTTGTTTTTGTTTTGTTTTATTTTTAACAGAATAGAGTTTTCAGGCTATACTGAGAAACACTGTAAGAAATAGCCTGGGTGACTGATCTCAGGATGTTTTCGAGGCTGTTTCTCATTACATTACTGTTTATGAGAACCCTTGAGAGCAATTTATTTCTGATCTAGGACTCAGGAATTGTTGTGATTCTCCTGAGTTACTCGTTTAGTTTTTCATCTTAGGGACAATGAGTATATAACTGATTGGATTTTCAAGAACTCCTTGTTAGAATGTTTAGAACCAAATTTGTTGCCTACCCATATATAGCAAGGGTCCTTCTTTCGTGCCAGCCTCAATCCTGGCTCCATGTGGTACTTCTACCCCTATTTTTTTTTTCCTTATCCTTTACATCTACTTGAAATTTAACACCATTGGTATATGTATCCTGGTAAACCCCCAGAAATGTTTTTGGAACAAGGTAAAGGTATAAATAAATTTATTGTCATAGCGCATCAAAAACCAGGTTTACTGGCTTCTTTTTTTCCCTTTGCAGATTGAGATGCTACCAGATGGGCTGTTTCAGTGCAAAAAGCTGCAGTGTTTACTTTTGGGGAAAAATAGCCTGATGAGTTTGTCCTCTCACGTGGGTGAGCTGCCGAACCTTACTCTTCTGGAGCTCATTGGTAATTGCCTGGAAACACTTCCTCCTGAACTGGAAGGATGTCAGTCACTGAAACGGAGCTGTTTGATTGTCGAGGAGAATTTGCTCAATACCCTTCCTCTCCCTGTAACAGAACGTTTGCAGACATGCTTAGATAAATGTTGATCTAGAGAGAGGAGACCCCAGGTCTCAAACTAATTTTTTAAAGTATGCCCCCAGGGCTTTAAATGAGGAGTAAAACTTCCTAAGTTGTAAAGATGGAAAATGGATGATGATTATGACTAACAATAACCAAATGTTTTATTAAAGTAACTCAGTGTCTAGCCCTAAATTAAACGGGTAAAAAGTGTTAACACTAAACTGAAGTTTTGTGAATAATTGATCTTTAATTTATTGAGATATTGTAAGAAGTACATATCGAGGGTGGAATAGGGGACAAAGAATCATTGTATTTCTACCTTGCAATTTTTCCCTGAAAGACTGTACAGGTATTCTTTCTCTCTCCGTTCCCCAGCCCCCATTACTTACTTGCACACTTGTTTTTAACTGGCTTCCTCTTGATATTGATGACCAAGATCATAAACTCATCAATATATACTTCTGTGATGCACTCACCACTGCGTTTGGTAATGTTCTTAAATTTTTTAGGAAGGGTGCATTGTGTTTGGCAGAATACCTTTACGGCTTAATTTTTACTTCCTTTCCCAGCTTGCTTGAGTCTTCACTAATCCTGTTTTCTCTTAACATCAATGATGAACCCTGAGAAAATGCCTGCTTTTGGCCTTTGCATAGAACAGGAGCCAGGCTACTTAGAAGATGTCACCTTCAGAGGCATCCTGAAAACTCATGCATTCTCTGAAATTTCTTCTTGTCTATTATCAAAGCCTTTTTATTTGCTAAAATGTTTATATTAAATGTAAAACAAAAATATTTTGTGTAATCTTGAATTCAACATCTGTGAGAATAATTTTTGTAAGGTACAGAGAGTTGATGCATTTCTTTTGGAATTTACATTTAATGTTCTTGGTTTTAGCTGTCTATGATTCCCATGTTTATGTACATTCAGCTCCAAAATGTTTTTCTATTCTGCAACTAATTCTGGCTAAAAAAAAACCTTGTGTTTCATGCACTAAAATATTTGGGGAGTCTCCCAGTGAGAAAATGGCCACTTCACCTACCTCTCTCTTACATAATGCTGTGTATCGTATGGGTACAATTCTTAGTTGCTTAAAAAAACTGTGATGGATGGGAGAGGTACAGTTCTGGATTTTCAAATTGATTCTAATGCTTTGCAGGAATTTAGTAAGAGTTAAAACAAAATACTTTTGCATGATCTCTAAATATGATTATAATATAAAACACTCAGCTATTCAGTGTTATAGATGAAATCCTCAAAGCTCACAAAGAAATAGATCCATTTAACACTGAAATTCATCTCATGTCTTTGTCTAATTCTTCTATAATACATTTTGCTCCTTTTTATGAAGAGCTTTGTGTTTGGCGTTTTTTAATCATGTAAAAAGAATAAAATCGAGCAGCCCTGCTTGGGGAAAGGTACATTTTTAATACGTCTTTCTCTAATGGGTCTATGCAATTTGATGCCACCTCAGTTTGGATCTAACTCTGAGGTAATCTGTTAACAGCACCTAGGCAAAACTGGAAAACACTAAGAAGAAAGAGTTCTGTAAATATGAAATTGTGGTGTGTGGTATGAATTTTCTTTGCCTGTTCTAAAAAATGAAAATGAGTCTTTAAGTTATGGCAAAATGTAGCTTGCTCCACCCCCCGGGACTGAAGTTCAGAGAAAAAAATTGTTGATGTCAAATGAAATTTGAATAAAATTAATTATAAAGATTATAGAACACCAAAAACTGCCTAGCAGATTAATGTTTATTCATTCTTACCAAAATTTGCCTTTAGTCAGAACACTCAAGTTCTCAGGGAACCAGGCATCAAGAAACTGATGGAACTTTCTTAGGACTTCAGAAAACAGATTCTGCCTATATACAGGATTCTTTGTTATTTTCATTTTTAAAATGTGAGTTGATGGTCATTTTAATGTTCATGTTTGTTTCACAGTAGAATAGTCATGTGCCCTGATTCTAGTGTTGGATAGAATTGTTTTAAGTTTTGGACATGAATGTAATATATGGAGAGGGGCTTAAATGTTTTTGTCCATATAATTAGCCATAATTCGTAAGAGAAACCCCACCTTCTCCTATAAGGAAGCATTTACAAAATATAACATAGTCATATTTCCTTCCATTCACCAGACAAACCAGAACATCACAACTAGGCACTCTCGGTTCAACTGTGCATAAATACTTCTTTATCATCTCTAAGTTTCAGGAAGCAGTTTACTAGCAAGATCAATAGTGAATATCATAAACTGCTTCCCATGCAGCAGGGTATAATTACTGATGCAAACTCTGTTGTTGTGATGGCACAGTTTTTTCTTTTTAATCATATACCCAAATGTTTAGGTATAACTTTTGAAAGGACATAGCACTGACACAATGAACTCTGAGACTACCACTTGACTTACAAAAATGTTAATACTCCTTTATTGCCCTTTTGGATCATATCTTTATTCTATTTCTGTTTCTCTTCAAGAAAATTTTGAATGAAGAAAATGAAGTTTGTTAAATTATAATTATGAGACTTTAGTTGGCTTTTGATTTCCAAGAATGCCTAGAGCATTTTCCACAAAATAAATGCAAGTGTATTCTGAACAAAAGTTTATGGCTTTTGCTGGCAATGGAATTGGCTCCTTTTATTTACACACACACACCACCTCTATGTATGCAAAATGTAAATTCTTAGTTTTTATATGTTTAGTATTTTTTCGAAAGTTGTTATAAGTTTTACATTAATGCTAGGTATTCTATTTCGTTCAGTACTTGTAATCATGGAGTATTCTATTCCTTTAGTGATAACCTTTAAAAGAAAATTGAATGTTCAACCTTAGTTTGAGAATCTAAGTGTTATTGAACATTCCTGGTGAAGGTGTAGTGTTTCCCTAACCTACATCAGGGTACATCTGTAGAGCATATAGTGTATCTCCATTTGTCATCCTCAGTCTTAATTTTCCCCCCATATGTCACCATACTTCACTGTCAATTAACAAAAATTTCTGTTAAACAGGGTAAAAACAGATCATCAGGATCTCAGCACTGTGGCATAGCTCTGATGTGTGCTGTGGTGAACTGCAGTGATGTGTTTGCATAACATTGTTTAATAGTGAAAATATTTGTTTTTTTTTTCTTCAAGTGTTTCATGATTCAAATTTTGTATGTTTAAAATATTGCATAATCTTGACTGGTTCAGAAACCATTAAAATAATCAAACAATTCTGTGGCTTTATAGCTTTATTTCCTTGTGTTTTCTATAAATGTTTCTTTTCATCTTTAAGGTATTTTATGTTCCTTCTCCACTCACCCACCCCATTAAATTACTTTGATCAGTGCTCATATAATAATAGAACATATTTGTGCTAAAGAACTTGCAGAGATACTTGAGCATGCATTTATTTTGGCAGAAGCCATATAGCATATAATTATGCCAAATTGTGTAAGTAGTTCCTCTTTACCCATCCTTGTAGTACTTAGAGCTGATCCTGTGATCCTTCATCTCAACCAGAGGCATGAAAATGTAACTGTAGGGCTACTTTGTTTTCAGTAGCTGTATATTGCATCAGAATCTGTGTTTGTTTGTTTCTTGAGACAAGAAGGCTCTGAGAGGGAAGAGGAAGTATTGTTTTGCCTCCTAGTTTGTACTAAGACATTATGTATATATGAAATGGTATAAACTAATAACTTGCAAAATGCCTTGGTTATAATTATTTATTCTCTCCAGCTTTATATGAAAAGCTGGAGCAATGTAACAATAAAAACAGTCCTATTTAATTGGTTTCTTCCCGTTGGTTGTTTATCACTTCTGCATCCACTGGGAACTTCAACTAAATACCTGTAGTAATAGACTATTCTCTTTATCTTCTTTTTATGAGAACAATTGCATCAACACTAAAACATTAAAATAGACTATATAAACCAAAGTATTGAATTGATATGACATACAATGAAACTACATATTTAAGGTTTGCATTTGACTTATATAATACATTACTGCTGAAAAAGCAATTATGCCTTCTGCATGCTGTATATTATCTCTAACAGAGATGGTGCAATTTAAAAAATACAAAGGTATAGAGTTAAAGTGGATGTGTTTGTGCATATATATGTGTTATGTATAAACCTAAAATTTAAAGTTTATGAGAGGATTTTTTAAACTCTTCAAATATTTCATCCTCAATGAAATGAACCAATTTTGAGTAGAGAGATTTTCTTTAGTTAGCTTCACAATGAAGGCTTGTATTTGTTGTTTTATTTTTGCCACATATTTGAAAACATGTATACACTTGATTTTTGCTTCTGGTAATGAATTATTAGAAAATAAGATTTTTGCAAAGAGTTCCATGTTTGGGACCCTCAGGTTTACCATGTAAAGCTGCACTTTAGTGGTAAATCTTTTTGCCTGAAATTCAATAGATTTTGGTAAACTTTACTGTTTTCAAAGTACCTTTTATGTAAAATAAGGATTTAATTTTTATAATAAATGGCAAATAAAGACAGATTAAATGTTGGAAGAAATGGACTAATTTACACTGTGTTCACTAATTGGTGTTCAGTTTCAAAAGTGCGTCCCTTCCTCCCACACTTCCTCGTACAGCTGTACCTTTATATTATTCACCAAAAGATAGTTTAGATTTACCTGTGAGTCTCAAAACAATAATATGAGTTTTCACCATATGCTAAAATGGCCGCAAAAATAGCAAGCACCTAAATAGACCTGGAATGATCCTAGATTTCACTGGCTGTGGGGGTGAAGAGGATGGAATCTTTCACTATCGTTATGGGTCCATCTTTCCAAAACAGTTCATCCTTGGGATTATTCAGGGACTGATGTTCACAAACCAACACATCTCTCTCCCTCCCTCCTTCTTGGCTCCTGTTTCTCCATTTACTATAAATTTAGCACTAAAACCAACACTGAAAAGTGGACCAGATAAATAAAAGCTAAAGCATGCAAGACAGGAAATGCTGAGAAATTTAGTGAAGGAAGAAAAAAATAGAATTGTTGGGTAAAATATGCCTATGAAAGTTTGACCTTTTGGAAAGAAGACATTTTCTCAATCTCTCTCGCTTTCGCTCTCTCCTCCCCATCCCCCTCCACACATATACTTTCAGGACCACATTAGAAATTGATACTCAGTCCTTTTCTCTGCTGAAGGAGGGAACTCAAGATTTACTGGATTGGGGGTGGGAGAGGCAAGATGGCAACAGAGTAAGGTGCTCCAAGAGTCGGTTCATCCTACAGGGCAGTTACTAATCACAGAGCTATTTAAAGCACTGTTGGGGGGGGGGTGGCCAGGAGACCAGAAGAGCATCCTGCAACATCTTTGAAAGAATGGAAGGAGGTGACTGTCCTTCTGCAGAGAAGATTTGTGAGTAGAGCACTCCACACCGTGAGGGCTGGTGCCCATCCTCCACTGGCAGCACAAGCCACTTCGGGAGCTATTCCATGGCTGGAGTTGAAAGCTCCATTTCCCAAAATGGGGGGAGGAAGAGACAGTCAGACACCAACTCCAGCTATTGATTAGTAAATTTGGCGAGCTAAAGTATAATCCTAAGAACAGCTAAAGTTTGAACCTGTCCAATTTGGAAAGAGGTTGGTAGCAGCCATTTTAACTCCGTCCCCAGCATGAGGGGAAGCAGGGATCACTGAAAATCACAGTGATGGTAGGGACCAGCTTCTTTCCACCCAGATTGGATTGCAGCTCTAGCCTAAGCTCCAGCCCCACCTCCAGCAGGGAGGAATCTAGGGAACCTGCACCAGACTCTCCAGGCAACTGCAGGTGATTTTGGTCAGCACAGACTGAATATTCGACACCTGGGGCTCCATCCTCACATCCCAATAGGATAGGAGGGGAGCTGTGTTTCCTCAGCCTCTCCAGGAAATGGTAGGCACTTTAAACCTGTACAGACTAGACTGTTGGCACCTAGAGCGCCTCCCCCACCCCTAGGAGGGGACTGGTGTTTTCTGAGCCTCCCTGGGCAACTGCAGGTCCCTTCAGCCAGCAAGGACTGGTTTGTTGAGCACCTGTGGTTCCATACCCACCCCTTAAAGGGCAGAAGGAACAGTATTCCCTCAGCCTTTCAGGGCAACTGCAGGTGTTTTCAGGCCACATGGATTAGATTTTTGAGCACTCCGGAGGTTCCATCCTCATGCCGGGTGTGGGGGGGGCAGTACTATGTCAGTCTACCATGGCAACTGCAGTCAGTTTTGACCAGCATGGCTTAGTTTGCTGCCCACACCTGCAGCTCCATCACTGCTCCAGGCAGGGGAGGAAGAGGCATGAAGCTTCACTAGTCTCTCTGGGCAACTACAGTCTTGGCCAGCATGACTTGGATTACTACACACAGCTGCAACTCCATCCCTACCCCTGACAGAGGAGAAAGGCGGGAGAAGCTTCATCATTTCCTAGGGCAATGCGGGCAGCATCAGCCTCCAGAGCTAACAGTACCAACTAAATCCTATTACACAACCAGCAAAGGAGAAAGGGCAAAAAAGCCCTAAAGAGAGAAATTATGCCCAGAAAAAATATATCTAGAAAGCCAGATGCCAAAACACCAACAATAAGTTACAATCCATACTAAGAAATAAGAAGATACAGCCCAGTCAAAGGAACAAAATAAGCCTCCAGATGACATAAAAGAATTGAGACAACTAATCATAGATGTTCAAACAAATCTTAATAAATTCAATGAGATGGCTACAGAGATTAAGGCTATTAAGAAGACACTGCATGAGCCCAAAGAATTTGAAAGCATACATAGTAAAACAGCAGATCTTATGGGAATGAAAGGCACAATTAAAAAACACACCACAGGCATATAACAGCAGATTTGAGGATGAAGAAGAAAGGATCAGTGATTCTGAAGACATGGCCTCCAAAACCAAACATACAAAAGAATAGATAAAGGATGGAAAAAATTGAACAGACTCTCAGGAAACTAAATGATGGCAAGAGACGTGCAAACATACATGTAATGGGTGTCCCAAAAGGAGAAGAGAAGGGAAAAGGGGCAAAAGGAATATATGAAGAAATAATAGCTGAAAATTTCCCAACCCTATTGAAGGATATAAATACCTGTGTCCAAGAAGCACAATGTACTACCATCTGAATAAATCCATATAGACCTACTCCAAGACACTAAACAATGTCAAATGCCAAAGACAGAATTCTGAGAGAAGAGAAAAGTGATGCATCACATACAAGGGACAGCCAATAAGATTAAGTGCTGTCATCAAAATATTTAATATATAAAATAATTATTGATATATTATTATTTCATATACAATTATAATGTACAATAACATTCATCAAGGTCTATGTTACTGAAGATGCAAGCCTAAGATTGAAACTAGATACCCAAACTGTTCTATGGGGGTTTAGAATAAATTAAGTGCATTTAGGTTTAGATTTACATTTCTTTATATTGTATTTCAAGGAAAAATAAAAATTCCTAATGACCCAATTTCCCTGAAGACATGCCAATGATTAGAGGCATAAAGGAACTAAGCAGAATGGTTATAATAGTGTTTGTATCCACAAAATGTCTGTATACAAGAATTATTAATTTAACTGACTTCTATGATGTAGGTATTACTTGCCTCAATAAAAATTGAAGATAATTAAAAAAAAAAAGATTAAGTGCTGATTTCTCATCAGAAACCTTAGGGGCAAGAAGGCAATGGTTTGATATCTTTAAGATACTGCAAGAGAAAAACTTCCAGCCAAGAATCTTATATACAGCAAGATTGTCTTTCAAAAATGAGGGCAAGTTTAGAATATTCACAGATAAATAGATACTGAGAGTTTGTAATCAAGAGACCAGCTTTGCAGGAAATACTAAAGGGAGAGCTACAGCCTGAAAAGAAAAGACATGAGAGAGGCTTGGAAGAGAGTCTAAAAATGAAGATTATATTAGTAAAAGAAACAAAGTATGAAAAGTGGTGAAAATAAAATATGACAGATAAAACCCAAAGGTAAAGTTGGTGAAGTAAGAATTGCCTTTATAGTAATAACATTGAATGTTAATGGATTAAACTACCCAATCAAAAGACACAGACTAGCAGAATGGATAAGAAAATATGAGCTATCTATATGCTGTCCACAAAAGACTCACCTTAGACCTAAGGATACCAATAGGTTGAAAGTGAAAGGCTGGGAAAAGATATTCCACATATGCAGTAACAAAACAAAAAAAGCTGGTGTAGCTATACCTATATTAGATGAAATAGACTTTAAAATCAAAACTTATTAGCAACAAGGAAGGACCTTATATATTAATAAAAGGGGGCAATTCACTAGGAAGAAATAATAATCATAACTCTATACGCATCTAACCAGGATGCCCCAAATTACATGAGGCAAAGACTGGCAAACCTGAAGGGAGAAATAGAAGTCTCTTCAATAATAGTTGGATACTTCAATACACCACTCTCAGCATTGGATAGAACATCTGGGCAGAGGATCAATAAACAAAGAGCTTAAATAATATGATAAATGGACTAAATCTAATAGAAATATACAGAACATTGCACCCCAAAACAGCAGGATATACATTCTTCTCAAGTGCTCATGGATCTTTCTCCAGGACAGACCATATGTTGGGTCACAAAGCATATCTCAATGAATTCAACAAGATCAAAATTATACAAAGCACTTTCTCTGATCATAATGCAGTAAAGCTGGAAATCAACAAGCAGAAAAAGGGGATATTCAGAAATATATGGAGATTAAACAACACAGTCTTAATCAGTGGGTCAAAAAAGAAATTGCAAGAGCAATCAAATATCTTGAGATGAATAAAAATGAGAACACAACATGTCAGAACCTATGGGGTGCAGGATGGCAGTGCTGAGAGGGAAATTTATAGGCCTCAATGCTTACATTAAAGAGTGCTCTGCTGCAGTGGTGGCAGCAGTTGTCTCTGACTCTCCACCACCTCCACCCAGGCTCCTTTCCTGGCCCACAGCATTGGTGGGGAGGGGGACAGGTGTTTGTAGACCTCTCTCCCTGCCTCGGAGAAGATACCACGTTGAACGAATTAAGATCGAACTTTTTACAGATGCCTTAGTAAAATATATGGAATAGTGCTATGGTTTGGATCACAAAGGATTTCACATTATGAGGTGAATGGGAGTGGAGTATTGGACAAAAATAGATCTTGTAATCTCTGTATCATGATTTCCAGCTCCCCAGTTGTGTCAGTCTCACTATGTGGGGAAAGTTCATGGTAAAAAACTGAAGCACTTAATGGCCAAATATGATATGATTTCTCCACCATGTTGTCAGACTGATAAGGAGAATCCCTTATCAACCTAATGAAGCATTCCAAGAAACATATGACTCTTTACAAGATGAACTTGAAGATTATATCAAAGTTTCAGAAAGATGAGAGGACTATTTAAAAACCTATGGGTACAAAGAAGAGATTTACTCCAAACCCAGATATAGAATGTTTGAGCAAAGACTCCCATCTGAAACTGTCCAGACTTACCGAAGATCATACACTACTTTACAAACAGTGGAAAACTGTTTACCTCAGTGGCTACCAGCTCATAATAGCAGATGGAGACCAGATTCTCTGAGCTACTCTCAACTCCCCAGGGACTACTCAGAAAAACCAGTACCTCTGAATGTTAGCAAGAATATAATTGTGGCTCATATGGTGTAGAATCTGGAGTTTACAAGCACCTCTCCTTAGAAAACAGTACTAGTCCCTATCAAGCCAGTCCTAAACAGACACATTAGAAGAGAAAAAGGCACCAGGAAGAAGACTGAGAACAACTAGAGGAGGGGCAGCCCAAGCATGAGAGGAAATAAAGCTATGAGGAAATGGATTTAAACAAACACAAGAACATCCAAAAAAAGAAAGTAGAGGTGGAAACAACGTCAGTACAGAAAAGCTTAAGAATAGAAAGGAGAAAAAAGCCAAGATGTAGCCTCTAAGAAAGAGGAATGTAAGCATAGCCAAGAAAGGATAGAGGAGGAAATGCTTTGGGACAAGTCTGTCCTTGGATTTTGAAGCTATTTGATTCTCCCAAATTTGAATTGAAAAACCTAGTTGAGGGAGGTGATTTCATAAAGTTTGTGTTCATATCATTTTTCTTATGTAAACAGGTACTTCAACCTCTAACAAAGGCCAAGTGAACAGAATGTATTTAATATGCTTGCTCCCCAACACAGAAATTACTTTTCCTCATTTTCTAAAAGCATTATTACATTTTTCTTACATATAATGTAAGTTCCCTCGATAAAGTGACTCTGTGTTCATACATCAAATTGCTATGATAGTGGAACTGTTTTCCCTTGGGAGATCATTTATTATAAGTTGGAGGATTAGTAGGCTTTGCAGAATATATTTCTTGATTGGGTTTGTTTTAGTCTGGATGGGGTATTTTAGGTTTCTTGGCTTTCTCTAAGAAGCAATTTAAGATTGATTTTTTTTTTCTTGGTTAAATCTAACTTACACTATATTTTGTAGGTTGGAAAGTAGAACATGAGATACATTATAATAAGTTTAGATTACATATAGTTTTACAAGTTATTAAAGAGTCCCAATACAAAATCAGTTTATACTCTGGAAACATCATAAAGTTCTAATTTCTACCAAAAGGGGGGAGGGGTGTAAAATCAATGACCTAATTACACAGCTGGAGGAACTAGAAAAAGAGCAAACTAATCCCAAAGTAAGCAGAAGGAATGAAATTAAAAAAAAGATCAGAGCAGAAATAAACGACGAAATTGAGGGAAAAAATATAATTAACAAAACCAAAAGCTGGTTCTTCCAGATGATTAACAAAATTGACAAGCCCTTAATTAGATTGACAAAGAAAAAAGAGAAGATGCAAATAAATAAAATAAAAAATGAAAATGGGAACATTACTACTGACCCCACAGAAATAAAAGAGATCATAAGAGGATACTATGAACAATTGTATGCCAACAAACTAGACAATGTAGATGAAATGGAAAAATTCCTAGGAATGTAGGAACAACCTATACTGACCCTAGAAAAAACAGAAGACCCCAACAAACCAATCATAAGTAAAGAGATTGAAACAGTCATCAAACAGCTCCTCAAAATGAAAAGCCAGATGGCTTCACAGGTGAGTTCTACCAAGCATTCAAATAAGATTTAATACCAATTTAACTCACACTCTTCCAAAAAGTTGAACAGGAAGAAATGCTACCAAACTCATTGAAGCCAGTATCACCCTAATGCCAAGACCAGATAAAGATATTATGAAAAAAGAAAATTACATACGCATTTCCCTAATGAATATGGATGCAAAAATCCAACAAAACTTGCTAATAAAATCCAACAACACATTAAAAGAATTATTCATCATGATTAAGTGGGTTTTATAACAAGCATGCAAGGATGGTTCAACACTAGAAAATCAATCAGCATAATACACCACATTAATAAATCAAAGGAAAAAAATCACACAATCCTATCAATTGATGCAAAAAGGCGTTTGATAAAATACAGCATCCTTTCTTGATAAAAATACTACAAAAGATAGGAATTAAAGGAAACTTTCTCAACATGATAAAGGTCATATATGGAAAAACCCACAGCTAACATTGTACTCAATAGTGAAAGACTGAAAGCTTTCCCACTGAGATCAGGAAAAAGGCAAGAATGCCCACTGTCACCACTGTTGTTCAATATAGTGCTAGAGGTTCCAGCTAGAGCAATCAGGCAAGAAAAAGAAATAAAAGGCATCCAAATTGGAAAGGAAGAAGTAAAACTTTCACTATTTGCTGATGATATGATCCTATATCTAGAATCTTCTGAAAAATCCACAACAAAGCTACTAGAACTAATAGATGAGTTCAGCAAAGTGATGGTAGACTAGGTTAATGTGCAAAAATCATAGCATTTCTATACACTACTGATGTACAATCTGAGGAAGAAATCAGAAAAAAAATTCCATTTACAATAGCTACTAAAAGAATCAAATATTTAGGAATAAACTTAAACAAGGACAGAAAGCATTTGTATTCAGAAAACTACAATGCATTGCTAAAAGAAATGTTAAAAGACCTAAATAATTGGAAGAACATTCCATGCTTATGGATTGGAAGACTAAACATTGTTAAGATGTCAGTTCTACCCTAATTGATATATAGATTTAATGCAATCCAGGTAAAAATTCCACCAGCATTTTTTTTTTTAAAGAAATGGAAAACACAATTATCAAATTTATTTGGAAAGAGTAAGGGTCCCAAATTGCCAGAAACAATTAATATAACCTATGAACTATGGTTAACAGCAATACTGTGATATTCCTGCATCAATGCCAAAGATGTACTGTGTTAATAATAGGGGGATATAGAAAAACTATACCAAATGTATGCTATAGACCATAGTTTGTGGTAATAGTCTGATGATGTTATCTAATCTATAAAAATGTTCCACAACAATTGTAGTGTGTTAGTGGAGGGGTATTGTAATGGGAATTCCACACACGTGCATGATTATTTTGTATTTTTTTTTTTTTTTTTTTTTTTAAGATATACTGGATCAAGTTCTAAGGGAATAACTGCTTTGGGGGTTCTCAAATGATAGATTACATATAACCAGGTGGCCATGGTTTTCCCTGGAAATGTGCATTCCCTAGAAATGCAGATTCCCCGAAAATGTGAGAAAGGCCCTCTCACCCATCTCAGTGCATTAGGAATGAGAAGTATATTGACAAAATGAAGCGGGAGCCCGACTTAAAGGTATTAGCAGCCTTTCAGGGACTCTAGGTACTTTGAGTCTCTAGGGCCCGGTGCTTTCAGTCTGCAGAGCCGTGGCACGTCCCCGTGAGGACGACAATCATTGCGGCTTCATGAACTTCGATATGACACTTACTTCTGTATTTCAAAACGGCTTTTCAAAAATGTAAAGGGTTTGACTGGAAGAGAGGCCATAAATACACAGCTGGCTGCGTCAGTGCCGTAAAGGGAAGGTTCGAGTCTGTGAAGTTGATTTTGCTCTGGTTTCTGCTGACTTGTGTGTTGAGCCCTGTCTTCACACCTCCAGTGAGATCCAGAGAAAAAGAAGCAATTTATCCAAAGGGCATAAAGACCGACCTCAAAATCAAGTTGCTACTTACTAAAAGCATATATCTGCATTGCAAAGGATTTTTTTTAAAAGTCATTATAACATGTAAAGTCTGTTTATGAAAATATCTCTCTTCACCTTTTGGCTCATCTTCCTCTAGAATTATAAATCTTACTGCCTGCTACATTCCAATGAGTCCATCCAATGATTCCCATGATCCTGTCTGCTACTGAGTATATTTGCAAGTTATTCCTTATAATAAATTCCTATAAATTCTATGCACCATTTTATACATCCTATTTGTCTCTATGGGGCTCAACTCATCTTTTTTTACTCTCTATCTCCCTCTGCCGCTGAGAGAATAAATCAAACAGAAGTATGTCCACCAGCACCCACTAGTAAATAAGGAGAATTCCAAGTTCTTTATTTTGGAAAAATGACATTCATGCTAAAAAAAAAAATCTTTTCCTACTTTGCTTATCTTCAGAGTTAACATAGCTTCTCTCTGCTTTCCTTTAACACCAAACCTCTGTGCCAGCCGCATTTCCTCACTGACTATTCAGTTCTTACCCACTTCTCTGCTCCCTTCTGGTAATTTCCCTTAAAAAAAAGATCGCCCCTTACTTATTTGTCATGTACAGTGACTTAGTCTCATTAGGCAGACATCATTTGAAATCATGGGAAAATGCTTTCCTATATTTCATCAACATACCTCTTTTCTTACCCATGCCGTGAGGGCCTCACAATGCCAGGTGTAAATGAGCAAGTTTTGGAGTCCAACCTCCTTTCTGATATCTTCTTTAACAACATCCCAGTTTCATCTTATATTCAGTTTCTCTTTGTCTTTCCTTTAGTAAATCCAGCTCCCAAGATCTCGATAATTCAATGGCCTCACTTAATCTCTGTGACTCTACCTTAAATGGGAGATGCTCATTGACCTATGTTTTGCCTGGCTCCAGGGCCAAAACAAGATGTTGGGTGCCCTGACAGGTAATAATTTTTCACCCCCTTTTAAAATAAACCATTCTGTGAATACTTATTCAAAATGCATTTGGTAGAGGTGGGAAAACTAGTTTTCTACAATTAAAAATCATGAAACTCTGTATTAGCTGTCCCTGTGTTCCCTTCTCCAAAAACAGAACACACACAAGAGCAATGTAAAGTTTAAAGATGACTGAGTAGAGATATAGGTGGGGATAGTGGCTTAGGAAGACTAGGGGCTCTCCCAGCTCACCACATTTCTGCCAGACATCCCCAATTGTCAGTCTCGTCTCCCAGGCCTCTTGACCAGGCCCATCTCACTGTCTCTCTCTCTCACTCTCGCTCTCGCTCTCATTCTCTACTCTTTAGTTTTACCCCAACCACGTACTCCAAGCTTACATATCCTCACTTACTACTAAATCTTGTTTTTAAGAATATTAAATTCCTCGGTATAGTATATTTTGTGTTCACCAAAATAAATGTCTTTCAGTTATTTTGGAAGATAGGTTTGTTGTCACCATTTCAAATTCAAAATAAATTTATTACATGTGTTGAATGGGAGTGGGGCCAATTTCCATTTCAGCGCTAACCTAAGGAATTGCATGTGGAAACCCAAGTCAACTTGTCCCATATTTCCAATTTTTCCAATGGCATTCTGGTAGATTAATACCCTCGGCAACTCTTTAATGCAGTAACCCTTAGTTCAGCTGGCTTGGCACATGGATGCCTTGGGTATGGCCATGACTATTTTCTTCTGAACAAGAATCAGCGAATTGTTATGATTCTCCTTGATTACTGAACAGGTGTAAAAAGGTTACCCTCCTGGAGTTTCTGAAACTGTACCACTAGGGGGGGACACACTCCACCTGTGTGAAGGGAATTTCCTTCTAGACTTTCCCTGAACTGGTGTTGGATTTCAGAAAGAAACTACTCCAGTCATTATGGGGAGAAGAGAGCAGTTCGCTGACACACTTTTCCTAGTTGACTGAGCCACACCTTTCATAATAGATTGAGCCAGGAACAAGCAGTTGCTCTGTGAAAATGGAAAGCCTAACAAAGCAGCAAGCTGAAGGAGAACTCATTCGCTTCACTTAAGAAGACTAAGGAAAAATTGCTGCGCTGGTGATACCTGGGCAGAGCAAGGCACCTCACTAATGGCTTCAAACTGAGAAAAGATTCAAACCTAACCATTGAGTCCTTGCTCCTGTAGCTTGGAGTCAGTCACTTTAGGAGAAAATAACATAATGGAATACAACAATAACAACTTTAGCACCTACTGTGCGCCCAGTACTCTAATAGGTAGTTTATATACATTACCTCAATCCTTCCGATGACTCTATTTGGTGTGCTATTCCTATTTTACAAATGAGAAAGCAGACTTTAAAAATATAACCTTTCCAAGGTCTCACGACTGTTCAGAAGAAGAACCAGTATTCAGCCCACAGGTCTGTCTAATTGCAAAGTCTGTTTCTACAGAGTCAGCTAAACAATATTTCGTATCAGAACTTCATCCTCTTTCACCTTGGTGTTTTTGAAGACTCACAGATAGCACCAGTGTTTTTTGGTTTTCAGAGGCCAGTGGACTCTTCTGGTCTGTTTTAAGCCTAGTGCTTCCTCCTGTCCTAGTTTCCATCTTCTTTTGAGCCAAGGAGTCATTTCCTGTCCATTTTATTTCCTCCCTCATCTCCTAATGTAATTCTAGAAGGACAGAACTTTGCTATTGGAAGAAACCATGGAGACTCTTCTAAGAAAAAGTTAAGTGACTTGATGAGGCCACACACCCACTGACCAAGGGAGACAATACCTATGTCTGTGTGCCCCCCTACTAAGTGCTCTTTTCTGCTGGGCAGGCTCTGAGGAGCACAGATGATTTATATTTTACCAAAGCCTAATGGTAGAGCCAACACCAGCACTAGGTCTCCTACCTGACTCCAGCTCCTGTGCACCTTTATATTCTTCTGCATCTTGAGAATGATCCTTTCTTATGCACAGTACGTTACTGTATCCAAAGCACTTTCAGCTCTTGTCCCCATTTCACATATAAGAAAACTAGGTTCTGAAGGAGCCACGTTTATTAGGTACTTATTGCTGAGAACTATTTAAGCACCTGTCACAAGCTTTGTAAGCATCACTAATGCTTACAATATTATGTAGGCATTAGCTCCATTTTATAGATGAAGAAATAGGTTCAGGCAGGTTAAGTGACATACCATATTATACATTATATTATACAGCTAGTACCTGTCAGAGCCAGGTTTTGAACTGGGGACTCTATCATCAAATCTCTGCAATTTATATACTGCACATTCTTAGGGTCATATGGCTAGTAAGTAATGAGCTGTGAGCACAGCCTAGGATTCTTGACATCTGATCCAGTATTCTTTCCTTTATAATGTGCTGACTCTGGAAAAGAATTGATACACAGTTTTTAAGAACTTTTAGTATAAATAAAACAATTTAATCAAAGGACTAATTTATTTTTAAACTTTGGGATTATTTTTGAAAATGCAAAGTTTATATTTTAATGTCCTAACCTAAATCTCTGAGTACATTGCTTTCATTAGAAGAATGGGGTTATCATGTCTGACCCTTCAGGAAATGTCAGATAAAGACCTCATCTTGTTAAAAAGATTTTTAGTATTTTGTGTTTTCTGTTTATTTTAAGCTGAGGCTGGCAGTCAGTTTGAATTTTACTGCAGATTGCAGGTCTAGTTTAACTCCCCGAGAGTCCTGATTTATTATAGGAAAATGCCGGCAGACATTTTAGACTTGCAAAATGACTACCAATCACAGTTCACATTAAATCCATTCTTCCTCTGCTGATTTAGGTGTTTTGGGGAGTAAGGAGGAGGGAGGAGTTGTGCTGCCCTTATGGAATTCATGCCGAATTCCAGATAAGAAGCTGTTCTCTCCCGAAGATGATGGTATATCCCTGGATTTGCCTTCTGGCTGAACGCACTGCTAAGCGTGGAGAAATCCTCAACCCAGGCTCTAAGAACCCACTGCCTTATAGCATTGGTTCACTTGGCATTTCCTCTCGAGTTCTTCAAAATGCTGGTCCTCCAAGGCATGTGGCATGTCAGGCACCCTGTGAAAAACCTGGATCCGCTGTGTTCTAGGCATACTCTCACAATAGGACTGCAGGTCTCAGATGTCCTGCCACACCCTGCACTGAGCTCTGTTAATGAAAGGAAGATGATTTACCAAGTGCCTTTGCCCAGAGTTTGCACAATCACATTAGCTGCTTTTAATTTTCATCTAAAAGACAAAAGAAATTGGCTCTTCTCCCTTTTTCTTCCCTTTTGGTGGTAAGTTTAATGCCTCCAGCCTTGCAGAGTGCCCAAAGAGCATGTTTTTGCCACGTTGGAAAGGAAAAGCACTTGGATGCTGTCTCAGATAAGCAGTGCAGGTCCTGAGACTGGAAGGGCCCACAGGAAATTAACACATTTCTCAGGGTGTGGCTCAGGGATTTGGGGGGGATGTTGAGGATGCCGGAGGCTGTCTCACAGGGAGAGATAAGATCAAGTTCTTGCAACTTCTGTCAGTGCCAGACGTGTTGGTGCTGCCGATATTTCTTGTGTGATCTGCCTTACATCAGTGTGCACAGGGTCCCCGGCCTAACTGGGTCTACGGGGTGGGATGGACCCAGATGCTCCCTAGGGTGCCTTCCAACTCCAATATTCTGATTACATAAAATGCTCAGGGAGTGGGAAGTGTTGAGCAGGGTTCATAATGAGTCATTTTAAGAGCATGTCATACATTTATTTTTTCAGCTTTTGAAATGATTCGCTTTGATGACACATGAACAAGTCTTTTATTCACTGAAGAACCTAGAGCATAATGCAAGTAAAGCAGGATGGAACTATTTTAAAGAGCTGTTCTACAGTGCCTATCCGTTAGAGAAAAGCCACGTGTACAGTGAAGAGAAGACAATCCAGGCAGATAGGAAAATCCCCAGGGGGCCTTCATGATGCTCAGGTTACAATTCCCAGCAAGTAGAAATATCCTGAGGTTGCACAGGTAAAAAGGTGACCTATGAGGTACTCAGCCTCTTGGGCTTTCAAGCCCAAGCTTGAAATCTGAGGCTGACCCATCACCACTGGCATCCAGCCCAAAGTTTGACCTGGGCAAACAGATACCTCAATGTTTTAAGTTCTCAGGTTTCTGTTCCATGGGGCTCTGGGCCTGAGTGTCTGGTCAGCTAACAGACTCCAGTTGAAGAGATACACTGAGAGGTGTCCTCTCCTGTCTTATCTCTGGTTGCAGCTCCACCTGGGTGACAGCTCCAAGGGCAGACTTTGTACCCATCAGGCTCACCTGACATGGTGTGAGCTGTCCTGGAGCAGGCTATGTTGTGCAACTCCTCTGCGTTCTGCAGCCCAGCCCAGGACTGCTCTGGGCCTAGGCAAGGGCTCTGATGTCCCTGGAAGAAGAGAAGACAAGATTATTATTCTGGACAGGGCTGGTGGGGAGCCACCAAGGTCCAACCTGAGTCCTATCTCCACCAGTAACCATTTGAGCAACCTTATCTCTCCAAGGCTTGGTTTCCAATTCTGTAAATGTAAACTTTATTCTGCAATTATTGAGTGCCTACTACTAACCAGGTACCCAGTGCCTTTGGGTACTGGGGAATCAGTGGGGACCATGTGGACAAGACAGAGGGCTCTGCCCTCCTTGAAATAAACGAGTCTTGGGAGAATTCCACGAGACAGTATATGTAAAAGCATGCTGTCTGACCCTGGTGGTTGCTTGCTCTGTTAACTCTAATGAATTTCCTCCAAAGCTTGTAGAAGATCCTTTAAAAACGTGCCCTTTCCCACCTCCGCCTTTGCACATGCATTCCTTTCTGCCTAGAAGGCGCCTCCTCACCCCTTGGCCCAGCTAACTCCCCTCAGCCAGAGTCATCAGGTTAAATGGTCACTTCCTCAGAGTAGCCCGTCCCTGATCTCCTGGTCCACATTGCCCCCTCCCGTCCATTTCCATGCATTTCTGCTTTGATGTAATCACTTTGGAGACAAACGGCTGTTTCTTTCCATTTTCTGGGCTGCTTTCCTGTCTAGAGTGTAAGCTCAGCATAGACAGTGTCCTTGCCTATCTGAAGTCTCAGTGACTAGCTCTGAGATTCTCCAAAAATATCTGGCCATCCAACTGGCTGGTGCAAAGGATGGCATGTTTGATTCCCCATCGTTAGTAAGCACTTACCTGGGACACACTAAGGCTTCTGAACACAAGGCAGCAGCAGTCTCCTCTAAGACATTACACAACATTCACACTCTTTATCTGTTCTCCCCGTGGTCAGGTAGCTTGCTATAAAGGAAAAGGCCTTGTTTCTTGTAACTCTGGATAGAAGAAGTTTGGAAAAATTAAATCCATAGCACAAGGCTGGAATGGTGTCAGAGGCAGAATTGTCACCATGCTGACTTTTCACTGCAACCCGGTGTGAAAAACATCCCCAGGCTCAGCTTCCTTGGTTTCCTTGTGGACGAGACCTTGGCAAACATACTGCCATTTGCCTATGACTCACTGGGAAATGTGAATGTCGTTGCCTCTTTGTGCCCTGTTGGATTTAACAAAGCGGCAGTGAACCTGACCCCTGTGGTTTTCTTTTGGCCAGAAGAATCCAAAGTCTCTGGGTGCACTGGACATCCCACATGCATTCCTGCAGGCCCACCACACAGAACCCCATGCAGATCCATGCCAGGCTTCCCACACCCCTGTGCCTTTGCCCATGCTGCTCCTTCCCTCTCTGTCAAACCTTAATTCACTCTTCAAGACTAAGATGAAATATCATTATCTGTAATGCTGTCTCTGACCACCTCCCTCCCCCCAAATTGGAGTTAGGTGCTTTTTTCCAAACCCTTATAACAACAATGTAATGTTTATTTATGGATTTCCCCCTCAGTAAATTGAAGACAAACGAAATTGTGCTCATCTTTTTATCACCTCTAGCTGGTAGAGTGCCTAGACAGGGGTTTTTAGCAAGGGATCCGTGAGCTTGAATTGAAATTCAAAAAAACATTATTCTTTGATAATAAGGGTTAAGAGCCCCTGGCCTAGGATGTCATAGGTGCGGAAGGAATGAAAAGCAGAAAGCCAGGCCTTGGTAAAATGTGTCTGGGGGCCAGTGGGTCAGCCAGAATGCTTAAGAGCAAGTGTATGTGCCAGAAACTACTAGAGGGTACTTTTGAGGTCAGAGTGTCAAAAGAACCAGAAGTCATTGAAGGCTTGTGGGCAGGGCAACAGCATGAGGAAGTAGTGCTTTGGGAATATTTAGAGCAGTGATTCTTCACCTTTTTTGCTCCACGGACCCCTTTGCCAGTCAGGTGAAAACCATGGACCTCTTACTAAGCCCACACTATACTGTGTGTTATTTAAGAAATATATCAGACCCTCACCAACATGTCCCCACAAGAATGATGTTTTTTCGAATTTCAATTCAAGCTCACAGACCCCTTGTTAAGAACCCTTGATTTATAGGTATAGTAAGTATGATAAGGTTAAAGTTTCCTCCAAAGCTGGTAGAAGAACCTTTAAAAATGTGCCCTTTCCCACCTCCGCTTTTGCACACGCATTCCCTTCTGCCTAGAAGGCTCCTTCTCACCCCCTTGGCCCAGCTAATTCCTCTCAGCCCATCCATAATAATGTAAAATAGTCTTCCTATTTTACAGATGAGGAAACTGAGGCTTGAAGAAGTTATTTTGTCAAAGGGCACACAGCTAGAAAGCAAAGGAATCCAGTTTAGAAACCAGATCTGATTTTAGACTGTGTGTTCTTAGACACTATGCAAAAACATCCCCCCAATCTGCAAACACTGCCTTGTACCAGGGTCCTTTAGCTCTTCAGGGAATGATCTCTCAGCTGAGTTTGTTTGACTTCAGAATACCACTAACCTTCTCTGAGACTGTTTCCTCTTCAGTAAAATAGGAGCATTGAGCTAAGTGACTCTAGGGCCACTTTTAGACTCCAAAAGGCTATGATACCGTGTAGATACAAATTGGCTTCCTAACCTGGAAATCAGCTCAGTTGAAGTGTAAGTGCACTTGTGTATTGGTCCTGACTTTTTTTTCCACAGGTGGTGATTATGACTTCTAAACACAACAAAACCTGTGAAAATATTATCTTAGATGTCTAGTGATTCTTCCCAAATGAGCACTTAAAATATGCTCAGACATTAAAGAATAACTTTGCTGAACTCACAGAAAGCGTGTTTATCTGAACAGTCATGATTAAATCACAGCAAAGTTTCCACTCACTGTCCATAGCCTGAAAACCTTAATGTAACTTGTAACTTGTAATCTGTATCTCACTGAAATAAAATTCAACGCTGTATTGCCTAAACCTGTAGCACAGCGCTCTCCCTCCCCCCACCCCAATCCCACCCCAACCCCTACCCACATAATTCTTAATCAGCATGCAGGCAGTTTTCTGTCTTCAGGCTGAATCGTTGTGTGGAACTATCTGAAAATGTCAGAATGAATTCTGAAATGAAAAGGAGCTCCCACCCATACCAGTGAAGAACATCCTGGGGTTTTTGTGTGTATATGCTTTTGTTTTGTTTTGTTTTTTTTCATCAAGTATGTGCAATAACTCCTTTGATTTGGCTTTCTTTTGGAAGGATCTGTCTGATGCCATTTTTCTGAAACATTCAGAACAAGATACAATCTCATTATAGTCAGCTACATGAAATGGACCTTTCAGAGCATAAAGAAACATCTGTCCCCCATCTGTGGTGCCTGAAAAATAGGACTTTCAATAGAGTACATTGTAGGACACTAATGCTTTTGAAGGGCAAGAAATCCATTTCTGGCTAAAATCGCAATAAATATGTCTAACAGAATATTTTCATTTTTCCTACTGTTTTTCAAAGGGCATTTCAAAGGCCATTATAGCAGAGCAGTTTAAGAACAGTCTCTAGAAGCAGGCAGAAACCTGATAAATGCTTGCTGTCATGTACCAGTAATGAGACCTTGGGAAGTTATTTAACTCTGATAGTTTTAGGTTTTCTCAGAGATTAAAAAATCCCAAAACATAATGTTTTCAAAGAGACTGGTACATAGAGCACTAAATAAATGCCTGTGATACCAGGTTTTTTGTTGTGTTTTTTGTTTGTTTGTTTGCTGTTAATACTAGGGGCCAAAACTCCTGGTTCATGATGCAGCTGAAAGAACACGAGATTTAGAATGAGAAGACCTGAATTTGCACTCCACCGCTGCTCTTATTGATTGTGTGATCTTGGGAAAATCACCAAATCCTTCTCAAATCTCCTCACCCGTAAAACAGGGATAGTAAAAATAGCTAACTCACAGATAACAACGGTGAGGTTCAAATGAGGTGATTTATGTGAACTTACTTTGCCAGCTGCTAAACTCTGTATTCATGCTTCATTATGCTATTGTTAGTAGCACCAGAACTGAAGAACATATATAATTTTTAATTCAGGAATTTTCATTTACAAAAATGCTTAAGTGATTATAGCTGACTTCCATTTACCTGCCAAAATAAAGATTCCTTGGATGGATTGAGGATGCCTCCCTTCCCTTACAAAATGTCACCATCACCATGTGCTTGTCTTAATTTGACATCTGTGAATATTCAAAATGTGCCCTGGTAGAGAGCCAACTTGTCTCAAGAAGTGCTGAGACAGAGAAGGGTTGTTGACTATAACCCTGCCTATTGAGTTTTGTTTTTGAATTGTAACTATTTTTCAGATTGCATCTCCCATGCCTGCCTAGAGTATTTAAGATAGCTGGTGATTCAGCCACTTCCCACCCATCCTGGGTACCTGATCTTCTTTGTCTGTTTTCCAGGGTGGAAGTCATTGAATTTGGAATTTAATGTCAGCCAGACTTATCGTTGAATCCTGTCTCCCAACTTTCCGGCTTTGTGACCTTAGACGAAACATTTAAACTTTCTAAAGCTAGTTCCCTCATCTGAGGAAGGAAGGAAGAAAAGAAGGAAGAAAGGAAGGAAGGGAGGGAGGGAGGGAGGAAGGGAGGGAGGAAGGAAGGGAAGGAGGGAGAGAGGGAGGGAGGGAGGGAAAGAGACAGAAAGAGAGAAAGAAAAGAAAGGAAGGAAGGAGGGAGGGAGGGAGGGAGGGAGGAAGGAAGGAAGGAAGGAAGGAAGGGGAAAGAGAAAAGAGAAAAAGTCGGGGGAGGGGGAGAATAATAACCAGCTCCCAGGGTGGTTGTGAAAATCAATTAAGACGGTAAATTTAAAATTCTTAGAGACATATCTGACACATAGTGGGAACTCATCAGCATCACTTACCTTTCCTTGGCCCCTCTTCTTGCCCACATCTCACTCCTATACCTGATTATTAAACACCTCTCTGCTGCCTTTGATGAGATGATGCCTTTGAGTAGATAGCAAGTATGAACCTGTAAGAAAGTGCCTCTGGGGAAACATCAATCAATATTCCTAGATTAACACTCTTGCCTCAAGCCTTGGAGTATATTCCAGTGAAAAGTATAGACTCCCATGGAATATATTCGCTAATTGAATGTTTGAATTTAAGATGCCACTGTGTGTGTATGTGAGCACACAATGTCAGTTTATATGTGTGCATAAAATATCTGGTGGATGCACAAAAACTCAGCATATCTTTTTTTTTTTTTAATCTTGTTTCATGTGCATGTATTATCTATTACTTTTAATATGTTAGTGATATTGGAGTAAGATGCTTACATTTCTTGATGTAGGCACTCTATAAAGAGTTCTCTAATGCCTCAAATGTTAACCCAGCTTCCAGAGCGTTCTAATGTACGGACAAGGGAAAATGTGGCTCTTGAAGCTGACAACCACTGTCAGGGCCTATGAATAGCCAGATAAGAAGGTTCTACCCTGGGGCCTCCCTGTGACAAAATGTTTTTAACCTATTCCCTCAAGATTTATTTAGAAGCCGTTTGTCACCATTACTAATAGTAATATTTGTTGAGAGCTTACTATGTATCAATGTTCTGTGTACGTTTCACACATTATCTCAAGTTAATTTCTACAACATCTTTATTAGATAAGTCACATTATCCATATTTTACAGAGTAGAAATTCGAGACTCACAGTTTTCTATCTAGCAAGTGCAGAGCTGAGATTCAAACTAGGGCACAGGTTGTTAAGAGGATTAAATGAATCAATATATGCAATGTGCTTGTGCCGGTTGTAGTAGTCCTCCCCATTAAATGCCATTGTTATGGGGTAGGAATTTTGTAAGTTAAAAACATGATGGAATTAGCAAATATACATGAAGTCATTTTAATAAACAGTGAAATGTAAGTTAAGGTTCCATTTTTTTTTCTGTGACTAAAAGCTGCATGTTTTTCATCGAGATAGCTCGCCCTATGTAATTTTCTATGTGCTATTTTCTATTTTCAATTCCAAGTCATTTGCATTTCACCTCCAACCTCTTTATGTTTTGTCGTCACAGAGTGATTTTTTAAAATATAAAAATCAGAGGGAAGCGGCTGTGGCTCAATCAGTAGGGCTCCTGTTTACCATATGGGAGGCCCCGGGCCGGTTCCCGGGGCCTCCTGGTGGGGGCAGGCCCGCCCGCATGGTGTGGTTGGCTGACCCAGCGAGCACAAGCAGCAAGGGGGGGATAAATGAATAAATAAATAAAGTCTTTAAAAAAAAAAAAAAAATCAGAGAAAGTTAACAGTTTTAAATGTAGCTTTTAGGATTCTGACTACCCATACAAGCAAAAGTTGTATGATTGCCTCTTTCCTTCATGGTTTTTATTGGGTTGTGTTTCTACCTGTGGGAGGTGAGAGCAAGTGAAGCAGCAGAGTCACAGGGCAATTTGTCTTTCCCCGTGGCTAGTGTGCAAAGAAAGTTTGAGATCTTCTGTTTCCAATATGTATGAAAATAGCAGCCACATAACTGCTTGCTATATAAAGCAAAGGAATAAGTAATATCTGAGCCTGACTGACTGAAAATACACCATGTTTCTGTAGCTGAATGTCAGGCTCACAGAAATATGAAGCAACAGGGGGAAATATCTCCCTATTGCCACTAGAACTACACTGTCCAAAATGGTAGCCACTAGACACACATGTCTATTAAGTTCTTGAAATGTGGCCGGGCTGAGCTGAGATGCCCTGTGTGTTTTCTATCATTGTGTGTTCCAGTGACAAGATCTTTGCCTTTAAATTTGTGACTCTTTTAATCCCATTAGATAATTAACTGCAAGTAGATAATGCTCATGCTAGGAAAGCACAGAAACGGAGTTACCCTCAATCATTCAGCTTCTCACTGCATAGCATCCGCAGAAATTACTCTTATGTTGCTTGAAGACAAAAGTAGTAGTTCTTTTAGATTTATTTTATCTCCGGTTCTCTTGTTTGTTAGGTAACCCATTTTCATTGTATCCATTTGTATTTCTAATTGGCATCTCACCCTTAACATCTCTAAAACAATTCCATCTGTTCCTTCCATATGATTCCCATCTCAGAAATGATCATTCCGTTCTTCCCCTTTCCCAGGTAAAAAACTCTAGAGTTACCTCAATCCCTCTCTTTCTTTCACATCCCACATCCAATTTGTCAGCAAATCCTGTCAGCTCTACCTTTAAAATAATGTATCAGATGAGAATGGACTGGCTCCACCCCAAAAACAAGAAGTATCATCAACTGCAAGCCAAACAACTCCATTCCTCTGCCCCATAATATCTTAGTCCCTTCTCAGTATGAGCAGATACATTGTCCCAAACCCCTCAAAATAGAGAAATGATAAAAAATGGAGGGAGGAGAGTGCAAACATTGACCAAAGCAAATTTATTGTTATTGTAGTTATCTTGTGTTTATTAAGGAACTTGTAACATTTATATAAATAATAATTTTTTAAAATAAAAAAATTTTTTTTTAATAATGTGGCTCAGTGGTTGAGCACCTGCTTCCCATGTACGAGGTCCTGGGTTCAATCCCCAGTACCTCCTTAAAAATATATATCAGCCAGAATTCAACCACTTCTCCCCAACAAGTGCCTACTACCCTGGTCCAAACCATCACAGTCCCCCCTTAGATTGCTGCAATAAGGTTCTAACTTTGTCCCCCTTCAATCTACTCTCCACATAGCAGCTAGAGTAATCCTGTCACAGTTCATATCATCCCTTTGCTCAAAACCCTACAATATAGAGAGTGATCTCAGCCCAAGCCTCTTCAGTAGTCCTTAATGCGCACTGATTCCAGCCCTACTGGGCTGCTTGCTGGTCCTCAGAAACCCCGGTCTCCAACCTCAGGGCCCCCATCCACAATGCTGTCCCTCTGATATCCACTTACTCCCCTCTTTCGGGTCTTTCCTCCATGGCCTCCTCTCAAGTCATCCCTGACCAGCATATTTAAAATTTTTTATTTCCATCCCCAAAACTCTCTCCTCCTGCTTTATTTAACTCCATAATACTATTGCCAGCTGACATATATGTCTTCTACTTATTGGTTTTATTATTTATCTCCTCCAAATAGAATATAAACTCCACAAAGATGGGGATTCTGTCTTATTCACTGCTATCTCCCTAGTTCATAGAATAATGCCTGGCACAGAATAGATGTTCAATAAATATTTAAGTGAATGAATGAAACTTACAGATGAGGAAAATGAAGCACAGAGAAGCTTGGCTCTAGCCTAAGGTCACAGTACTACTAAGTGCAAGAGGCAGGATTAGAACTCAGGTCTGTCTGACTCCAAAGCCCAGGCTAGTTCCCCTCTCTGAAGCTGGTAAGGGGCATAAGAAGGGTTCCAGTATCTATCACAAGAGCAGACCGACTGTGAGGTGCCGTGGGGGGAAACACGCACCAAGGTTCAAATGTCAATCCTGCTAGAAGCACTGAGCTGAAACAGAAACAACAGTTCTGGCAGCATTGTTGATAATCCCTGAGATTAAGGAAAGTCATTTGAAGGCATATGCTGAAACTTTCCAGCTTTAAAAACTGGCTTTATTTTTCTTTCAGCTGTAGCTTTCTGGAATAATGAACGTACCATATGTCTATCTCCAGGTTCCCATACAAATTAGGGAACTAAAAATGCCAGATGATTAAAACAGATTTCTTCTTGTTTCCATGGGAAATCAACTGCTGTGAAACCTTAGGAAATGGAAGGGAGGGTGTGTTCAGCTCAAAGTGCTCTTTGGTGTGTGAGCTGCACTCTGTGTGCAGCGCAGGCTCCACCCCTTGGACCATTTAGAATTTTGTCCCAGGTGAGTTGTCCTAGGCTGCCTGCCCTGCTGGTGGCCGAGGGAGAATGCAGAGAACAGTGTGCCTGTCTCCTTCCTTTGAGCCTCCACCACCAGGAGGCTGGGCACTATACTCCAGGCCCTCTAGTGTTAGGTTCCTAGCCAAAGACTGTAGAAAAAGCCCCTTTCTAGTGACAAATAGACACCCAATAATGCAGGGGCCCAGCCCCATCCTCGAGTGTGATTTCAGCATGTTTTGAGCCCTTAAGCAGCTCTTCTAGAGGACATGGAGATTATTGCTAGAAGAGTTGCTGCTAGCTACCTACAACTAGTCCAAGTTAACTACGGGAATGTGGGGGGTTGGGGGGGTGCAGGCATGGGAAAAACAAGATTCTTTAAAACTTTTAAATCCAAAAGTGTTCCCTGAGTAACTGTGCCAAGGAGACCTCTAAAAGCCTGGGAGGATTACTTGTTCCCTGCCTCAAAATTAGCATCACTTTGCCTAAAAGAGATAACACTGGGGGAGGAGGAGTTGCAAAAAAAAAAAAAAAAAAAAATTCAGCATTTGTCTTGCCAACGGAAATCTCTGACTTGTCTGGGGAAAGTTGATTCAAGAGTTTACCCTAGCCTAAGTTGAGCGTTGATAAATCCCTCCCTCCCTGAAATTGAGGGGGAAAAGATAACCTCTCTCTGCTTTCCTAACCCAGAGTGTGACTTGGGCATGCCAGGGTGAGGCCCAAAGCTGGAAACTAGGCGGTAGAGTATAAAAGTTTAAATATGAACTAGACAACCCTGAAAGCTATGCTTGTTCTGTGACTTATTAGCTATGAGACCTTAGGGGACCCTGAGACACAGTTTGAGTATCTGTAAAGTGGGTATGATAATATCCACTCCTCAAGAATGATGAGTAAATAAACTAACCTAAGTAAAAGCATGCATACCAGGCCTGGTGCCCAGTAGGTGTCTAATACTTTGTGGCTTCTCTTTTCCTTCCCTCTGTTGCTATGTTTGCCAAAATTGGGGATGGATAGCTTGGTGATCAATAAATAGACACTGTCTTCCCTGCCTCTATCCACTAGAGGCAACCACCAGCAACTGGACTTTTCTCAGAATTGTTCTCTATCTAGGATGTAGACAGAGCAGAGGATTCCACATCTTTTTCATGTTTAACATATTCATTTACTTATAACTCAGATTCCACAGTTTTTTGCAAAAAAACTTACCCATTTACTTGTAACTATCAGCCAGTCTTGTTTGTCTTGCCCAGGTGGAATATTTCTCAGAGAAAATAAGTGGAGAAGAACACTTATGTTGTCTTCTGCCAAAATAAACCATTGGCAGGACCCCATGAAATTGAAACCAGAGATCACAATGCACTCCAAATGCCTTGCCCTAGGCTATGTGAGCTTCACATTATGTAAATACACTCAGGCATATCTCTTAACATAAGGCCATACTAATGGATTATATAAGTCAGAGTATAGGAAGCCATATTATCATTTTGTGTGTATGTGGCCCTGGGAGAGCCTTTAGTAAGTCAATCTTTACATTACAGCTACCATACACAACATCATGCTCTGGTGACTTGATCTACTTCTAGAGATCCTGGAAATAGCTGCTCTATACTGTTTCCTATTAATATTTGCAAACCACCAGGGCCTTGAATTTAAGCTTTTTCTTCTGGGTACTGAAAAGTCACTCAAAACAAGTAAAAATTATCATTTATCGAGCTTTGAATATGGGCCAGTGATTCATAATTTATGTGCTGAAAGCAGTACATATATGATGTAATATGTACTTCATAGCTAACCTAGGAAGGCAAAAGTGGAAATGGAAAAGGGAAGAAACGGAAGGATTTGAGAGAGATTTTGAAGGAAGATTTCAACTTATTAAAGTTTTGTCTCAATTACAAAATACTCTACCATGGATAGAGGAGTTAAAACTACTTTGTAAAGACATCCAAGTAAAACTGATAAAGAATTTGGCTCCTCAGTGATTAACAGAAATTTGTATTCTAAACATTAAAATCTCAACTAACAGAAAAGATCTTAATATTTTACCCTCTTGGGCAAACTTCAGGACCCTGTCCTGATCTTTAATGCCATTTATTCTTCTGATCTCTTTTTAAATGAATATTGTCTGTTTTTTTTCTTTTCAAACAACCTTTTGAAGTTCATTTGTGAGTACGAGGCCCTCCCTACACTGTGGATTGCACATTCCTAAAGGGGCTGGGAATCTTGGGATGTACCCTTGTAAAAATCATATATAAACGGGAACCTGTACGATTCATATTTTAGAACTGACTTTGGGGTGGGGGTAGGGGAGATCACTCCCTTATTTCTTCCTGCATAAAAATGTTCAGTAAACAATAAAAGTCATTAAAATCCTGAACATGTAGTCTTTTTTCCACAACAGTAATTAAGGCACAGAATCACACTCATATCTCTGTAAGTTCTGCAATGTGCCAAATATTTTAGATAAGAATTTTTCTAAAAAATTTATTACACAGGTTGAAATTTGGGGGGGGGGGGGGAGAAATGATTATTTTGGAGTATATGTGTGGTATGTTCGGCTGTAATTTACATAAAATATAAAAATTATATATAGTTTATTTAGGCAATAAGCACTCATTACATTGACTTTTTAGCTTTTTAAATGTTTTATTACATATTACGGTACAAGGTGTTGACTTTTAAGGAAACTGGCGCCTGGCAACTCTTTTTGTTTCACATTTTGTGCTTGTTTATTTAGAAACACCTTAATCCAAGCAGGTTTTCTTTTCTTCTCTTTTCTTTTTTTTCAATATTGATATAGGAAAACTTCATATTTATTTAAGCTTGATGCACATTTTAAACAAAACGATGTGTGAGAAGAGTCTTGAATTGCCTTTCAAATACAACTATTAGACCATCAGAATCACTAGAACTTTTGAAGAGCCCATCAATAAAGGATATGCATGGCTTGCACGTTGCTGGTGTTAAGAGGACACATTACTGCACACAAAGCAACTGTTTGTTAATGATGGTAGCAATAGTTTGGTAATCAGAAAGCCACTTTTTAAGCATTTTGAAATTTTAACACATTGCCACCTATGTATAGAAGTGTTTTTTTTTTTTTTTTTTGAGACGCTGTAAGTTTATAGAAAAATCATGCAGCAAAACAGAGTTCCCAAATATCCCCGGCATTATGAACACCTTGTAATAGTATGACACATTTGTTACAATTGATGAAAGAATATTTTTATAATTGTAATATTAACTACAGTCCATGGTGCACATTAGGGTTTACTGTTTGTGTTGTGCAGGACTTTTCTCCAATTTTTAAAATTCTAATAACATACGAACAACCTAAAATTTCCCCTTTTAACTACATTCAAATATACAATTCAGTGCTATTCATTACATTCACAATGTTGTGCTACCATCATCAACATCCATTACCAAACTTTTCTATTACACCAAATAAAAACTCTGTACAATTTAAGCATTAACTCCCTATTCCTTACCCTCACCCCAGTCCCTGGTAACCTATATTCTAGTTTCTGACTCTATGCATTTGCTTATTCTAATTATTTCATATTAGTGAGCTCATACAATATTTGTCCTTTTGTGTCTGGCTTATTTCACTCAACATCATGTCCTCAAGGTTCAACCATGTTGTCTCATATATCAGAACTTCATTCCGTATTATAGCTGAATAATATTCCACTGTATATCTACACCACATTTTGTTTATCCATTCATTTGTTGATGGACTTGGGTTGCTTCCATCTTTTGGCAGTTGTGAGTATTGCTCATATGAACACCAATGTGCAACAATCTGTTCGAGTCCCTGCTTTCTATTCTTTTGGGTATACAGCTGTAGAAGTGAAATTGTATTTGTCAATTTTTTTTTTAACTTGAAAGAAAGAATCTTTTGGCATTATATTAAAATAATTAAGTCAACAAATAATTTTTGAGCCTCAACTGTGTGGTAAAACAAAAATTGTAAAATGTTTTTTTAAAAGGCTGTAATTAACTGTTAAATATTAATAGACATGAACATTCATTGCATGTTTACAGTATGTCAGGTATTGCCCTAAGGTTTTATGTATTAAATATCTAATTCTAACACCCATCCTATAAGATAGGTACTATCATTATCCCCATTTATTTAAGGGGAAACTGAGGTTCAGGGAAGTTAAGCTTGTCCAAGGTCTCATAGCTTTGGAAGATAATACAAGAGATGACTAATTGCTATAAGAGTTTACAGAAAAGAAAGTGTAACAATAACTTTATGGAGAAAGGGTTTGAAGTGGAAATTCAAAGACTGATGGAATTTGGAGAAGAGGGAGATGAGGAGAAATGGGAGATGAGAGAAGTTAGAGATGGTGTAAAGATGTGCAAAATCAAGGAAGGTGGTAAAGAGCTATAAACCCACCCAAGGCATGTGCAATTTTAATTACAGGGTCACCTCAGAATAAATAAGTACTAAGTTTGGGAAGGTGATTTTCCCCCCCAAAAAATTTCGTCCATAGGAATTTAGTTATGATTTATATAAATTATGAAAACATGTTAATAATTTAGGTTATAATCCAGATAAATCCAAATCCTTTCAGTAAGGAAATATAATAGTTCCTTTCAGCTACTTGAGAGCTTACAACTATCAGGAAACAGATTCATTCTTGCTCCTACCTCTAATCTCAAGATTCACTCTCTCTTCCTCTGAGAAGCAGAAAGGCAGAAAGCTCCATTCAATTCTCAGTTCTTCAAGGCCTGAGAGGAAAATATTCCCCATCTTCACAAAAGTTGTTCAGCAAAGCCCATGATGACTCCCTCGTTTTGTGAAAATGGTGGCAGGGTATACTAGAAGTGCATCTTTTCTTACATGTGATCTTTATGTCATACCAATTGTCTTTGGTGGTATGCTCTAACTTTACACAGAGTTTTTCATGAAACTCCCCTATCACTAGTATTTAGAAATCATTTGGGGGGTTCAGGGGCTGAGCTGCATTCTATAAATACCATACATTAAATAATTTCTTCATCATTCTAAGAAATAATCATCCAAGATTTAAAAAATCCCTTTCCCCTTAAAGCACTCCTAAGTCCCCTGCTATTCCCCACCTTCAATCTCCTTGGGGGATTGGACAGGCTAAGCTGTCTGACCTGGGGAAAGCATTGTGATAATGCCTGTTCATCCAGGCAGAGTCACAATGCGCCCCTCTGGGGACTGTGGCAATTGTTGGCAGTGTGGTGCTAACATAAATATCACTCCTGATGAAAGCTAGCCCAGGTAAAGGTTTGATAACTTTAAAAATATTGCTGCTTTTTCCTCACTCTCGGGCTACAGATTTCAAGACTAAAAACCAACCTCTGTTATGATAATTGTTTTAGATTACTAAAAGATTTTTCAAATGCATCTTATGGTCAGCATTTGGGATATATCAAAACCACATGTGGAAGATTTCGAGGTGGCTTCACTACACAGAATGGGCTACTCAGTCGACATGGGCTGATGATGGACACTAATTCACCCTGTGAAATATATTCCTTATAGAGAAATGAAGAACAGAGCATTGAAGGTGGGAAGATAATAATATAGGTGTAAAACCCCAGGCACATAAGATAAATGATGTTTATTTCTCCTTAACATTCCAGAAAAACGACATTTTCCAGCAGTTTTAAACATTCCAGCATTATAAGGCAGGAAGAGAGTGCTAGGAGCGTGGGCTTGGGAATCAGGCTGACTGGAATCCCCTCCTGTCTCTGCCACTTACTAGGACAAGTGACATAACCTCTCTGGGCTTGTTTCTGGCATTCAAATCATTATAGCAAACAGTCTGCCTACCTCTTATAAATTTCCAAACCAAGCCTATTATTGCTATATTCTAAAGTCTCTGAATACTTTTTAGTCAGAAAATGTTTGTTTCAAAAGCAATTGATTAGCAGAAATATTACAGAAAGCATAAATTTGAGTTCTGGTTTAGGTGACAAAATTAACAGTTCATTTGAAATGACACCAGCCCAGATATAAAAAGACTAGGGTCAGGAACATTTCACAAGCTGAAGAATATTGGGGATATTTAAGAGATCAGGATGTTTTTAGTCTCCTAATTGAGACAAGTTGTTTTCATGCTGTGGTAAAATGATCTTCCCTTTATTCATATGAAGCAATTCCTCTTATTATCTGGACTCCAGTCTTCTCTTTCCACAGTGCTTTTAGGAAGCAATCAGTACAATTTACTCAGAAGTACCCCTCCCCATCCCAGACACATTCCATTCTTTAATTTAATGAGTTATTGCCTTTTCCTCTAGGATTCATTTTTTAATTTGTTTGTAGAAACAGGATATAACATAAAACACTTTCTAATGATTTTAATGAAATGTTATCACACTGGATAGAAATTCATGGTGCCTTTTTGAAGTCCCATAATCAGAGTGTATGGTTTCAAACTGAATGTTCCTCAGAAACAAAGATGGAAGGCTATAAATGCTACACAGGCCTAGAAACGTATTCATAGGAGAGAATATTCAAAAGACCAGAATGATTCCAGGAGGGAGAATAGCTATGGATATAAAGTTATTCTACCAATGACCAACTCCTAGGGAGGAAAAAGCTAGTTATCAAGAATTGTGAAGGGTCTGAAATTTTACTCTCTTTGCAAGCTAACAAGTTAGCCTGCCACCATTTCATAGATAACAGAGAAGACATGAGAATCCTCCCTCAGAGATGAAGGAAAGTTTTTACTCTCAACAATAGCAGAAGCCAGAGTATTAGCATTTTTGCATTAGGTTCCCTGAGCCCCAATAACCACAGAGCCATCTAAAGAGGGCCAGATAGTATCTACACATTCCGTGGGTTACACTGCAGGAGAGGAACCCTGAGTTTAGGGAATGTGAAACTTTTACAATGGCTTGTAAGCATTCCTGCTCATTACGCTGGAGGGAAACATCTTTATTATATTGGAGAGCAAGGATGCCTGTCTTTTGCTCCAGAGGGAGACTCTGTATCTTTGCTATACAAATGTCTGTGAAAGTTTAGTCTCGAAGAAAGGACAGTGTACCTTGCTCACAAGATGTGCAAAAACACTAGAGACTCAAGGAAAATTACCTTCCAAAAGTTATCAATAAATAAATTTTTCCATGCCATAATGTAAATGCTCATAATGTAAGTGTGGTATGTTTGTCCTACACAAGTTTATACTGCTTCTAAAAAGACATTAAACAAACAAACAAACAAACAAACAAAAAAAAAAAACACTCAGAGACTAAAAAGAATATGTACAAGCAAGGGAACTAATCAGTGTAAAAGAACAAGTACACACTATTAACAATGAGAGTGGATGCTCTTTGTCCTACTAAAGATGACAAGGCACTCTGTCATAGCTGATGTTTGTATGGAAATAGCTGTAGACAACATCTACCAAGAGAGTTTATCTTGGTAGGTATTCAATAAAAGAGTTAATAGGGCCTATAATTCCCCTAACTCTCTTTACAAAGAAAAAAATCTTATGAAGTTTCTACAGTCCTCACTATAACACCTAGAATATCAATTCCAATATTCTATTCTGAAGAATGTTAGTTCCTTGAAATGTTGATAAGTATGTTAAAAAAATTGTTCCATGGTCAAATGAAGTTGGAGAAATGCTAGGTTCAGCAAAGTTAAACAAGTATTTTTAATGCAGGACTTCTCAGAGCCCTTAGCATGTTTATATGCATTGTGAACCCGCAAGAGGGAAGCAGTATTCTCCTAAGCAAATTTAACCACAGACCCTTACTTTCCAGGATATCTCAAGGAGTAGAGTTGTACAGAGTGCTGTTTGGAAATGCCTCTCTAGAGGAATGCCTCTATCTCATTGACAATGGGAGGTAAAGGACAAAGCTGCTTCATGAAGATATTGGCTGACTGTCATGTCCCGGTGTAAACAGATTCCCCTATCAACAGCAGCAATAGATGCCTTCCTGCTTCCTTGATTAAATGTTGGTGTTTATATCCACCACTGGCTGGAATCTAGGGAGGAAAAATATGTATCATTTTAAGGTCAACATGTAATATTTTAGCACTGAACAAACCCTGAGAAATCAATTCCCATGCCTTCATTTTCAGATGAGGAGACCGAGGAGCCAAAGGTATTAAGAGACTTGTCTCAAATCACAAAGTTTATCAATGGTGGAGCCACAACTGGAATTCTGGTCTCATCAATCACAGTTTTCTCTCTTCTCACTAAGATGACTAACATGACCATTAATGATCACTATTGCTGATACTGAGAAGGCCTTTCCCCCCAGAGAGCGAAAACACATGAGTGAATTAAGAAATTAAGAAACAAACTCTAAAAAGTCTTAAGAAAATGCATCTTGTGTTAGTATGGGTGGCAGCTTTACTGAGGGAGCATCTGCATGTGGCCAGAGCATTTTCTAAACCAAAGCACTGCCTGTGATAATTTTCCAAAGACAGAGTCATGCTTAAGTAACAAATTCATCTTCAATTTCACTACCCTGGTAAGGTTTCTCAAGCCATCGATTTTCATTCCTCAAAGAAAAAGAGCAGCTTCTTAGTCAAAAGAAAAAAGCATGTAATTGGTCTTAAAATTAGGTGCTCTGTTAGGCTGATGCCACAGCCTAACATCAGCAAATTTGGCTGATGCCAAATTTGAAGCAATTCAATGTTAAGCTGTCATCTGAGATGTTCTATGGGAAGAAAAGACTGAAAATTTGAGTCCTGGGAAAAATGAGTTGCTTTCCTTAGGAGGTATTTATTAATGTTATTAATGTATTTTTTTAAAAATAAATAAAGAGGCTTTCAACCATTTAAAAGTGTTTCATTATCTTTAGAATAATTCACTTCATGGATGGAGCCAGTCAATTGTAGATTTAAGTAACGAGTTCATACATGTATAGTTCTTAGAACAGTGGCTGTAGGAGCCTGATAAATAGTAGATAGCAATTATTATTATTTAGTACTACAGTTATAGTAGTGATAGTTTAGGTAAAAAAAAAAAAACAAAAAAAAAACAACAACCCTCCTGAGCATGTCAAACTAATACTACACAGGTATCATATCATGTGATAGTTACTTATCAATCACTGGCTTATCTGAACAATAATTCTAAGAATGAGGCTACTTGCCTGACATATCTAAACTCAGCCACAGCCACTTTTTCATCTTTCACTGAGAAGTTTGCTTTCAGTCATAAAGTGCTTTTTAGTTAAAGAGTATGCTGTAAAACCACCTCATGAAGGCACATTTAAGAATAAGTGCAAATGAATGCAATTTCAAAAACTACTGTAAAAATACATCATTAACTTCACTGAATACACTTGATGAACTCGATTTAAAAATAAATATTCCTTTTCCAGATGTTTGAGTAGTGGTTAAGCATGAGAACTCTGAAATTATACTTGCCTGGTCCAAATCCTAACTCTTCCACTTATTGGTCATGTGACTTTTGGCTGGTTATTTAATTAGAACATGCCTCACTTTTCTCATATGCCACTGGGAGAAAACAATACTGCCTACCTAATGAATAGCTATGATGATTTAATGAAATAATGCATAGAAAGCTAGTGTTTAGCTCATAGTTAGCGCATATTCATCACCATTACTATTATACCCAAATAAAAGTCTCAAAAATTAGTGGCATGGGGAGGAGGGTGTTGTAAAATATTCATGGCTGATTTTAGAAGAATTAGACCCAAAATTTTATAGTATCCTATTTTAGGTTCTCAGCACCACCCTCTTCTCTGGCAGGAATTCAACTGCCATTTTAGGGTCAAGACCACATTTGACCACATTACCTCTCTGGCAACTTCCTGTTCACAGGATATTTCCCAGGGAAGGTTTCACTCTCTCTGTGTTAGCACCTTTTATGGCATAAAATCAGGGATTTCAAAACTGTTGCTAAAGGTGAGTTTTATCTTGCAGCTATTAGTTCAGAAAGTGCTAATTATTGTAACAGTTTTAATAGCTGAAACAAAACAACAATGTTTTCTGTTAGCTCAGCACCTACCCACAAAGCTCAGAAATGGTCTGAGCAGCCCATGTACAGAGGACATATAGAGAATGCAGGGTAAAACCCTGCTGGTGGTTTTGGTTTAAATTTAAATTTTACTTTCACTATTACCCAGCAGGATCAACCGACATCAAATACAAAAACAAAGCAAAACAAAAATTCCACAAATAGCAGACTGGTCTTAAACAATAATTCCAGTATTGAAAAATCAAGATATAAGCAGATACATGTATTATATATCATACACAATTTTAGTTTAAATTCATTATGAACTAATGGGTTCAGATTCTATAGCCTATAGTATAATATAAATTATACTGAAACTCAAAACCAGTACAAGAAATTGAACATTTTAAAACTCATTCTTTCAACATTTAATATCAGGACTGTGCTAGGATGTTAACCATGTGACGTATAGATGAGTAAGATACTGTCCCTGTCCTGGAGGGGCTCAGAGATTTGATAGTGAAGCAGACTTGTAAAGAGATACATGACAGCACACCATGGTAAGTGCTGAAAGAGAAGTTCAAATTAAGTGTTATATGAGCACAAGGAAGGGAGCATTACTCTGTCTGAAGTCCAAGGAGGCTTTTGAATTATACTTTCACAGAATAACGCAGCCCAGCATGAACTGTCTTGCAGCCAACAATAAAACAATAATATAAGATAATGACCACTTCCATACAATATGCTAAAGGGGTTGCTGACATTCTTTCTAAGTTGCCTCTCAACCCTAAAAAGTAGGTATTGTTTTCATTGCACAAATGAGGAAACTGAGGCTCAAACTGAGGCTCAGGGTCACACAGCTAGTGAGTAGTGAACCCGGAATTTAAGCCCAGGTCTGTATCATTCCAAAACCCTTACCATGACCCTATCCTACACCACTCAGAAAGAACTATTTCTGCTCCCTATTGCCAACCAGTATCTGGCTATCCTAGAACTATGTGGAGGCTTAGTGTGGAAACTCGCTCTGAAAGCCCATCTAGAAAGTCAGTCTTTGGTGTAAAGAGCTGGATATGTCAAGATGGTGCCTCTGAACATTCAATTCGCTTAGCCCTCATTGCCCTCTCCCTCCTCTGAACTTCAACTACATATTTCAGGATGGTTTATTTTGTTTCATAAGCATGCCATGTTCCCTCTCCCGTGTTACTGTAAACACCCTGAAGTCAGGGAATGAGCCTTATACTTCTTTGAGTAGCTCAGGTCCAGCATTCACAGAAGTAGATTGTGGATTCCCCCAGTTCTTTCAGACGGCTTGATAAGTGTGGATGCTGACTTACTACTGAGTAAGCTCTTGACTGAGGTTAGAGAACTAGACTTAAGGTTTATGTGTTAGGAAATAAGAAAATGTGGCCTACATAGTCTAGCTCAGTGGTTTTTAGACTGCTGCCTCAAACTTTAATGTGCCTATTGATCCACCTGCTAAGCAAGTAGAACTGTCCAGTTCACCCTGTTAGAAAGCTGGAAAGAATAGCTGGTATTGACAAGGCACCTCAAAAGGTTATATATTATGATCTTGTCTGCACTTTTTTTTTTCATTGGGCAGCTTTCAAGGAGGCAGTTTTTCATTTTTTCTTCCTGAAATAGGGTGAGAGAGGAGGAGAAGAAAAGCATGGTTCAGATCAATAAAGGCGAAGAGCCCTTCCCCCAATAGTCTTTAAATAACAGGTGGTTTAAATGTGCACCATCAACTCCTTTTTGCACAGCGCGAAATTGTGGGCGGAGCATTTAAATAAAGCCTCTGTGGAACCTGTTGAATAAAGAAACAGGGAGCCAGTCTGCCAGTGTCCGGGTAAACGGGGATTTCTGTCAGGAAGGTGATGCCAGTGTCAAGAGGCTCGGGTTTCGTGGTCCAGGGAAATAGGTTTTTGCCTTTCTCCTTCCCCGTCTCAACGCGTCCTTCATCCCCTCTCATCCTTCCTGGTCTTCTCTGAGGGTGGTAGAAGAGGAGGAGGCAATCTCCCATCTGACCCGGTCTTGAAGAGGAATTCCCAGATTGGCTCTTTTTAGTCGTAGCTGCTCCCCTCTTATCCAGGAAAGAGCCTGCGGTAGCGGAGACCCGGCACACAGAAGCCTCCGAGTTTTCCGCGCGTAATTATGGTTAGGGGGGATGTGGGTATTAGACTGATTCAGCCATTCCCCAGGCAGAAGCCGTCGGGAGGGAGTATCAGAGGCGGGAGTGGTTCAGTCGAATAGCGGCGGGAGATTTACCCACCCCCCAAATCCTGAAGAAAACCCGTGCGCGGCCGGCGGCAGCCCTCTCTGGCAGGTCCCGGGCGCGGGGTGGCCTCTGCAGGGGAGGAAGTTCCCGGGCACCGCGGCCTGCGTCACAGCGGGACTGGGACCGCCGCGGCGGCTCGGCTGGCGGCGGCGGCGGCGACCCCGGGGCCGGGCGCTGGGCGGCGCTGGCTGCCGCTGACCGGGCTGCGCGCGGGGCGGCGCTAGAGGCGGCTCCGTCCGCGGCCCGGGAGGCCGAGGGGAGGAGGGCTGCGGGGCTGGGGCGTTAGCTGCGTTCCGGCTGGGAGCCCGCGAAGAGGGCGGAGAGGAAGGCGCCGCCGTGGCCGCGGCCGCAGTGCTCTGGGCGTGACGAGCCATGAGCAGCGGTCCCGCGGGCCACCCCGCCGTCGCCGGCCGCTGCTGAGCCCGGCCGGGAGACAACTCGCCGCCCCCCGGCACTCCCCCAACCGGCACCCTCGCGCCCAGAGGTAAGTAAGGGCGAGGGACCTGCAGAGGGATGGAGGGGCGGCCCGGTGCGGGCCACCGCGCTCGATCCGCTAGGCGCCTTGGAACCAGGACTCTCCCCACCTCGCTCGCGTCCCTGCCTCCTCCTGGCTCTTGGGCAGAGGTCGAGAAGCTGCCCTGTGTGTGGTCGATACCACGGCTCAGAAACCCGCCAAACCCTACCCCACCCATCCCAGGCCAGCCCCAGCGTCGGGGAGAGGAACCCCAGGCTGGAGCCAAGCGCAGCGCGGCCGCGGCAGGTTCTGCGGACTCGGAGATGGGGGTGGGGTGGGGGGCGCAGGGAGAAAACCGGGTTACGGCCGGGGGCGAGCGTCATTCTTCATGCCTTGGAAAGCCCTGAGACCCCCGGGCCTGTCCATTCTGGTCTGCTTCCCCTTTCCCATCCCTAAGCCCTTGAAGTTTGCACTTTTGGGGAGGGAGGAGAATTTGAAGATCTCTGAAGGGAAGAAAAGAGCGATGTCTACTCACCTGCAAGACCAGAGGAAGAGAGAGGGGTTTAGCTGGATAGGGCGGGCTCCAGAAACCAGGAGTCTAGGTCGGCGGTTGAGGCCAGAACCTCTGCCTTCATCCCAAGCCGAGGCAAGGAGGTGGTTAGGGATGGAGTTAGCAACTCAGGAACCTTATGATGTGCTATGTAGACGTTAATTCCTTTCTTCCTTCAGCCAATTCTTCCCTCCTTTAGCCAATTCTTCCCTCCCCCACTGCACGCCTGCTACTATACACCAGATTCCCAACAGTTTTCTTCAAAACCTGGCACCCTACCTGGCTTTGCAATAGCCACAGACACTTATCTCACATCCTAGTGCGGGTATTTCAGAGCCTTGGGGCCAAACTTCATTGTTTTCAAATTCTTTAAGCATTTTGAACAACCAGCAAACCTGTTAGGAAACTTCCAGGTTCCCATTCTCATCAGTGTAAAAAATAAAAATCTATCAATCTCTGTGGAGTGCTGGCGTTTGACAGAGGCTTAAACGACCCTGTTTGACACAGTTTTTTGTGGAAGGAATAGGTAGAGGAAATCTCAGTCCTGTTTTAGTCATACACTTTCTTACAAGACCTCAGTAATGTAAGAAATCTAGCCTTAACGGACCATATTTCTCCATAGTTCTTTAGTCATTTCATGGGCATAAAGCTTCTGTATGGATCAGTCATTGCCATCTAGATAGGAAAGGAATAAAAGCGAGGACTATCCTCTTGGTTAGCAAAATCGCCAGTGTCACTTGAGTTTAAACATTATTCTTCTTTTTAATGATTTGTGGAAAACTTGTAAATCCAAAATGTAAGCTGAACTTCAGGAAATTTTCTCAGATTCATAAACCATGTGTTGAAATTGTGTACAAAGATAGCAGATTAGAGTTATCCAAATCTTACCTGTGAGATTTGTATTTCTTGTGACTTGCTTAACTAGAGAAGGCCAAGAATGTAACTCTGATTAGCTTTACTTTGGAGCAATTAACTTAAAGACGGTCTTAGAGTCAGGTTGTTTGCTTGCTTACTTGCTTTTGGGAGTAGGACAAAGCTTTCTTTGCAAAGGAGGGATGTTTTTCATGGTTCACATAATAGGTTGACAATAGATAGGACCAACCAACCCAATAATCACATTAGAGACATCAAGTATATTGAACAATTTTCTTATTAATAAAATTATTAAAGTCTTTGTTAATGGTGCTCATCTCTTATTTCTCAGATTGACTAAGCCCTTTATTCAATGAAATGTGTTGTCAAAAGGGAATGCTCCTAGTAAAAGAAATGTATTAGGGACTGTAAGAGAAAAAAATGAATAATTTTTCAATTATATGAAGCATGCTTATTAAAACAATTCAAAGGTGGAATTTTTTTAAGTCCTAAATTTTTACCAAATTGTTGCTATGATATTTTGATAGTCTGTAGTATTAAGTTATAATCACTGATAATAATATAACAAAGCTCAAATTTAAAAGGGGTGGAAACATACTTATTTTGTCAAGGATTGTGTTAATGATTTAATATGGTACATTACTATAATATAGTGTCACTGCTCTGAATACCGAAAACATATTATCTCAGATTCGTGCAACAAACCTCCAAGGTAGATGTTGTCATCCATATTTTACAAAAGAAGAGCCTCAGAGTTTGTGACTTGCCCAAGACCATACAATTAAGTATGGAATGGGAATGAGGCCATTCCCATTCTCCCAAGCTGCCTCTCTTTCTTTTTCTAACATAAATTTATTATTAACTTAGCATAATGAATATATAGAGAAAACAGGTCAAGAAAGGGAAGTCACCTGTCCAGAATTATCTGTGTAACTAGTATGTAGCAGAATTGGAATTTGGAATCAGGGCCATCTGATTCCAAAACCCATGTTCTTGCCATTGATCTCTATTAAATAACTGATTAAGATCCCTGTCTAATGGACAAGCCTCTCCTACCTATCAGCTATTTTCATCCACATGATGATGATGCTCTGATGAGTTGCAACACATCTAAGATTTTATACACATTTCCTGGAGTGCCACCTGTATCTCCAGCCATGCATCACTTATGAAAACATATTACAACCTAGTGAGGATTACATTGCTTTGGAGGTATGTTTGAATCCACTTAATTTCTTTTAAAATAGAAATAATTCTGGATTGGCATAGGGTGGAAAGCAGGGCCTCAAACTAGGAAGACCTAGTATCAAATTCTGGCTCTACTGTATAGTAGCAGTGCAAACTAGTTAACGTTCTTGAACTCTGAGCACCAGTTTCCTCTTCTAAAATGGGGTTAATAGAGCTTACCTAGCTGGATCATTGTGCAGATTAAATGTAAAAATGCATATTTTTATGGACGGCTCCTGGCACATAGTAGGTGCTCAATAAATTGTAGGAATTAACACTGCTGTATCTTAAGACTGATTGAAATTTCTACTGTATTTCACCTTATATATATTTTACATGCATATAGTGATTAGTCATTGCTAACTGTGATTTACTTTTCATAAGGTTACACAAAGATCTAATCTGGTTTTTAGCATCTTTAACTTTTTAATCACATCCTTTTTATTGTAGTTCTGACTTGTAAACATTTGCTCATGTTATGTAGTTTTTCCTTTGTTCCACTATGCATACTTATTAGATTTTTACCAGCAATATTTAAATAGGTTGGAATTTCTGTTTTTTGGAAAACACATTGCCTCTTTTTTGCCTCTCCTGATCTCTTGGCCTGGTTAACCTCTTAAGGTACCATGACAATCCCAATATCTCCCCACCACACACCTCACTCTTGACTGAGCCACTGCGACCTGAAATTCTCCTTCAAGGCACAGCCTAAATGCCACCTCATTCCTGAGCGGAGTTCTTATGTCTCCCTCTCAAATTTTTGTCAGTTCACTTGTAATTCAGACAATGCTTACCACCTAATTCTTTTTTTCAATTTTTATTTTTTTAGTTATTTGTCCAGGTAATATCCCATGAAAGACTATAAACTCTTGGGATTCAGGGACATTTTTCTATTTCTCTATATCCTTTGCATGATATAAAACATCTGTTTCTTAAATGAAAGACCAATCAAATATTCTGAGACAAATCCTTACAATAATTAGGAAGGAAACTCAAATTATATGTCTATTACATGATTGTTAGTGGCATCCTCCTCTTTGTTTTGAGACTTGTTCCTCCCAGGCTTCTCCACTAATTTAACTGGTATTTAAATTTACTGAAGGCCAAAGTTCTTAAACAAAGCCTTGACCATTAGGTACCATATAAGGTAGCTGTGTTTCATTAATAAATTGCTCTCTTGGTGATATAATAACCTCCTTAGGTTGCAAATACATTGAGCAAGTCAACAGTATTTGAGTAGTTTGGCAGTTTGGATTGGGTAATGGTCCAGGTGGATTTAATTAGGAATAGGTTTTACCTGAGAGAAAGAAATACCTACCTTTGAGAGAAGGTTAAGATAATGGGCAAAGAGGATTTCAAACCACTTTGGTTAGAAATAGGACTCATCATTGCACAGTACAGATTCTAGAGCCAGATTGACCTTCATGAGAGAACTAGCAGGGAAAAGACTCAGATAATCTATGTCATAAATAGGAGGAGTACAAAAAATAAAAAGGAAAAGGTAAAAAAAACATGAAGCAAAACTATAACATTGTATAATTTCAGTCTGCTAGATACTGGTCATTCTTGGACTATAGAATTAGGACACTGTGAGGTAAAGATAGATAAGAAAAGAGAGAAACTATTGTGACCTTTTCCGTCAAGTACCTTCATATTCTCTCACTTGTTCCTGGGGCTTGCACAGAAAGGCAAGAGGTAATCTCAGAGCTTTGTTTAAAGTAGATAGTTTGGGAGGAATATATTGAAATTTTGGTAATCATTAAAAGGTGGAAAATGAATGAGCTCTTTTCCAATATCAGGCATGAAACCAAATGGAACCTGTGCATAAAATATCTATCTTCTTTGACGTGTAGTAAACTGTCACAAGTTTGGGGAGTGAATTTAGAATCATTTTCTAAATGTTTGATGGTGCCCTTTGAAAATGTGGTTCTATAATCTGGTATATCTAAAAGTGAATAGCAGTTGGTAGAGAAATGATATGAACAGGGTGCAGAAAAGAAGAGAGGGAACTGGAAAAATTCAAAAATCAATTTTAAGAAAGATGCATCAAAGCTTAGGGAAATAACTGAAAATGCTCCAAATGATTAAAGTATTTTGAGTCCGAGGAATCCAGGAGATATGTTCTTTAAAGAACCCTTCTAGGACTCAGAAGAACAAAACTTATACCCATACGTGAGAAGGTTGGGAAGGTAGAACAAAGAATAAAGTTATTTTGGCTAAACCAAAAAAAAACTGCCCAAGGGCTTGAAACACTAGGAAGACTACAATGGAACTCTTAGAGAAGTGTTTCTCAACCTTTTGTGCATTATTACCCTTCCCCACCTCATCCCTGGAAGCCTTTTAAAAATATCTTTTAAATAGTTTTTCTTTTCACCACCCTTCTTTGAAATTTTAATACCACAGAAACACGGTAAATATTTATGTACAGTGGCCCTTTGGAGAACCACAGACTGTTTTTGTAATATCCAAGTTTTGCGGGGTTTTCCCCACTTTCCCTCCCCAACCAGTATTTACCAGGGATAAGACCACCACTCCTCTCACCCCACCCTGTATTGAGAACACATGGTGTTGCATGATTATATATTGGGTGCAAAAATTACAAAAGAGCCATATGAAACTGGAAGTTAGGAAGAATAGTGAGTATATATTTGTATGAATGCACATGATACCTTAACAAATCCTCTGGAATTAGATTGCTTTTTTGGCCTTTGTAAAAAGCATACTTTATTGGCTCTTAAACTGGATTTCACAGGTAGAAAACGTGTCAAGGCATCTAGTTGTCCCAATTTCAGCTTGGTGAAATTATTAAATTATTAAATTACTTATCTTCCAATGCTTCCTCTAACTATCCTTTTGTTTTCTGAGTGGGAACTCCTCCCCAAACTTTAGATGCTCAATGTCCTCTATTTCTTCCAGTTATACTGGGAAAGCTCTGATATTAGCCATTCATTCTTCTGACTGGCCAATTATAATTGAGTATAAATTAGTTGGTATTAAAACATTTGTATTAATATTTTAGGTCATTTATTTATTATTGTGAAAAACTGAGCTCCATATAAAAGAGATTTCAGGTTGCAACTAAGAGATATTTTGAGGGGAGTTCAGAGGTCTGTGAAGTCATTCCTTGTTTTCTCATGTATGGTTCCTTTCTCAGCGTCCCTCTGAAGTACAAGCCTGGGCTTCTGACCTCTCATCTCAGGGGCAGCCGAGGCTAGAGGAGCTTGACTTCTTTATATCTGGATCTGGAGCCTGTCCAGCCCTGGCACGCTCCCTTCCTCCTCCCAAAAAATCCAGCAAAATTCTGGTCAACCCGTCCTCTCCAGCTTTATTTGTAACCATATTGTTCTTTTCCCGTTCCTTTACTCTCACCCCTTCAGAAATATATTTGTTTTTCAGCTTCTTTTTAATTTGTTCAGTTTTGGAGCTTCACTGAAACTTCTCTGAGGAGCCACATCCATCTCTCTTGTTTGCTGCTGGATCCATAGCATCTGCCCAGTGCCTGGAATATAGTCGCTCAAGAAATAGCCATGGAGCAAATATTTAATGATGTGTTTTACAGTGACATTCCTTACCTGCTATCCTGGAATGTATCCATTTCCTTTTTCTATTATTTTGAATTCTGATACTTAAATTTGATAGTGTAATTAGAAGTCATCCTTCTTAGTAGGGACATAAATTACATATATGTAAATATTTCTACATGTGATTTGAAATTAGGAGCAAGTATTTTATAAAATATGAAATCAGAACATCAAAAAAAATTCTAGGCAACACTAGTCTTTCTCAAATATCTTAGAGATTTATGAAAAGTAGAAACAGGTTCAAATATCTTTTTGTGTGGTAAATGTGAAAGGTATAATCTATAAACCCAACTTCCAGAAAAATACTGTAGAGGATAATTTGCTAATAAAGGCTTGATTTCTTTAGGTAACTGTCAGAATGGCTTCATTAGGAAAACTAATTTGTATTATCTGCCTTGTCATTAGCAAGACTCAGTATAACGTGCTTATCAGCAAAGTGGGGAAGTACTGTCCAGCACATACAAATTTCTAGGTAATGCACAGCTGTACATCACTGTACCCAGAAAATGGTTATCAGTTGGGCAGCAAGCAACTGGAAGTGGGTCTAGGATTTGGATGTGAGTTGACTCTTTAAGCATTTTATCTAAGGACCTGGATGTCATAACAGAAAACATGAATGTGATATTTATGTAACTGGTCCCATGTTGAATAGATGGCTTGATGTTGAAGCAAAGATTTTAAGTCGCCTTGGCAAATAAAAGAAATAGTCAAAATCAAGAAATGAAATTCATTTAAGAGGAAAAAAGTATAGGGTAGTACCTTGAAGAAAATTTAATAAACCAAATATAGATTTTTGTTTGTTTTATGTTCACTTCTGTGTCCCCATTATTTAGAACGGTGCCTGATATGTAGCAATAAATAAATAAATATTTGTTGAATGAATAAACATGAAATGCCAGGTGTAGAAAGACTGTGTGATAGAAAATTAGTAGACTGAGTAGACAGACTTTTGGACAAATAATTTACGAGCGTATGTCAAATAATTTATGAGCATATGTCAAAGTTTTATTTCATCTTCCCTATAAGAGGATAGGTTTCTTTTAGGTCACTTCAAAACTTTATTCTTAGTAGGGACATTTTAAAGGAAAAGTGCGGGGTAGATAATCATTATTAGACTAGGGAAAAAATGTGTGTTCAAAATCACTGGACTCTTGACAGCTGACAGTTACCTGAGTGTCTGGGTAGCTGGTTTCTCAGGACAAGTCTTATTTCCATTAAAGTTCCTCAGATAATTGTTTGAGCATTTTTTCAGGAATGCTAATTTCTTCACAGAAGGTTGTAAATTATATCTCCCAATCAGGTTCTGTCCCAGATCAATCAGGTTCTGAAAACTTTTTTTAAAAAAAATCAGTCACTCTTTTTGATTTAGACAATCTTTCCAAATTTCTTTTGGTTAACGGAATATCCATCCATCTCATCCCATTTTTGTGTTAAGGTCATTGAGTTTGTTACCTAGTCATTCACATTTTAGATTTTTAAATTTATGCTACACATATGAAATCATAATTACCAGAAATATTTGTATAAAAACTGGATAACACTTTGAAATGGTTTTCCACATCAGGGAAGATTTTCTAAGCATGATCCAAACTGACTGTCAGGATCAGATCACTGAAACTGTAGGCCATAGAGCAAATACTAGACTAGAATCCTGGGAGAATGCTGTATGCATTGTTACCATTTACGAAGTGCAGCACTAGTACCTTAACAGTGGCTTTGTGATGCCAGAGTAAATGAAATTCACCTCTTCCCCCCCACCCCCTTTTTCTTTTCTTTTCTTTTTTTTTTTTTTGGCAGTATCGGGAATTAAACCCGGGACCTCATATATGTGAAGCAGGCGCTCAACCACTAAGCTAACCTACTCTCTGAAATTCACCTCTAAATGTGATATTTTGAATGGCATGGTACAAATTAGGTTTATTCACTTATATTCTGGTAGGAAGGAGGACATATTCTTAATGAACCCATTGAAATAGCTTTGTTACCAGAAGTAAAGGGTCTCAGGATGGAGTAATAACTGCCATTCTGAGTAGTTTTGTGGACTAGGAAAACCTGTATATAGACAATCCTCATTATTTGATGATTCTGGCATTGAGAATTTGATACCAGATAAGATTTACTGTTACCCCAAAATCAATGCAACACTTCTGTGGTCAGACACATGCACAGAGTAGCAAAAAATTTGAGTCCCAAATGCATGTTCCCAGCTGAGGTCAAACAAGGCAACATTTTGCCTCCTTGTTTCAGCTTTCATACTATAAACAAGTGTGCTTTTTGTAGTATATTAAGTGCCACTTTTTTCATATTTTGTGTTATTTATTGGTGATTTCACTGTTTGAAATGACCCCTGAGCATGTGCTGACGTGCTGTCTAATGTTCAGAAGCACAAGAAGGCTGTGATGTGTCTTATGGAGAAAACGTATGTTAGCTAAGCTTCATTCAGGTGTGAGTTTTAGTGCTGTTGGCCATGAGTTCAGTATTTTTTTTTTTTTTTTTTTTTTTTTTACCGGGAGGTACCGGGGATCGAACCCCGGTCTCTCCATATGGTAGACAGACGTCGAACCTCTTGAGCCACATCCGTTTCCCGTGAGTTCAGTATTAATGAATCAACAGTATGTATTAAATAAGACATCTTTAATGAAACACACATAAAACAAGGTTATGCATTGATCGGTTGATGAAAATGTGGTGACCAGAGACTCACAGGAACCTAACACTGTATTTTCCCTAGGAACACTGGTTCAGTATTTACTTATTCAGTATTGTGGCTTTATGGAACATAACTACTGCGAATAATGAGAATTGACTGTATGTTACAGTTTCTACAGCATCATAATAGACTCCATGATAGTGGAGCTATCTACCAATAAGTTTTTGTTGTTTGTGGATGTAGTTAGATTAAGCAAAGTTTAAACAATCCTTAACAAAAGCTAGTTGTGTTTTTCTGAGCTTACCTCTCTTAATTCCAATCATTAAAAAGATTGCATTTACCTTCTTCTGAGGGTTCATTAGTTTGTGGTCACAATTTTTCCTACAGAATTCATGGTGATAGCGTACTGGAAATTTTATGAGTTCCAGAATTCTGAAGGGTGTATTCATGTTAGGTAGTATTCTGAAGAGTGTAGTCATTCAACTCCTACCAAAACTGAGTTTCTCTTATATAAGTATTACTGGATAACATGCCAATCAAAGAGAGATTCATATTTTGATGTAGCTGGCATAGCTAATAATCAAAGATGTTTAACTTAGAAGTCTTTGGATTATAGATATTTTAAAAGATATCCTCCAAATGCACTGAGGTGATCTGCTAAATTGGGGGTCAGTGATAGTCTAACAAAGAGTAAAGGCACTTTCTCAAATACCTCTCAGAAAATAAAACATCAATGGTAGAATAGCTTACATTGCTTAACCCTCTAGAAGATAACATTTATGAACTCTGAAAAAAATATAAAAACCAAAAGCAAGTAGAAACTGGAGGGAGTTGATCCTTGAAAGAAAGGAATTGCACTGAGATTTGAATTATAGCTTTACTGGTGAGACAGTTTCCCTGGCCATATGGTCCAGAGCTGCTAAAATTGAAGCCAAATGCAGTGGTCTTACTGACCTAAAAATTCAGAGGATTGTATTCCAGCCCTCCAGAGTGCCTCAAAATGGAGGAGGCAATCCTGGAAAGAAAGGAGTCACATAAAAGCGAGAGCCCTGATATCTGCATGTAAACTCTCTCAAAATCCTTGCTTGACCCATGCTCATAGGAGGGGTGATTTCTTGGAGCATGCTTGAAAACAGCAGCTGCGGAGCCAAATGACCAGAAAAGATAGTTTAGTTGTTGCTCACCTTCAAGAAGATAGTTTGCAATTTAAGTACAACCAAGTTAATAGCCTGCAAAACATAATATCAATACTCTTCAGAGGAAGATAACAGAATTCAGAGCCTCTGTAACATATGCGAATGTCTAGTATACTATCAAATTACTGGGCATAAATAAACAGGAAAATGGACCCATAACTAAAACTCAATAGAAATGACTCAAATATTGTAAAAGTAATTTAAAAACTGCTATAATAAAAATGTAAAAAAAGCCAAACCAAATATATTAATAACGAATTAACAGCTAGGGGATCTCAGCAAAGAAATGGAAATGCAAAAATGACAAAAGGAAATCAAAGAACTGAAAAAATCCAATGGATAGACTTAATAGCAAACTGGAGACAGATAAAGGGTCAGAGAACTTAAATTTATTTATTTATTTATATTTAAAGATTTATTTTATTTATATTTCTCTGCCCTGCCCATTGTTTACACTTGCTGTCTGCTCTCTGTGTCTGTTCATTGTGTGCTGTGTCATCTGCTCGTCTTCTTTTTTTGCTTGTTTTGTTTTTAAAGATTTATTTATTTACTTTATCCATTTTAACACCCCCCCTTCCCCATTTGCTGTTTTGTGTCCATTCGCTGGGCAATTCTCTGTGTCTTTTTCCTGCCATCTCTTCTCATCCTCCTCCTCCAGTCCTCACCAGGATTTGATCCTGGAGACCTCCGATGTAGGAGAGAGGTGTTCTGCCACCTGCGCCACCTCGGTTCCTGGTTTTCAGAGCTTTCGGAGCATCTCGTCTTGTCTCTCCCTTGCATCTCTCTCCTGTTACGTCATCATCTTGCTGCATGGCTCCAGGGGCCTGGTGGCTCACCGGCACACAGAGCCTGGCAGCCCATGCGCCTTCTATATATATGTTTTTTATTTTACCAGGAGGTCCCGGGGATCGAACCCAAGTCCCTCCATATGGCAGACGGATGCCCAACCATTTGAGCTACATCCACCCCCCTGCTTGTCTTCTTTTTAGACAGCACCGGAAACTAAACCTGGGATCTCCACATGTGGGAGAGAGACGCCCAATCACTTGAGCCACATCCACTCCCTGCTTGTTGTTCTCTCATTATGTTTCCTCATTGTATCTCCTTGTTGCATCATCTCATTGCATCATCTTGTTGCTTCAGCTCACCATGCCAGCCCATTGTGTCAGCTTGCTGTGTCTTGCTTATCTTCTTTAGGAGGCACCGGGAACTGAACCTGGGGACCTCTCGTGTGGTAGGCAGGCATGCAACTTCTTGAGCCACATCCACTTCCCTAATTTAGATCAATAGAAATGATCCAATTTGAAGCATGGGGAGAAAAGGATAAAAAATAATTGAAAAAAACGTGAGTGACTTGTGGAACAATATCAAGATTGTAACACAATGTACTACAAGTGCCAGGAGAAGAAAGAAAAAATGGCAGAAAACAATTTGAAGAAATAATGGCCATAAATTTCCCAAATTTGGTGAAAAACATAAATTTATCAATCCAAAAAGCACATCAGACCACAAACAGGTTAAATACAATACCGCTGCTCCTAGGCATATCATCATACTCTGATTGCTGAAAATCAAAGATAAAAAGAAACCATGAAAGCAACCAGAGAGCATCAAGATACATTACATATAGGATAACAACAATATGGATGATGGCTAACTTTTTATCAAAAAGTTGAGGGTTAGGTAGCATTATTTTGAAATGTTAAAGTTTATTCTCTGACCACAGCAGAATTTAGATATCAGTAACAATACAATATCTAGAATAGCCCCAGATATTTCTAAATAAATTAACACACTTTAACAATCTCTTTTGGGTGAAAGAAAAAAAAAATTAATTAAAAAATTTTCAAACTGAATAATAAAAATATAAAAATAAAAATGCAATAGAACCCTAAGTTAAACCATGTAGTTTAATTAATAGTACAGTTATAAAAATGTTCTATCATCAAAAAAAAAAAAAAAAAAAAAAAGTTCTATCATCAATTGTAACAAATGTTCCAAACCAATGCAAGTTGTTGGTGGTAGGGTGGTGTAAGGGAATCCTGTATTTTGTGCATGATTGTTCTGTAAACCCACAACTTCTCCAATAAAGAAAAAAAAAAAAACAATAAAAATTAATGATAAAAGTTAATGGGATGTGGCTAAAGTAGAGCATGTGTAGGTAGGTAGATTGATAGAATGAGCTTTATGTGCATGTATTAGAAAAAGAAGAACATTTAAAATCAATTATCTTGGAGACAGGGTGGGCATCACCATCCTCAAATCCTCAAGATTGATAAACAAACAAACATAAGGGTGGAAAGCAACTATGAACTAAAATAGACTTATGATTATTCTAGCAATGGAAGAACTTGTATCATTGATATAAAGGCAGTGGCCACCAGAGGTTCTGAAGGAGAGGGAGAGGGAAGAATAGGTATAACATGGGGCATTTTGGGGACATTGGAATTGTCCTGCATGACATTGCAATGACAGATCCAGGCCATTGTACATTTTGTCAAAACCTATAAAAATGTGCAATGCAAAGTATGAACTTTAATGTAAGCTTAGTCCATGGTTAGTAGCAATGCTTCAGTGTGTTCATCAATTGTAACAAATGTATCAGACTAATGAAAGATGTTAATATGGGAAAGTGTAGGAGAGGGAGGGAGGGGGAGTGGGTGGGACATATGGGAATCCTCCTTCCCTCTCTCTCTCTTTTTTTTTTTTGAGGTACCAGGGCTGGGGATTGAACCCGGGACTTCATATGTGGGAAGCCAATGCTCAACCTCTGAACCACATCCGCTCCCCTGAGTTGGTTTTTTCATTTATTTGCTTATTGTTTTTTGTTTCTTTGTTTGTTTGTAAACCAAACCTGAGACCTCCCATGTGAGAAGCAGGCACTCAACCACTTGAGCCACATCCGCTTCCCTCCCCTATATTTTTATGTGACATTTATGTAATTTAAAGCATTGTTAAAAATAAATAAATATATATTTAAAAAATAAAATAAAATAAATTATCTTAGTTTCCACCACAAGAAGCTAGATTAAATGCCAAAAAAAAAAAAAAAAAACAAGAAGGAAATAATAAATTTAAACAGAATCAATGAAAAGAAATATAGATTACTAATAGAGAAAATTAAATGTCAAAAGTTGGTTCTTTGAAAAGATTAATTAAGATAATCTAGCAAAACCTATAAAAGGGGAGAGGGGAAGAGAGGGGGAGAAAGAGAGAGAGGGAAAGTGATAGAACTCAAATTATCAATGTCAGGAACAAAAGAGGTGTGTCACTACATATCCTACTAACATTAAAAGAATTACAAGGAAATATTATGATAAACTATATGCTCATATTTTCAACAACTTAAATGGAATGTAGAAAAAAATCCTCAGAAAGTACACCTTAACAAAATTTGACATAAGATGACATAGAAATCTAAATAACCCTCTATCTATTAAAGAAATTTAATTAATAGCCAAAAGCTTTCAAACAAGGGAAACTTCACATGAAAGTGTTTGATCCCAGAAATGCAAGGTTTTAATGATCAATAATCAGTCAGTATAATTTACCATATTAAATGATCAGACGGTTTTCCTCCTTTATTAGCTCAATAGATGCAGAAAAAGCATTTGACAAAATTCAACATCTATTCGTGGCAAAGATTGTGATAAAGATCATCTATAAATCTCATAAAGACCTTTTATTTAAAAACCTATAGTTAACATCATAAACTTAATGAAAATTTTAATGCTTTCCCTATAAGATCAGCAGCTCAGCAAAGATAGCACTCCCCAATGCAATAAGTATGAAAAGAAAATTAGAGAAATAGAGATTGCAAAGGAGAAAGTAAAACTCTCTCATTATAGATTTTATGATAAGAAAATAGGATTCCATATCCTAAGGAATCTACAAAACAACAACTAAAAATATTAAGTGCCACATGAATTTCTAGTGTACTGCAAGTATTTTGAATTTACACACACAAAAAAAATTTAGAAATAATTCCCTTGGTAGTCACTGCGTCGGTTAGCTTTTGTACATGAATGTGACTATGCTTTTACTTATACTTACAGGGTATCTAATAACATAATCACATTAATAACGTTTTACCTATTAACTTTTTCTTTACTTCACAGCTTTCCCCATAATGCGAATGCAATATGCAGATCTTCCTACTGTTGACCTAATTAAGGAAATAAGGCGCAAAACTAGTTACATTCTAGCATCCCTTTTGCTTTGAGTGCCGTATCCTGGGTTATAAGGAAAGGAAGCCAAACTTTTGGTGCTACCTAGAGGCTGTCTAGTGAGTATGAAACGTGTTTGGGGTATAAAAACACTCCTTTTTTTATTACTCCAAATATGGGACATGATCTTAAACAAAAGCTACATTTTGAAAAAAAGTGTCAAATAAGATCACAGCTGCCTAAGGATAAGAGAAGATCATATATTGGCTGGGTTATGAACTAATAACAACTATAACAGAAATTGCATAAGAAACATTATAATTTTAATGTCTCTTCAGATCAGGGACCACTTATTATTCTCCTTGTTGCTTCAATTATTTAAAATTTTGAAAAACCAAAAAGCAGGACAAAAGTTTGAAAGTTATTACCCCTTCTGAAAGCACACGTTTGGGTTGGGTGAGGGAAAAAACACCTTACATTTCAGTAGAATATACAGTAAATAAATAATTTTATAGCCTCTAGTTGAGAAAAGACAATCTCAAACATAATTTTTCTTCCTGAATTATCAGTTATCTATTTTACATAAGCTGCTTTAAAAATAATTAATTTCAATTTATCTCAAAATGTGTTATTTTTAATATAAATCACACAAACTAAACAATGGTAGCTGACACTTAAGTGCTAAACATTAAATTTTAAGAGAAAATTAACTTTATAAAGCTTGAGTACACTTTCAATATTTGAATATTATGAAGAACAATGTTTTGTGTTTATGTATAGATATGAGTGTATAGGTTAAACTATTGTATGATAATATTTTACTAAAAATTAGTCATTATTACCTAATTTTAATATTAGCCTCGGTCTTAAAATTAATTATCTTGGAGTTACAATTTACATTGTCACTTAAAAATAATACAATCATTATTCATATTAAAAATTTATCAGAGAAACACGACACTCCATAGTTTCACATTACTGCTGCATTGCCTGAAGTTTCCAACAACCATTAAAGAAACAAGACACTAGTTATAATGTTATTGAACATATCATCAAAGTCTTAAATTTTTAGATTTAATAATAATCAGCTATCTGACATATGAGACACATAGAAGGAATTTAGTAATTTCCAATTAATTAGGCATCCTATCAGAGAACAGATCAAGTCCTGCATGAATTAATATATATTTTTCTTTTACTAACAGCTTTTTTGATATGTAATTTATATACCATAAAGTTCATTTGTTTAAAGTATACAATTCATTGGTTTTTAGTGTAGAGAATTATGTTTTGACCACCATAATTTAATTTTAGAACATGTTCATCATCCCAAAAAGAAATCTTGTACCTATTAGCAGTCATTCCCCACTCCTCACCCTAATCCCACTCACTCCTTCCATGCCCCACCCCAGCTCTACATAGCCACTGATCTATTCCTGTCTCTATAGATTTCCCTATTCTGAACATTTCGTACAGAGTATCACAGAATATGTGATATTTTTTTTTGATAATTGGATTCTTTCACTTCACGTGTTTTTATGTGTGTGATGGAATATTGTATATTTTTTTACAAAAGTTGTACATTACATAAAAATCATGCAGAAAGTACAGAGTTCCCATATACCCCCCCACACACAGTTTTCTCCATTATTCCCCATTATTTTTCCCCTATTATTAACACTTTGTACTAGTGTGGTTCTTTTGTTACAATTGATGAAACAATATTATAATTATACTATTAACTATCTGCCATAGTTTACATTAGGGATCACAGGTTGTGTTGTACAGTTCTATGGTTTTTTTAAATCTTAAATCTAGTAACATATACATATAACCGAAAATTTCCCCTTTTAACCACATTCAAATATGTAGCTCAGTGCTGTTAATTACATTTGTAATGTTGTCCTACCATCACCACCATCCATTACCAAAACTTTTCCATCATCCCAGTAGAAACTCTGTATCAATTAAGCATTACCTCCCCATTCCCTCCCCTACCCCGGTCCCTGGTAATCTGTATTCTAGTTTCTGACAATGCATTTGCTAATTCTAATTATTTTATATCAGTGAGGTCATACAATATTCGTTCCTTTGTTTCTGGTTTATTTCACTCAGTATGTCATAAAGGTTCATCCATGTTGTCACATGTATGAGAACTTCATTCCTTTATACAGCTGTATAATATAACATTGTATGTACATACCACACTTTGTTTATCCATTCATTGGTTGATGGACACTTGGGTTGCTTCCATCTTTTGGCAGTTGTGAACAATGCCACTATGAAAATTGGTGTGCAAATATCTGTTCAAGTCCCTGCTTTCAATTTTTGGGGGTATATACCTAGAAGTGAGATTTCTGGGTCATATGGTAATTCTATACTTAACTATTCCTATACTTAACATTTTACATTTCCATCAACAAATGAGTGAGTTTCCTATTTCTCTACATTCTCTCTAACACTTGTTGTTTTCCATTTTTTAAATAGTAGCTATTGTACTGCATGTAAAATAATATCTCATTGTGGTTTTGATTTGAATTTCCCTAATAGCTAATGATGTTGAGCAACTTTTCATATGCTTTTTGGCCATTTGTATATCCTCTTTGGAGAAATGTCTATTCAAGTCTTTTGCCTATTTTATAATTGGCTTTTTGTGTTTTTGTCATTGAGTTGTAGGATTTCTCAATATATTCTGGATATTAAACCCTTATTGGATATATGGTTTCCAAATATTTTCCCATTCTGAACATTGTCTTTTTACTTTCATGGTGAAGTCCTTTGCTGCACAAAAGTTTTAAAAATTTTGATGAAGTCCCATTTATCTATTTTTTCTTTTTATTGCTCATGCTTTTGGTGTAATATCTAAGAAACCATTGCCTAACATGTTCTGAAGCTTCATCCCTTTGTTTTCTTCTAGGAGTTTATACTTTTGGTTATTATATTTAGGTCTTTGTTCTATTATGAGTTGATTTTTATATATGGCATGAGGTAGATTCACTTTCATTGTTTTGCATATGTAAGTCCAGTTTTCTCAGAGCCATTTGTTGAAGAGACCATTCTTTCCTTATTTAGAGGATTTGGCACCTGTGTGAAAAACCAATTGGCCATAGATGTAAGGGATTATTTCTGAACTCTGAATTTGATTCCATTGGTCTACATTTCTGCCTTGTGCCAGTGCATGCTATTTTGATTGCTGTAGCTCTGTAGTAAGTTTTTAAATTGCTAAGTATGAGTGCTCCAATTTTGATTTCTTTTTCAAGATAGTTTTGGCTATTCAGGGCATCTTACTCTTCCATATGAATTTGATGATAGGCTTTTCCATTTCTATAAAGAAAGCTGTTGGAATTTTTTATTGGGATTGCATTGAATTTGTAAATTGCTTTGAGTAGAATTGACATCTTAACAATATTTAGTCTTCTAATCCATGAACATTGAATGTCCTTCTATTTATTTAGGTCTTTTTAAATTTCTTCTGGCAATGTTTGTAGTTTTCCATACACAAATTCTTTCCAACATTGGTTAAATTTTTTCCTAGATATTCTATTCCTTTAGTTGCTATTTTAATGGGAATTTTTTTCTTGATTTCTTCTTCTAATTGTTATTTGCTAGCATATAAAAATACTACTGATTTGGGGTCTTGATCCTGTACCCCGCCACTTTGCTGGTCCTGGACTTTTCTTTGTTGAGAGGTTTTTGATTACTGATTCAATCTCTACTAGTTATTAGTCTGTTGAGATCCTCTATTTCTTCTTTTTTTTATTTTATTTATTTTTATTTTTTTTATTTTTTTATTCTTTTACTCTATTTCTTCTTGAGTCAGTATAAGTAGTTTTTGTGTTTCTAGGAATTTGTCCATTTTGTCTAGGTTATCTAACTTTTTGGTATACAATTGTTGGTAGTATCCTCTTACAATCATTTTTATGTCTTTGGAGTCAGTAGTAATATCCCTCTTTTAATTTCTGATATTAGTTATTTAAATCCTCCTTTTTACTTTTCAATCTAACTAAATTTCTGTCAATTTTATTGTTCTTTTCAAAGAACCAACTTTTAGTTTCATTGATTCTCTATTTTTCAATTCTCCATTTCACTTATCTCCACTCTAATCTTTTTTATTTCCTTCCATCAGCTTACTTCTTTGGATTTAGTTTGCTCTTCTTTTTCTAGTTCCTCCAAGTGTGAGGTTAGATCTCTGATTTGAGGTCTTCTTTTTTAATGTAAGCATTTAGACCAATAAATGTCCCTCTTAGCACGGACTTTCCTGTGCTAAGTTTTGGATTGTTGTGTTTTCATTTTTTTTCACATCAAGATATTTCCTAATTTCCCTTGTGATTTCTTCTTTGACTGATTGGTTGTTTAAAAGTGTGTTGTTTTAATTTCCACAGATTTGTGAAATTTCCAGTTCTCCCTCAGTATTGATTTCTGGCTTAATTGCATTGTGACTCAGCACTTGCCAAGTTACTGCAACCCTTTAACCATTTCTCAGGGTTTTGAGGAAGGTGGCTCTGCACATTCTTGCTAGTTCAAAGATTCTGGCGGGGGGGAATGGAATCCTTGACCGACTTAACGCTGCCATCTTGGTCAGCTAGAAGACCACTTAGCATGTTTTTGAGGTTTATGTTGTAGCATGTATCTGTTCTCCATTCCTTTTTATTGCTAAATAATATTCCATTGTATGGCTATATCGCATTTTGTTCATCCATTCGTAAGTTGATGAATGTTTAGGTCGTTTCTACTTTGGGGCTATTATGAATAATGCTGCTGTGAACATCTGTGGACAAGCTTTTTGTGTAGGCATATGTTTTCATCTCTTTTAGGTATATGCCTAGGAGTGTAGTTCCTAGGTCATATGGTAATTCTATATTTAACTTTTTGAGGTAAATGAGATATAATTTTTGCATCATATCCTACACTAGAATAAAATCAGGACTAAGTTCTGTAGTTCACTTTTTGATAAAATTTAACACAACAGTTTAATTTGTCCAAGTTTTCTTCATTATCAGGAATATCCATTGAACTTGGAATTTTATAAAATTCATTCATAGTTGTTTGCAAAGTACTGTTAAGGCACTACTAAATCCTTTTAAATTTTGGCAAGTTTGAAAGTCTTGGTTAACAAATATAGAAAGTGTTTCTGAAGGCTGATTAGCTCTTTGCACATTTTTTGTTCCCTGTCCTTAGGGTACTGGATAGCACTTACTGATGCCATACTTCTCTTTTGTACATTTTTTCTTCTTTTTCTTGGGGGGAGAGGTATCATATCCCCTTATTCTAGATGTATGTAAGTGCTTATTAGCCTCTGTCTGAAAAATAAGGACTCCATTCACTTAAAGGATTTTATAGACTTTGTTCATTTCCCTGTGGAAGGAGTTACCTTCAAAAAGAGAAACAATCTTTTAGGCACAGCTCTTTTGTCTGGGGTGGAGTTGGAGGGACCATCTTAATAGATAGTATATTTTATCTTCTTGGATCTATTTAGAGTTCTCTTAATTCATTATCACCAGCAGACTTGGGAGAAATTTCCCTTAACCCTTTCTCTTCACATCCTTGGCAAATTTCCCTTTTCCCCTTCATTTAAAAGTGAGTCTTTTTGTTTAATGAGGTGTTCTTCTGGCACACAAATGACAAACTTCTGGCATCATTTAACCTTTATTTTTTAAAATTGTGGTAACATATGTATAACAAAATTTTCCATTTAACCACTTTCATATGCAAAATTCTGTGATATTAAGTGCATTCACAGTATTGTGCTACCTATACCACCATCCCTTACCAAAACTTTTTCATCACTCCAGCCAGAAACTTTATTCATTAACCAGTAATTCCCTACCTCCTCCTCCCACCCTCAGCCTCTGGTAACCTCTAATGTACCTTCTGTCTCTATGTATTTCCTTATTCTAGGTTTTTCATATAAGTGAAATCACAAAATATTTGACTTTTTGGGTCTGGCTTATTTCACTCATTACCCTTCATTCTTACAGATGTTCTAAATAAACAGCAAGCTGTAGCTTTAGGGAGCCCTGGAAGAACTCACTGACCACAAAAAGAAAAGACTGTAAATATACTTACAGACACAGGCAAATGTATAGAAAACTTCTGAACCATTTCCTTCATACAGCTTTATCTGTTAGACAAATGCGAATACAGATGCAAATATATACATAAACAGATGTACTGCAGGCAAAACACAAAGTAACTTAAGATTTCTGTGGGTGTTACAGTATAATTTTTAAAAAGTTAAACAAGATTCTTACACAAATATAGAATGAACAAATGCCAAAGATTTATTCAACATATTAATGGGGCAGCCAGCAGGATGGCAAGGCTGTTCAAAGAGCATTCAAGGAATTATTTGAAAAAAGAATTTTAGAATAAGATTGCTAGATTAGATACAATTTAGGTAATTTCCCAACCTGATGTCCTTGAGGGCAATAAAACCACGATGTTTTGGGTTATATTTTCTACTGGACAAAAATCTGCATATGTGGCCTTTAATCAATAGTAGATAGCAAACCAAAGAAAAGCATAGTTTCCTAAGTAAAAATTATTCTCGATGGGCCAATTAAATAATTCTCAAGTATTACATTGAAAAGATATGCCTTTCCTGTGCCTCATTTCCAAATTTTGGATACCTTTTTCTTTAATGTACACTTGGTCAAGCTAAACTTTTCAGAGTTTTGATTTTTTTTTTTTTTTTCTCAGTAATATAATAGACATTTAGCCATAGAATGTGTCAAATGCGAAACACTGGCCATGGAAGTCCTCAGACTTAAACCATGAGACAGAAACTTTGGTTTCTACAGTTGACTTCCTTTCCTGCAAGACCCTATGTCACTCAGATATCAAAATACCTCTGTAATATAACTCTGGGCAGGAGGGGAGGGAAATCCTGTTTCAACCTGAACTCTGAGTTCAATCAAGTTTTAGGACCCAAACTGCTCTCTAAGCTCACACTTTGGCTGACAAGTTATGTAAACCCAAGAGAATGAGTGTCCTTTCAACTAGAACATTGAAGAACCCCCAAATGCCTTATCTCAGTAAGAAATCCAAGAGTCCAAAAGGGAATTACAAAGGATCCCAATAGTGCATATGCCATGAATTTCATTGATCCGGAGGTTGCCAATAGCTCAGCTTCTCTTGAGTTGAGCAAGTCACCAAGGGACCTCCAAGAACCTTTAGAGGTTTAAAGATTGGCAAACTATTGCCCACTGCAGCTTTAATCTGGCCCACAGCCTGTTTTTGCACAGCCTTTGAACTGAGAATGGTTTTTACAGTTTTAAAGGGTTGTTAAAAAAATCAAATTAAAAATATGGAACATACACAATATGAGATATACAAAGCCAAAAATATTTACTATCTCTTCTTTTATAGAAAAAGCTTACTGATCCCTGCATTGAGAGCTCTTGACAGGGGGGTGGATGTGGCTCAAATGGTTGGGCGTCCGTCTCCCATATGGAGGGACCTGGGTTCGATCCCCAGGACCTCCCGGTAAAAAAATAAATAAATAAATAAATAAATAAAAAAGAGCTCTTGACAAATCAAGTTCTTAGCATGTATCAAAATTTTATACCAAACTTGCTCTGAGGAAAAAGGCCTCTCTTGCAGGCTAATTCAAAGATTTGCTCATGGTAGGGACATTTTTTTTAGGAAAAGAAAAGGGTTAGATAATCATTATTAGATTTGAATAAAAGGAAAGAATATTTGGTTAAAGATCACTAAATTCTTGTTTGACAGCTGACAGTCAACTGGGTAGGTGATAACATTCTCCAGAACAATTCTTGTGTGTTTTTTTTTTAAATATACTTTTTTATTTTTATTTTTTAAAGATACTTAGATTACATAAGTGTTACATAAAAAATACAGGGGATTCCCATATGCTCCGCTCCCTAGCCCTCCCACATTTTCCCACATTAACAACATCCTTTATTAGTGTGGTACATTTGTTACAATTGATGAACACATTTTGGAGCATTGCCACTAACCGTGGATTGAAGTTTACATTGTAGTTTACACTCTCTCCTGCACAATTTTTTAAGTTATGACAAGATATATAAAGCCTTGTATCTGTCATTGCAGTGTCATTCAGGACAATTCCCAAGTCTCAAAAATGTCCCCATATTACACCTGTTTTTCCCTCTCCCTCCCCTCAGAACCTCCAGTGGCCACTGCCTCCACAACAATGATAAAATTTCTTCCATCATTCATTCCCCAATCCTGAGGATTCTGGGATGGTGATGCCCAGTCCACCTCTAATTGAGAGGGCCTTAAATCCCATAGGGCAGATGTATGGGACTCTCTTGCTTGCAGTTGCAGACTCTCTGTTCCTTGGGATGGTCATTGTCCATCATCATCTCCTTGTTAGTTTTCCTGGACTGGAGAGTAGGTGTTGCAACTCTGTTGAGATTCAGGGCCCAACTGGCACATGGACAGCCCAAAGATTTAAGTCTCTTGGACATATGCTGATCAACTCTAGCACTAACTATAGGTTCAAATAGAAGGGGCAGAAGAGCCATGTGTAGGGAAACCACAACTGAGTCAACTCTGACACACTGGGGATCATAAATTCCCAAGTAGGGCCCACTGGCAGGGCACCAAACTCCTGAGCTGTCTGCTCTGCCTATAGTGTCTGCATGTCTCCACTATTTGAGGCAATATTTACTTTGGCAGTCAATGAGCTCCTGCAGAGATGTGCATAAGCATAACCTCTGGAATGACCTCTGGACTCACTTTGAAGTCTCTTAGCCATATAAACTCATTTGTCTTTACCCTTTCCCCCTTTTAGTCAACATCTTTTTCTGGTTGCATTGCTAGTTGGTACTTGGTAGTAATTCCTTGGTGCTAGGGAGGCTCATCCTGGGAGTCATGTCCCATGCTGCGGGGAAGGTAATGCATTTATATGCTGAGTTTGGCTTAGAGAGTGGCCACATTTGAACAACAAGGAAGCTCTCAGGAGGTAACTCTTAGGCAACCTATTATACTAGACTAAGTTTCAATTTCAAAAGTAAAGGTTCATAAGTACAGTCATCAATATCAAGTGTCCATCAATGGTCCATCCTCCTTCACTAGTCACTGCCCCTGTACTCAGGGGATTTTGAATTCTGTGATGAGGTATTTAAATATACACATTTATCTGGAAACATCTTAGTGGTTTGTGAGAGGTATGAGAGACACTGCAGAAATAAGAGTATCTTTTCAGATCCCACTAATATTTTATAAAGGCTGGTATATATGATAATCAATAGAGAAAAAATATAATTCTCTATAAATGAATTAGGGATTAAAGAAATTGTGAGAAAATTTATTCCAAGTGCATTTTTGCATCAGGAATTATAGTGAGAGAGAGAGAGATTAGTGTTTACATCTTGATTCTGCATCTTACAGTAAAATCTTTGGCAGCCTTTATCTACTGCGTTTGCTTTGTCTACTAAGGAGGAATGAACATCTTTAATCTTTAGGGTTCTTGCAGGCATTTATAAGATTGGGCTGGACACAATGGGGGATTCATTTTAATTTAATATAATTACTGATCTGTTAGGGCTTTAAGTCTGCCATTTTATCTGTTTTCTGCATTTTTTATTTCCAAATTGCTACCTTCAGGTGGAGACCTTGGATTTTTTTTTTTTTTTAATTCCATTTTGATTTATCTATTAGCCATCCAATTGGAGATGTCAAGTAGGCAGCTGGATAGTTAAGTCTGGAATTTAGGGTAGAGACTTTTTATTGCCTTTTACATCCTTCAGTAGTTTCATAAGAAAAGATGCATAAAATTAAATTTTCTGAGTTCTTCAATATCTGAAATATATTCTTTATTCTAGTCTTTTTTCCTCATACTGAATGGTGAAGCTTGGAAAGCTGTTTGGGAGCTCTGTGTGAATTGTGGAACTTTTCCACTGAAGGGTTTCAGAATAGGATGATCAGGTGGTGAGCTGCTGAGTTGCATTTTGTTGGATGACTTCCACCTGGATGTCATTGTTACAGAATTACACCACCTAACATCTTATTGCTTTTCAAGACCATACCTGATTCATCTTTATCCCCTATGCAATTCAAAAGTGTATGTGTGTGTATGATAATGTATTGATTGGTCACATACATGTGCATCTCTGTGTTATAAATGTAAAAGTGCCAAGGAAGTAGGACTTGTCTAATATATTATGGTCAGAAATGGAGTTGGGTCTAGAACCTTGGACCTCCCACCTGAGGTTCTTCCTACAACTAGTGCTCCTAAGACTTTTCATCAGAGCCTTCCTTAGGGCAGAAGAAATTTTTCTGCGTATCTCATGGATGTGGGGGTAGAACTGGAAGCATTCTGCTCAAAGGAATACATTTTGTTTAATATCTTACATTTTAACTTCAAAATGCACCTAAATTTTGCCTTTGACTCTGTATCCTCATTGGTTTCAATATAAAACTTCTTTTCAATCCAAAATCTTTTAATAAAATCGGTAAATCAGGAAAATATGGCGTATGTATCCTGTGACTTCTCATCCCCCCTGCCTGGCCCATGTTCATCTACCCCAGCATGAGAAGCTCAGCCCCATGTCAATAAGGAGTTCATCTGTAGTTCAAATAGTGTCAGATCCCATGCTCTTCCTTCCCCTAAATAGTGGTGTAAATAAGACAGGAGATTATTTCCCTGTCATATTAATCTGAACATAGTCATTGTGGATCTATGACAAAGACTAATCCTCCTTGTGTCTTGATACGCCACCAATGCTAAAGCATAGCCCTCACTTACCTGATTGAGAACAGTAATACTATGCCTGTTTTTTTTTTTTTTTTTTTTTTAAAGATTTTATTTATTTATTCATTTATCCCCCCCTTGCTGCTTGTGCTCGCTGGGTCAGCCAACCACGCCGTGCGGGCGGGCCTGCCCTCACCAGGAGGCCCCGGGAACCGAACCCAGGGCCTCCCATATGGTAAACGGGAGCCCTACTGATTGAGCCACAGCCGCTTCCCAATACTATGCCTGTTAACAGCTCAAAAGTGAGGAGGGAGGGCACACTGAGGGCAAGCTTCTCTCCTTTAAGGTCACAACTCGAGAGTTGGACATATCTTTTCTTGTTTATATTCCATTGAATAGAACTATAAATCACATGGCCATACCTGCCTGCAAGGGGGCTAAAAAAATGTGCTTATCTGTTTTTATGTAAAAAGTGAAAGAATGGATATTTGTACACCGCAAGTGATCTTTCCTGCATGATGCTGCTAGGTTTACAAAGAATACGGGACATATTTACTGGCATGGGAGACCCAACACAAAGGACCTTTCAGTAACTACTCCTGGAGATCATATGACTCAGCTTCCAGGAATTCTCCCTTAAGGGGACATGGGCAGCCCTGCAGATTTCAACTGGTTTCCTCAGCCATAGCTTCCGACCCTCCTATAGACCCCAGAAAGACAGATGTTTTCTAAGGATGGCAGCAATCAGAAGGGCAGCCTTTCCATAAGTGGTGCCACCTCCACCCCAGCAGGTCTAACTACCAGTAAAGTATGGGGTAGGGATGGGCCCTTGTTCTTAAAGAACTGTTCAGTAGTCCTAATCCTTACTGCTCTTAGCTATGAAGCTTTCCTTAAAACTTGGGTCATGCTCCACAGATGCTAGGTGCTGAGTAAGTGCCAGGATTCAGTTACTCTTGGTGAGGGAAACAAGCAGATTTGCACATCTGAGACCTCTGCATTTCCAGACATCCAATTCAAGAAGTGGGACAGGTTGGCATCTTCATAGGACTTTCAATGTAGCCATACAACACGGGCAGGTAACACATGAAGTTAGAGAGTTGATTTGGAGAAACCTACCTAACTTGAAGCAAGGGAAGAAATTTCAAGTGCTTTAAAGAGAACAACCATGATTAATTTGTGAGTGATCTTGGGCTTTTCCCAAGAATAGTAGATATAGGATCTAGAGACTTCCCAGGAGAGAAGCCTATTTAATACTTTTTTTATAAAATAATGAGATTGATAATTTTCACATTTTACTGCCAGGCACTTTTCTAAATTAAATACATAATTTAGAGGGGTTAAATAACCTGCCCAAGATTACCAAATAGCAGCCACATAGATATATTTCAAACCTAGGTCTTTTTGGCTGTGAAATCTGCATTGTAACCACTGCATTACATTGCCAAAAGGGTGAGTAGAGATGACTTATTTTTATTTTTATTTTTTAGATTAATGTGGCTGCTAATGACTAAACTTAAAGTTCTGGGAATGCAGATGTTCAATGAGGTAATATATACATATAAGTTAGTAGCAGGAATACTTTTTTGTTACTTTTACTGTTGGCGTGTGTTGTTTTGGACTAAGAACTTAATTTCATCCTAAATGTGCAAAACAATTGTAGTGACTTGCACAAATTACCTTTGTGTTTTGTATAAAAATGTTAATACTATAATGTTGGTGCTCCAAGTAGGAGCATATCGCATCCTTTACGAATGGTTTACCTAACCCTGTAGATGTAGTCAGTAGTAGCCATTCTGGTTTAAAAGATGGTTAGTGTGATATCAGTCTTTTTCTTCAAAATTTTCAGAGAGCCCTATTCTTCAATAGAAGGGAAAAAATTTTAGACCCAAACTGGTGCCACCACAAAGGACCATGTCTCTTTAAAATACTTTATAAGCAAAACCAAACACGTTTTAGATGAGGTGATGAGGTGTGTTATTAATGTTAAGCAGCAGACATGTATTTATAGAGAATCTCAGAAAGGTAAATGTTACATCTTTACATTTTCTCAGCTGAACTGAGATTTTTTAAAAATTGAAATATACCATGCTTTTCAAAAGCCCCCTTGTATCATATCCAAATAAGAGCAGAATAGGTCCCTTATATGAGGAAACCACAAATCTTGAAAACAGTGGTTTTCTTTGATGCTTTTTGGCCACACTACTGTTTGGTTTAACTAGCATTTCTGGTAATGGAATTGCTTGAGTCTCAGAATTAGTTTGCTTAGAATTTTTGTTTCTGCCAAACCTCTTCCTGTTGACATATTCAAACGGAATCAAAATTATTTGTGTGACATCATCAGCAGTGTAAGCACAGCATTTGAAAAAGTCTAAGGCTCTGATATATTAATTAATGTATTTGAGTGTGTTTACTTGGAAACCTGGAATGAAGCCTGTTTTAAAATATATTTGTAAAAAAAAAAAAAAAGAAAGAAAAAAAAAAGGGGGGGGTCGGATGTGGCTCAACTGGTTGGGCGTCCTTCTCCCATATGGAGGGACCCGGGTTCGATCCCCAGGACCTCCCAGTGGAAAAAAAAAAAAAAAAGAAAATATATTTGTTATATATTGGAATATAATCTGAAGAAAGAGAAAATTCTTAACCTCCATAAGGTTTTAAATAGTCATTCCCCATCTCTCACCATCTCAAAGTAGGAACTTTGTCCTCATTTTTAGAAAGATTATGCCTAAGCACCATCACTATTTTTATATTAGAATCACCTATGAAGAAGATTAAGGAAATCCTTATTCTCTTTTCAAAACCAAGCAGTTGATAGAAAAAGTTAACCTGTGTTCAGTTTCACATCAAGTAGTAAACTATAAAATGTTTATTAAAATATGTATGTTCATTATGCTGAAATGGGCATTTTTCCAACTGGAAAATGAACTGTTACTCTTATTTTGCTATTGGGTGAAGCAGATTCTAAGAAACTACCCTTCAAATTCTTTAAATTTATTAATACTTGACCAAGAGGCTCTAGAGCTAAAGACTTAAAGCCAGAGTTAGAAGGCACTGACAATGGAAAAGCAAACAGAAATTAATGCCACTCCCAGTTTACAAGAAACCCTTCAATAGAGTAAAGGAAAACATCCTCTCATGTTAACTGATTCCTAAATTAAATCAAGAAGGAGTTCAATTCAATTTTCAATTCTGCTGTTTCTTTTGTCCATGGACTATTAGGATTGATGACTTGGGATAATGGGCTGTGAAAACAGATTTCCTGGGTTGTATTGAGGTTCTTCTTCATACCACTTTCTAACCTCAGGCAGGATATTTAGCTGCCCTAAATCTCAATTTATTTTGTAAGATTAGCTGAATAGTACCTAGAGCCTAGAGGTGTTTGGGGATTAAATAAGGTAACACATATGGAGAGAAGTGCCAGGCACCTTCTAAATACACAGTATACATTACCTACTGTAGTGACCAAGATGGGGTTTTCCTTTTTACATATAGAGCTACTTGTTAAGGAAAATCAGCAGTCACTGTTATTCTAAAATAAACCACCTGTCAAATAAAAATGGACCCCATCAGAACCACAGAGTCATTTGCATTCTGAAAATGTTCAGAGGGGTAGATCGTTGCTACACATGTAGGGCTACGAGTCGTGTAAAGCTACTACTGCTCAGACATCTAGGTCAGGGGAGGGACAGCAGGTGGGCAGGGCCTAAATAAGCAACACGGTCTCTGCCCTTAACAGAATTTATAGTGTGAGAGGAGAGGTAGCCAAGAATATAAATAATCCAGCAGAGTGAAGAAGTGAACAGAGCAGGTCGAAAAAGTGTTGATCTTGGACCTCATATGAACATGCCCAGTACTGGCCTCCAAAATAGGTTCTGGTCTAAGACCCTTTCAACTGTTATTCCAGCAACATGGTCTTACTACAGGAGGGTGGACCAAGTTGGGGAACCTGTCAATCCTGAGCTGGTGATTGAGGTGAAGTGGGATCTGGGGTTAATGTTAATTACAGATAGGATATTAAAATATACATTCAGAGAGTACTGAAATATTTTTAAGTGAACACTGCATTTTGTAGCCCAGATAAATCTCTGCTTTTTCCTTACGACCTCATTTGATACATTGGTTTACTTTTCATCACAAGAAGAGGAAACAAGATATTTCTAAGGGAATAGGATTCAACCCCAGCTGCATGTGGGAATCTCCTGGGGACTTTTAAAAAATAATCTCATGACCGGGTCCCACCCCAGGGATTCTGATTTAATTGGACCCAGGCATCAGTATTTTAAAGTTCTCCAGGCAATTTCAATGTATGGCCAAGGCTGAGAGTCACTGCTTTAGCCTACTCTGAGTTTTATTTTCTTCCAGGTGTTCTTATAAATTTCAGGAGGCTGGCTCAGAATCTATCAACAGGTTTTCTAATTGGTAGTTTCTAGTTTAATACCAGCCCATGTGTTTTCCCTTTGTAAGCACACAGCAGTTTCTGCTGGAGAAATTCTTATCTTGGGCTCCTAGCAGAGCAACAGGAGGCTTTCTCCTCTAGCACCCTGCCTCCAGAGGGTACATGCCTAATCATCAAAACATAACTAAATGGCCTATTTGTCATAAATACACGGAATAATCTGTCCACGTTTTGTTCCAGAACCTTTAATTCATTCATTTGACAACAGGTTCTTTCTGTCTCCCCTAAATCTCTCATGCTGTAGTGTGAAGCCTGTGGCTGTATACCAATTTGAAGCATTTTGTACTTGGTACCTCAGTCTGTCCATATACTCCAGGCTCTTGACTCATCAGTTAGCCTTAAATATTCCTTTGCTTATCTCAGTTTACATAACCTTTCCATGTAGGTTCTGTTTCCTATGACTTTACTCATTCATTCAATAATTATTTATTGAATGCCAAATAGAAGTCAGACATTCTCCTGGACTTTAGGGACAAAAAAGTGTCCAAAACAGGCAGAAGTTCCTGCCCTTACAAAACTTATGTTCAAGTGGGAAGAGACAGAAAAACACATGAATAACTAAAATATATAGTGTGCTCAAAGATGCTAAGTGCTGTGGAGAAAAATAAGACCGAGCCAGGAAGATAGGGAGTGCTGGGGTGGGGTTGTAATATTAAATCAGTCTTGCAGTATTATGCAAGCAGTAGACTTGGGCTGGAGTGATAGTGACAGAGACGGTGAAAAGTGGTTGTAGTCTGGATAAGTTTCAGCTGTACCCAAAGAAGTGAGAAATTGAGCTTATCAAGAAGAGGGTACTACAAATGCAAAGGCCCTGAAGCAAAAAGTGAACCTGGGATGGTCAAGAAATAGCAAGAGGAACTGTGTAACTAGAGAAAAGTGAGGGTACAGGAGAGGGTTTTGAGACTGGAGGTGGGGTGGTGGGGAAATAGCAGAGGGTCTTTGTTGTGGTTTGAGGCTGTATGTACCCCAGAAAAACATGTTCTTAAATTTAATCCATTACTGTGAATGTGAACCTATTGTAAGTAGGACCTTTTGATGAGTTTACTCTAGTTAAGGTGTGGCCCAGCTCAATCAGGATGGGTCTTGATCCTATTACTGGAGTATAAGTGAAGTAAAATTCAAAGAGAGAGAGAAAGAGCCACAGAGGGAGGAGAAGGGAGAGACCAGGAGACACCGCCATGTGACACAGTAAGGACCACAGGTCGCCAGCAGTCAGCCCCAGGACACCACAGTCTTTGGGGAGAAAGCATCACCTTAATGACACCTTGATTTGGACTTTCTCTTAGCCTCAAAATCGTGAGTGAATGAATTCCTATTGTTTTAACCCCACCCACTTCACGGTATTTGCTTGAGCAGCCTAGAAACTAAAACAGTCTTGTAGGGATTTTTATAGAGACTGGCTTTTTCTCTGAGTGAGCTGGAGAGTTACTGGAGGATTTTGAACAGAGCAGAGACCCAATATTTTAATAGGATCTCTCTAGCTGCTGGATTGAGACTCATCTGTAGAGATCAGTGGTAGAAGCAGAGACCAGTTAGGCAATTGAAATAATCTACTTGAGAGTTAATGATGACTTGTACCGGCATAATATGGAGAGAAATGTTTGGAATCTGGATATATTTTCGAAGGTAGAATGTGTTGCCCTAAAAGAAGTGTTTATCTACTATTTTTTCACAATCCTCTTAAAAAAAAAAATAGGGCCCCCAAACTCCAAGGCACCAGATAATGCTATTTATAGCAAAAGGTTAACTTGCTGGCAACACATTCCAGTATCAGGTTTTTTTTAAAGAGCAACATCATTGTTAATTTGTTCCATTTCTAATCCACCATCACTGTCCATAGTAATCTCACTCCTGTTTTGCTGTACTTACGCTTTACTGGTCATTTGCTATTGACTCCAAACTCTCAGTGATCTCTATTGCACTGCTGTTGTATAGTAGTAACCTATACTTCTCTTCTTGCTTACTTCTTACTCTTACTCTATATGGATTTTATCAAAGGCCTGTTTGCCTGCTTCCTGACAGGTGACTCAGGCAGACAGTGGAAGGAGAGGAAAGAACATGATGCTGCTAGTAATATTATAAAGGCACCCAAGGTTTAAAGTAGTCAAGCCAACCACACCTCTTTTTCCACTCCTGTCCTTTCTTCCTCCTCTAATTCCCCGAATAAGACAAAGAAAGAGGATTTTCCTTTTCCAACTCCACACACATCTCTCAGATGGCCTTTTGTGCCTTGTTTGCTTCCCCTTACCCCTCCCACCCCCCACTGCAGAGTGAGAAGATAAAAAAAGTAGTGCAAAAGAAACTTGCTGGTTCTTTTCTTCAAAACTAAGTGTACCTTACTCTAAATTCTAGTACTCACATAAATATTTCTGTTATACATTTTTTAAAACTGAGAGAATAAGTATATAATCATTTATTCATTCATTATATATTTATTGAGGACTTTTTATGTCCCAAGCACTGTTCTAGGTTTTGGGAGATAGGAGTGAACAAAACAAAGTCCCTGTTTTTATGGAATTTACCTTATAACGCAGGAGACATTTACACAAGTAAATAAATATATAGTATATCCAATAGAGATAATACTATTGAAAAAAGTAAATTAGAGGAAGGAAGAAAGGGAATGCGGGGATGGTATACTGCTGGTGGTGGTGAGTTAGTATTAATATTTTAAATAGGGTGGTCATAAAAGGCCCCTCTAGTAATGTGACATTGCACTGAAACCAGAAGGAAGTGAATGAGTGATTCATGCCTGTATCTGGTGGGAAAATGCTCCTTGTTATGGGAAGTCCTCAGATAGTTTTCTTCTTTCTTTTTGCTCTCTAAGGGATTCCATCCCTGGCTTTAGCCATTTTCTATACCTTGAAGACTCCCAAATTTATATTTCCAGGTCAGAACTTTCCAAACTCCAGCTAGTATACCCATCTGCTTACTGAGCCTCCACTTGGATGCCTAATAGGTGCCCCAGATTTAACGTTTCTCACCAAACTCATCTTCCCAAACCTACTCTTTCTGCAGCCTCCCCTCCTCTTTAGTAAATGGCAACTCCAACTTTCAGTTCCTCAAGCCAAAAATCTTGGCACCATCTTGACTTCTCTCTCTCAAACCCCACATCAGACCCATCAGTTAGATCAGGAGTTACTTATATTGGGCATAACTAGACAAGGAGGAAACAGTGGGAGTTGGAGTGAGGAAGTGGAGATAAAGTAGAAGCAAAGCAGTAATAGAAGTATATGCAGAGCAGTGTTTGATGATGAAGAAAACTGAAGCTAAGGGAGCTTTGGCCCCAGAACTCAGGTTGATGTGAAATTACATCATAAGTCAAATTCCCCTAAAGGAGCTAAAACTTCAGAGTGGTCTGTTATGTTTGGCTATGTCTTGACAACAAGAGTTAGTTGGCCGGACTACTGTAGCCCATTGGATTAGTAAGAGGCTTTAGCTACCAATGGGGATTTTTTAACATAAAGTTTACTTAAAGCGTTTTCTAGCATTTTCTGTCCCCTGATTCTGGAAACACTGTGAGACTGCCATGGGAAAGTCAGAAATGCAGAGCCATAATATGAAAAAAACAGTGAACATTTAAGCCAGTCATAGAAAAAAATTATCCTCTTTGTGGACATTTGTGCAATAAAGCAAAACATTATTTTTCTGAAACCTCAAGGAAAAAGAGATCCTGAAAATTTTCTAGCAGCAAGAGATGGTTAGGGAAGCGGCTGTGGCTCAATCAGTAGGGCTCCCGTTTACCATATGGGAGGCCCCGGGTTTGGTTCCCGGGGCCTCTTGGTGAGGGCAGGCCCGCCCGCACGGCGTGGTTGGCTGACCCAGGGAGCACAAGCAGCAAGGGGGGGATAAATGAATAAATAAATAAAATCTAAAAAAAAAAAAAAAAAAGAGATGGTTAAACGTTCAATATCTTGACCAAATTAATTTGAACAAAAACAAGGAAAAGGAATTAAGTTGTCACTGTCCTATTTTAATTTGGTATAAGTTTCCCAGTGTTCAAATTCTCAGTACAGAAGATTCCTGTTGCTTTGCTGCACTGTTCCTGGAAATCACAACTAGATTCCCCTAAAGGGGATTTGAACAGAGTAATACTTGGGGGTTGTCTTCTCTACCCAAAGATTTAGCATCAAATGAAAAATAAACATAACCAAGTGTATAACATAAAAGAACTTCCATGGCTCTGGTAAAAATCCATCTTTCTAACTACTTAGCATAGAAGGGTAAGTTCCATACCAGTTTCTCTTTCATACCAGAAGCTGAGTCCTTTATAACCTTTAAAAAGACAAGATCTTTCCTTGGATAAGATTTCTGTCTCAATGCCAGATTGTAAGCTATCAGTACAAGTCACAAATCTGATTACCCTGAATACAGTCCTCACATAGGTACCTGCCAAAATAGGTGTTTTTGACAGTGGATGCCAAGTCTGAATTTCCCATAAAGGAGGTTGTTAGAAACTAAAATGATTTCTCTTATGAAGTGGAATGAGCTTGGACTTTGGAACTGACAGACCCCTGTTGGAATTTTTGCTATGCTTATTTACTGCCTTTTTAAGCTTGAGGAAATTATTTAATCTCTCTTTGCACATTTCCTCTTCTATAGACAAAGATAATACCTACCTCATGGGTTTAATGTGGAGGGAGGCTCAACAGATAGCATGTTTAATGCTGGGCAATTAGTAGGCAAGATAACATTAAATGTCATCTATTATGCCTTTTCTTTTCCATATAACAAAAATAATTCTTCAGAGTAGGTTTCTCCTCTTTTCATTAAGAATTATTTTTTAGTGTGGTGCCTCAAATTAGGACTGAAGGCTCCAAACACCAGGGAATTATTAGTCTTAATAGTAAGTCCCTGTCACATCTTTCAAATTTGATTGTCATCATGTTAGTAGCTGTCATATATCAAGTGCTAATTTCCTACGTAGTATTGCAATTAGTATTTGCCACAAATATCTCTGATGTACTTTCCAACAACCCTGTGAAAGTAGATACTATCGTTTTCCCCATTTTAACAATAAGGAAGTAGAAGGATTAAGTAATTTTCTTATAACCACCTAGCTTATAAGTGGCAGAGCTAGGATTCAGACCCAGAGCCATGCTCCAATCACTGTAATACTAGAGTATTCTCTAATACTCTAGAACTATAATAATATGATTGTCTATTCCTGAGAAGAGCCACTTTCTGCCTTAATACCTAGGGACAAATCTCCAAAAAAGTGAAAACTGAGCATGGAAAATGTAACCTAGGAGGATATTTCTATCTCTTAGATTTGCTTGTTTATTTTTCTTTTACTTTTTCCTGTAATATAACCGGAACTCTAGAATAAGTGATAAGTAGAGATTCTAAGCCATTTGGGAAAAGGTGGGTAAGTGGAAATAATCCATAAAGCTAAACTTTTTATCTCATTAAGATTATCACTGAAGAAAGTCAAAGTTGGTTCTGCAAATCACTTCCCTTTCCCTATATAATTGACTCAAAAAAAAGGGAAAGAAAGAAAGGTACAGTATATGTATTAGATCAGCTTAACCTTATCACCATGCTTCCACTCCCTTGGGTATTTTCTGTATTTAATCCGTTTACATGCATTTTTCATGTTGCCATGGTAAAGAACATTCCATGATCTGAGAGACTTTAATGCTAAAGGAAGGTTTTCTAAATGTTAAACCTCATCTTTTCACTTCCACATTTTTTCTTAGTGTTACTAAGGTAACTTGAATAATTTTGTTTTCTCTTTGAAGTTTATATCCTTGGGGCTATTACTTAAGATAGTTTTTCTCCTGTGCTGACTCATTCGTGTTCTTACAAGTTCACCCCTCCCCAAGTTTCATTCCTGCAGCTACTTTCCTTACTCAGATGTTTTCTATTTTTCTGTGTATAGTAATAATAACTAATTACCGTGGTGTAGTGGTTAAGTATTTTGGGGAAATACAGATCTCACGGAGAATTAGGAAAAAAGTGATGGACCGGAAAAATGCACTGCCACTTAAAATTTCAGGGGGTGCTTTTCCTCTCCAGTTTAATAAATAATGGATAAAAATATTGAATATGTAGAAGCTTATTCAAATCTCTTAATATCCAAACCTATTTGGATCCTGGGCTTTGAATAGCAAGTTGCAAGTGTTTGTATAGCAAGGTATTTATCAAAAAAATCTATCTGAATTGATTTCATTTCTAAGTTCAGATTGTGAGTTAAATTACCTGTATATTACTGTTGTCGTTTCTGACTTCATCGCAAGGCAATCTCATTCTTGGTTTCATGCCCCTGTCCTTCTCTGGTGCATCCCTCGACAAATACATTCAGGGGATAAATGGCGAGTTGGCATACACCTTTCCTAATATTGATCTGGCTCACACACACCCTTTGGGGCTGAATCAATACAAAGAGCTAAGCAACAAAGAAAAGGGATAACACTTCGTTGAGTCTTCTTGTTTACAGATCTCCTGCCCAAATATTCAACTATAGCCTCTTCTCTATATTTTATTCCCAGTGTTTGGCTTTGTATCCATGTAGTAGGTCAATAAATGTTGAAAGAGGGAGAGAAGATGGGGAGGGAGGGAGAAAAGGAAGGAAGAAGAAGCATATCAAAGGGAGGTAAGAAAAAAAAAAAAAGAGAAAAGAAAATGTAGACCAAAATAGACTGTCCTCTGACCAAAGACTAAATTTCTTGTATGTAGCTCAGAAGTCAGTTTCTTAGGAGGAACTCTAGAGAGCTTGCAGACTGGCACCGTCTGGATAGACACAGGGAGGAAAAGTAGCCTTTGACCCTGAGCTGCGACCTGTATTCAGTCCAGGAAACTGAGCAACCACTCACTGGTGGTGGCTGGGCCACTGAGAACCTAAAACAACGTTCACTGTGTGCAATGAGAATTTTGTGAAGTTGTACCACACACAGCTCATTTAGCCAAAGCTTTGGGGCATTTTTACACTGAATTACCAATAGAGTTTAATGAGCAACAGAAGGTAAAATGATTCGTCTTAAGGGGGAACAAAAAGCCGTCACATTGCAGTCCCTTCACTGTGCCTAGAATGTTCTCCTGGCCTGGGTCTCCAAATTTACCTAGCTACTTCTTACCATTTATAATTTATATTTCAGCAAATGCAGCACTTCCTGAACCCCTTAGCTCAGGTACTTCTGTATACTATCAGAGTAGCCTTAATGTACAATTGTGATTAAATGTATGTAATTTTTTTACTATCTATCTTCCCACCATAACGTAAGGTTTATAAGGATGGGTTATGTCTGTCATACTTGTTGGTATATCTGTATTAGTGAGCCCAGTACCTTGCAGATAAAAGCTACTCTAGTACTTGTACAAAGAATGAAAAAGCTGTCGGGCACTGTGACGGGTGCTAGGGATATAAAGCTTTTCAAACACAGTGGATCATCCTTGAGAAACGTACTTCAATGATAATCTATCCCTCCTCAGCCTCCAGAAAGGGAAAGATCAAGGGTGAATCAATAGCCTAGGGCTTCTCCACCCCAATTCCCCCAGATACCAAGGTGGACCCTGCTTGTGTCAAAGGACACTGGATAGAAATAGACCAACTTATCTTTTCACTAATTTCCATTTCTTTGTTACATGGGCATTTATTTTGTTTCTGCAGAAACAAATTAATTTATGTCTATGTAGCCAGTTTTATAAAGGCCCCTAAAACCTTGGTCTGTGTTTTTAACATGGGTCATCTGAAAATAGGATAAAACATTTACAGAACAAATAAAACAAACAAATCCCTACAGTTGTTCCATAAACCCTCTCTTTTCCCTTGGCCCTATGCCTATTTTCCATCACCCAAGAGATCATCCACCTCAATCCTAAATCCTCTGTACTTCAGAACTTTAAGAGATTGCTCTGCTTTGAAGTGTTTAATTTTAAAAGTAAGTTTTTCTTGTTTATTTCCTTTTTTCTACTAAACCTAATGTTTTAATTGAATTTTCATGACCCTTTCTCAGCATTTTTCATTTTTTAGTATTTATAATTAATATATTAAAACCACCCACTTTAACAACTTTCTAACTAGTTTTTCTCCATGTAAGCACCCCAATCTATCTTTTCATCCCACTGATGAAGTTGCCAAACAAAACCGGTTCTGAAACTAATTTCAGATAAGTAGATATCACTGAGCCATTTGATATGTTACTGGGCTTCAGTATCTTGTCTCCTAGGTCTTTCATCCATTTTTAAAAACATATTTGGCAGAGTTCTGGATATCGTTGTCATAGTTTGCTCAGGAAGACCTCATCTGGCCCCAAACCAGCTTTCTTACTAATAACTGCAGATAATCCATTTCAGTTCGTCTATAAAGATGGCATTGCTTTAGGTCTTGTTCCAAGTTAGATTTTTTGTTTTGTTTTGTTTTTGTTTTTTGTTTTCATATCTATTTAATCAATACCAATTTTTACAGCACTTAAATTATTGCCATATTTTTACTGAAAAATTAATACATTGATTTTTCCAATAAAATATTTTAAAATTTTTATTTCTTCCACTTTTGAATCTGTATTCACAGGTAGCTGGTGTTTCCCTGGCAGGGAAAAGGCTTTGTTACCAAGTTAGATTTTGTGGCCTAAATTTTTTCCTCTACTTTCGTTTTGCAGTCAAGGGATTCAAATTAACCGGTCTGAGATCTAGCTTGTAAACTGTTCCTGTTACTCAGTTTTAAATTAGTTATTCGGTTTTTTAAATAGATGACTTATTTCCCTAACACTGTTGGTGTTGGGAAAACAAAGCTGAACAAAATAGAAATTATCCCTGCCTTCATGGAGTTTACAAGTCTATTGGGAGACCAATATTAATCCAAGAACCACACAAAATGAAAAGTGAAGAGAAAATGGTATCTGTGACAGGCCATCAAGGGAGGAACACAGTGCTGTTGAGAGCTTGTTTGCTGGATTTGACCTACTCCAGAGATAACAGATCACGGAAGTCTTCCCTGAAGAAGAGGTGTTAGCGCCTCCGGCTTCCCTGAGGAAGAGGCTTAGAGCTTCGGTCTGCAGGAGTCATAGGAGCTAACAAAGCAAGGAGGAATTGAAAGAACATTCCAGCTATAGGATCAATACCACAAGATCCTACCACTCTTGTTTATATTTCCTTTGTAGTTACTTTTCAAAATCCACATAGATCATTTGGCTTGTGCTATCGTGTAGTGTATATTACCTAGTCTTGCTATTTCTTTTTAAAAGGGATTTTTTTTTTTAATTTAAGAACAGGTTCATCTTCAGAAACAGAATAGATTTTAGTGAATTGATTCATATTTCCAAGCATTTTTATTTGCATTTAGATTTTTGGCACTATCTAGGTTTGAGAGACCAGTAGCCTGAGACCATAACCTCCTAGAGCCTTGATATAAAGAAATCTTTTATCCCCTGCCACTCAGCTGCTGGAGTTTGTGACTCTAGGAGTATCAGATATCATCACAATAGATTTTATTTATCTTTGCTGTGAGAAAATAGAGCTTGGAAGAAAAGATTCATAATGTCTAACTCAGAAAAGTTGGCCATTAAATCAATATGTTAAATTTAGAGCCAAACCTAGCATTTTTTTTTTCCTGTATGCACAGAGCCATGCATTAAATATGTATTAGCTGGATAGCTGAATGGACAAAAACATCATATTCTAAATTTTAAGTGCATTCACAACACTTTTAATATTTTGAAAATAAAAGTTTGGTAGCTGTTAATTTCTTCAGAGTTGTTTTTTCCTGGAGGCTGGAGGACTTGAACTTCTTTCTTCTGTCATGGATTTTACTGTACACACCTAACAGGAATGACAAATCAAGAGCTGACATGAGTTCGAGAGCAGCAAGCCTCAAAGAGAATAATTTGGCAGTTAGTGTTTCATGCTATTTTCAAATCTTCCCTGGCCCCTGATGCTATAAAAGAAATTTTAAATGGTAGATTCCTGTGAAGATTTAATAAAAATGAAAACAAAAATGGTCATACTATAAGCCCATTAGTCTTTCAGCCTCTCACTTTAAAACATCACTTATATTTCCTAAACAGTATCACTTTATTTCCTAGTTGTTGTTTTATTGAACATAGCTGGAAAATGTTTTATTTTACCCCTACTTTTTGAAAAAATGCTAAGTGAGAAAGTTTTTGATAAAAAATTGCTTTAACCTCCCTGCCACACTTTTGGTTGGCTTTCTGATTTTATAAGTACCAGCCTATCTTATATGTATGTGAAAAGGTATTTGGAAAACAAACCAAATAATCTGCAGGAACAGAAGAGGTGACTTTTGCCCCATCATTGGAAATTCAACTCAATGAGCAAAATATTGAGCATTTAGGCCCCGGAGATGGGAATATGAAATAAAAGATGGCCCCCTGCCTTTTCAGATTACCTAACCTTTAGAAATTAAAAAATTAACAAGGAGCTTTAGTTTTAATGTTCTTGAGGGCAGGAGCCTGTCTTCTCCACTTTCCTCTCCTTGCTCTCCTTTGTCAGAAGAAAAGTAGCCTTCAGATAGACCGTTTAGCCAGCACTTCCTACCAGGAAAACCAGTAGGGTTCAAAGAACTAGAGCTACTTCTCAGGGAGACTTTAGGCATGTTTAGAATACCAGAGATGAGGGAGGGAATGAGTAACAATCTATCATAATCTTTTATGTTCCATTTTTTAAGATTATTATATCACAGTTTAGGCTCATTTCAGAAAGGATTTTTAAATTTAAATTTATGTCAAATGTACTGAATAAGCCTTAATTATTAAAGTGTCATGTAGAAGTAGCAGAAGCTTTTTGACAATATTCACAAAGACACAAAAGCCTTCTCTTAAGATCTCACCAAGATTTAGAAATGTAATATTCCAAACCATTATATTTTATACTTGATCTTCCTGTCACTTGTTTCTTAATAGGGTAATGTTCTAACAAGAGAGTTACAAAATCTGGCCACTTGCTTGGGTACAAGCTGAGACCTGAGAAGACAGTATCGATCAGTATATCCTCTTTAGCACTAGTAACAGAACATTGGACATTAAAACGTCAATGATCCTCAACCTTGAAATTATAAATTATTACTGATTCCTTTCCTCTTCTCAAGCATTCTCTTTTGTAGTGAATGTTCTTGGTAGAGTCATTATTTACAATGTGGAGCTAGGTAGTAATAGCCATTCTTATTTTTTGGAATTATCAAGCTTTATAAAAACAGGATAATAGCATAATAGAAGAGTTTTATTGTTGCTACAAAATGCTGAATTTGGTGTGTGTTTATCTGTGTGTGAGTGTGTGAGCATATGTTTGTTTCAATTTAACAAATATGTATTGAGGGCCTCTTCTAAGGCATTGTGCTATTTTCTGGACAATTCAGAGATAAATAAGATATAATCTTCTCAGTGAAATAGAAATAATAACCTCTTTAAATGCACCATTGGCCCAGGAAACAGTAATCAACCACATTTACAAAGAAGAGCAGTGATAATTCATTCTCTTATAGGAATTTCCCTAGTGAACATTCTTCCATGCATGTACATGTGAACAATGGCAGGTTCCCTGGCTGTTTCGTTTACTTCCGTTCCCCCAGCACCTAACAGTGCCTAACCCATAAATCAGTCTCATAATTATTTTAGAGCAAGTGCTTGAGTAAATGAAAGTGATCCATGATTATGTGAGAAAAAATCAGCTACTGATCATAATATGTTACAAATTTTTAGTGGATTGAAAGGCCTATGACCATGATATAGGTAACTGTGCAAACTATCATATAAAGCAAAGACCTAGAGATCTATGGTTGAAATAAAGACGATTAAGGGATTTTTCTCTAAATATATGATGGGTATAATGAGCCTGTATCTGCATTGGTTAAGATAGAACTAGAATTGCTAGGTAAGAGTAATTTTTGCTCCCCACCAACACCAACCTTAGAAAAACAAGTTAAGCTCATCTTAATGAAGTTTCGAACAATGCAGTTGGACCAATAACTGGACATATGACATCATGGAAGTATCAAAGGAGAAGAAAATACAAAAATGTCAATTGAGTTGCAAGTTCAACTTGTCTCTTAAGGCCCCTTCTGAGTGTAACTACCTCTCATTTTTATGAGGCTGTAAAGGCCTTATAGCTTAAGAATCGTTTAAATGTATTAATAATAGGTTTTTTGTTTTGTTTTGTTTTGTTTTATATTATCAAACAAGGGACATAAAGGGAGAGATTGAGTATAGGAGAAATTCCATTTAAACTATCGATTCTTAGCACACTTTAAGTTCTTAAAGTTCTGATCAGTATGATGTATTAGCAAAGACCTCTAGAGTGAAGGAAAAGATTTGGTTAGGAGTCACAGCTTGCCACAAGCTGTGTTCCTTGGACAAGTCATCTGATCTCTCTTAGCTCAAGTTTTTCACCTGTAAAATGAGGGGTTTGTACTGCATAATCTCTGAGGTCTCTTTCAGTTCTAAAATATTATAAACCATTTATGATTTTCTCCTTTAATTAAATGTATTTCAGTAGAACCATGAATAGAATTGTATTTCAATAGAAATATGTTCTTCTTCAGTGGATTTTCCTAGAAATATTTTGTCATGTGTACCACAACTAGAGTAAAACTCAAATCTAGTTATGCTCTCCCAAGGGAGAAAGCTATCATTTCTGTATAATTGAGAAAATGTTGCTTTATCTACTGTTTTTTGTTTCCATCTCTGAACTGCTAAAAGAAAAACTTTTGCAGTTGATGTTTTGAGCATATCTGATGACTTTAATTTCATGGAGACTTGGGGGACAACTGATTTTAAAATCATTACATTTCTGTGCTCGTCCTCTTCTGCAGTCTTTCTCCATAAAGGACTCAGCTGTACTAATGTCCTGGCCCTGCATAATGCCATCTGCCTCCCTTGACATTACTCAGACACACTGTTTTTACAGTTATTATTTCTACAACTGAAGGCAACTGAATGCCCTTTCTTCATTAAAATTACTACATATTCACCAATTTATTCAGCAAAAACAAATTGTGTCTGCTATATGCCAAGCATTATTTTCTAGGCACTTGTGATACATCAGTGAATGAAATAGAACTGAAAAGGAAGTCCCTGCCTTCATGAAACTTACATTCTTTTTGGAGGAGATAGAAAGTAAATTAAGAAACATAATAATTTTTGACAGATTGAATATGGGATGTAAGAGACTGTCAAGGTTGACTCTTAAGACTTTAAGAACTGGAAATTTGAAACCTCCACATGGAATAGGGCTTTGCTGTAGGGGTGAGGATTAAGAGAGTAGAACAGGAGTTGCTTTGGAACATTCTGAGTTTGATGTGTCCAGTGGAAATATCAAATAGGAAATTGGATCTATGAGTCTAGATGGAGATAATGAATTTGTAAAGTGTTCAGTGTAGATGGTACTTAAAGCAATGAAACTAGATTCAATCACCAGAAGACCAACTGAGTTGTGTAACAGAAGAGGACTAAAGACTGAGCTCTAGGACATTCCAAAGACCTTGGGGAGAAGAGGAGAAAGCACAAAGGAGCTGAAGAAGGAGCAGTCAGAGCAAGAGGAGGAAAACCAAAAGTCTGTAGTGTCCTGAAAGCCACATGAAGAATGATCAATTATGTCAAATGCTGTTGATAGAGCAAATAAGATGAGGATGAGATTTGATCATTGGATTTAACAACATAGATCAACAATATATGTGCATTTCTTTTCTGTTGATCTCCTGTTTTATGTGTTCAGGAATTATTAGCTTATTTTTTGTTCATTTTTGGAAGGGCTGCTGACCAGGTCACTGACATGATACCTGTCATCATTTGGAATTGGCCTTTGTTTCTTTGAACTGTTTATGATAGGGCTGCCTAAAAGTGATGCCACCTTATTAGTCAGGGTTCTCAAGGGAAACAGAACCAACAGGAGATATTTGTAAATATTACGAGATTTTTATAAGAATTGTCTCAGGCGACTGTGGGGATACACAAGTCCACATTCTGAAGGGCAGCCTGAAACCTGGGAACTTCAAGGAAGATTTTCAATGAATTCCCCAGGATAAGCAGGCTGGCTGAAGTAGAGATAGAATTCTCTCTTCTGACTGCTGAAATTATCACTTCTCCTTATAAAACCTTCAACTGATTGGATGAGACTTCTCTCATTGTTGAAGGCAGTCTCCTCAGTTGATTGTAGATGTAATCAGTCATAGATGCAATTAAATTACTGATGATTTAAGTCCATGAAATGTACTTGCAGTAAGAATCAGGACAGTGCTTGCTTGACCAAACAGCTGAACACCATGACATGACATGACACATGAACTTAAACATCACAGCCACTTACCCAGTACCAGAAAAATGTTGAACAAATCAAATGTTAGCCATAATTACCTAGTAGGGATAGGAGGACAGTGCTAGGGCTTGGTGTTAGATAGAAATCTAAGTAGAATAAGGTTGATATTCTTAAAGTCATGGGTTAATAAGTGGAGTAGAATGCATTCAGTGTAATTAATTCTAGACAAGAAGGTACTAAAATTCTCCTGGGAAGGGATGTGGACACATTATTTTAGGAAGAGCCATATAAATGAAAGAAACTCTGGACTTGCACCTAACTTTACAAATAGTCTTTAACAAAGGAGTAGATGAGAGTTAAAGTTTTGTGGAATGGAAGGGGCCAGGAATGGGTTTCCCAAAGATGGGGAGGACATGGCAGCTGTGCAGTGGCAATGATGGCAGTGATGGAGCGCACACCTGACTTTGAATGAGCAGTGCTGGGACTGGACCGGTGGAGCATAAGCTGGAGGAAACGACCGCCACCACCCAGGTTTTGATTCCCACCATGACCATCATACAGTTCCGGTTATTTAAAGTTTGTACCTGCCTAGCAACAGTATTCTCATTCCTAAAGAGATTACTGTGCATATCTGACAGAGGACAGAAGTTTAGTGGAGACCAAAGAACTCTGCCAACCACAGTTGATTGATTATTCATCAGTTCCTAAGCAGACAGATGTTGAAGAGTGGACTTCCTGGGATGAAGATGTACCCACAAGTGTAAAGATTGAAGGAGGGAATAGGAACATAACAAAAAGCCTTGGAACAGCTGGAACCTGACTATTTTAAGGCATGACATCAATGATAAGGATGACTCAGAAAATCGTTATTAAGAAGAGAGAGCCATTAAATTTTGGCATCCCAGATGGTAGCACAGGTTTCTCTAATAGATTAGCAGCTACACAAAATATGCCTTTTAGTCATCAGTCTGTGTGACTTAGATACCTGTCAAGAAAATACCAATGCATGGGAGGAAGAAGGTGTGGCCTGACAAGCAGAAGTTGTTCTGAGGCAGTAGAAAATAGCAGACAGAGAAAATAGAGCAGCAGAACAACAAAGGGAGAAAATGGAAGCACAATGAAGAAGGAACAAAACAAAATTGGTGCGAAACTTTCATAACAAATCATCTTCAGATACCATAGTGCCAGTATGAGAAATCTGAGTTCCACAACTATAGGCATTGGGCAATTTGATGTAATTATGAATTCCAAAAATATTTGGATCATGCTTGTAAACTGATCTGTTAATCTGGGCATGATTAAGTTATGATTAGAGCATTGACTGGGGCACATCAGGAGGGCATTGAGCCCCAACCACTTGGTGGGTGGGGAAAGAAAATAAAAAAGGCATCACAAAGAACAGAGTTGCAGCAGTTTTTGAGAAGCAGTTTTGATGTTGGAGAGAAGGCCCCAGGAGAAGAGAAGCGAGCCATTCGCCTGATAGTTTTAGCTGACCTTGTGGAGGAACCAGAAGAGCTAAGCCCAGAGAGAAACGCAGCCCCGGGAAGAGAGGAACCCAAGAAGCCTGAACCCTGGCACACTTGGTCTTGCTCCAACATGTGGCAATGGACTTTGGTGAGAGAAGAAACAACGCTTTATGGCCTGGTATCTGTGGACTTCTACCCCAAATAAATACCCCTTATAAAGACCAACCCATTTTTGGTATTTCACATTAGCACCCCTTTGGCTGACTAATACAACAACCAAGCAACATTTATATGAATTCAAGAATATTTTCAGAATACAGATGCACTGCTTGATTTTAATGCGGTCATCAGGTCACCTGGGGCACCCAGATTCTCCCAAAGTATTTTTAACTCAACTTAAAAAAAAAAAAAAAAGACTTATGAGACAATATTTTATTCAACGTGCTACAAATATGAGAGTTCATTGCTATAGAGAAATAATTACAACATTTCTTTTAAATTGAAATGGAATTATGTTTATTACAACATTAAGCAATTTGATGATTTTGGTTTTCATTAAAGAAAATGACATTAATTGCAATAATTCTATTATTTTTAAAAGTTTTGTGGGAAATGGAGCCATTAAAATTATTTTTGTGATGAATATTCCCCTCCCCCCCCACCCCCGAGATGGCTACCTCATCTGTTTGCTTTCTGTTTTGTGGTTGTTTTTGTTCAATGTCTGCTCATCTGCTCATTGTTTGTCTTCTTTAGGAGCCACTGGGAAACAAACCCAGGACCTCCCATGTTGGAGGCAGGCACTCAACTTCTTGAGCCACATCTGCTCCCTGTGATAAGTATTTTTGATAAAAGAAAGGCATATGGGTTTCTGCAAAAGGATAAAGCAGAGATATAATGTAAAAGTTTGTTATTTGAATTAGGATATCAGAATCTCTTGAATCAATTTGAAATGCCATTTCTAAAGACACAATTCATTAGATATACTAAAATCTTATCTAATAACTTGAAATCAGGCTTGGAAGAAGTATAATCATTTGCATTTCTGGAATAAGAAAATTCATAGAAATAAAATTATGAAGTATGATAGTTAAGAGGAAAAAATGTTTAAACTCAACACTTCATTAGAATTAGCTGCCTCAGCTTGAGATGATAACTCTTGAAATCATCACACATCACTTGGGAACTATATGATAATGAAAGAGAAATCAAATGTAGATATCACTGTAGTGCATAATTTTTCAGAGGTGATGAAATTTATGAAAGAAGAATATATATTTTTTCAACTACGCAATCAAAAGGTCCACCTTTTCTTCAGTTTTAGAGTTTTTGTTTTTCTTAATTCAACTCCTGACTTACCCCTTGTTTTGTTTTTTGCATCAAAAATATTAAGGCATAATGTTATGCTGAATATAGACTTTTGGAGCCTTGCAATTTGTTAAAACAATGAAACATGATTTTGTGTGTGCATTATACATCTGTATACATATATATATGTAGTACATAATAAAGTAAATAAAAGTCATTAAGTTAAAGTCATAAAGTTAATAAAGTCATTAAGCTACAAATTAATATGTGTTTTTTAATTTCTTGGTTTTGATTTCCAATATAATAAATACTGATAGATATAACCCACATAATCAAAAGCCCTTTGGAGTCATCCTTATTAAATTTTAAAATGTGAAGGGGTCTTGAGCCCCAAAAGTTTGAGAATTATGCTCTACATTGCTGCATTTTATTCCTGAAATTGTCCCTTGCTTAAAGGAATAAGCCCAGCTTGACCAATCTGTACAGGACTTTATCACAAAGGCATTTATCCCACATCTATCAAAGAACAATGAGTAGAACACAGCAAAGGCAGTGTGTGTATTACTGTCACTGCAGCTGATTGTGGTCACCCCAAAGCTGACTTGGACAAGCATTGCTCCGTCAATGAGCATCTAAATTCATTCATTCATTGGACAATTGTTCAGGGCCTTTTTTTTTTTTTTTTTTGGCCAGGCATGTGGTAAGTGATACAGATGCAAAATAGAATAAGACATAGCTTCTGAAGCAGACCTTGGAAGTTAAGATGACTCAGTGCCTGCCTGTGACTGCCACTGAAAAACTCTGGCTACAAAACATTTGGGCCATGAGATTCTAATGATTCACTGAGAAGAAAAGAGGCCATAAAGTATGAGGATATCAAACTTTGAATTTGACTGAAATTTTAATGACACTAGGAATATGCAAAGTAATTTATTTAGCTTTTGTCTTGCCTGCTGTATGTCAGGCACAATCCTAGGTTTTGAGGACACACATAAGTATAACATATAGGTTCTGCTGCAGGTAACAGAATGGGGTCATGAAAGATATGTTTCAGTAAAATCAAATAATCTTTTCAAATGCTGCACAGATGTCTAGTAAGCTAAGGATTGGTAGGTCATAGGTGAGCTCATCACTGGGCAGTTGAAGATTTCAATGTTGTGTTAAAGAATAAATCCAAAAGGAAGACAAATTACCTGTTTAAAGAAGGACAGATAAAGCAGTAAAAGACAATGTTATATTAGTTTCCAAGCTATAGCCACCAATGAATTCAGCATTAGGCTCTTGCCTGGGGTGTTTATTGTGTAGTCCTTAATTCAGGGAATGGAAGGTTCTAGAAACAAACAAAACTTGGGAGGTGCTTTAGTTTCCTAGGCTGCTTAAAGCAGATATCATGGGTTATACCATGGCTTAAACAGTGGGAATTTATTAGCTTACAGTTTGAAGCCAAAAAAATGTCCAAATCAAGGCATTATCAGGGCAGTGCTTTCTTCCTGAAGACTGGCTGCCAGCGATCCTTGTCTTCTCTGCCACATGGCAAGGTACATGGTGGCGTCTGCTGGTCTCTCCCTTCTCTGGGTTTCATTGCTTTCAGCTTCTTGCTTCCATGACATTCTCTCTCTCTCTCTCTCTCTTTCTCTCTCTCTCTTCATTCCATTTACAAAGGACTCAAGTAATAGGATTAAGACCAATCCTGAATGAGGTGGGTCACACATTAACTGAATTAGTCTCACCAAAAGGTCCTACTTAAAATGGGTTTACATCCATAGGAATGGATTAAACTTAAGAACATGTTTTTCTGAGGTACATACAGCTTCAAACCACCACAGAGGATAAGCCATAAATTTAGCCTTTTTCCCCTGTCTCTTTAATTAAGGCTAGATAACAGATACAGATGTAGAGAGCTAGATTATTTTCAAAGAAGGCAGAAGGAGAGAAATTTTCTTCTAAGCTCTCAGTGGCCACCCTTATTCCTTTCCATAAGACAAAGAAAGAATATTTCTTCTCACCACAGTAGCAGGGTGATTAGCTTCAAGTCCTGGGTCACAGTAAAGGCAGTGGGAATGAGGAGCAAGAAAGGAGAATGTAGACCAAGGAAAAGATGTGTCTTTTCCCCCTTTTTCTAGACCCTCAGGTGCTCTCTCTTCATTTTTCTTCTATCATTTTAGATAGAGATAGGAGGTTTTCAGGACAAATAGACAAACTCAGAGAAGAAAATCAGGATACGTTTGAGCTTTGTGGTAGAATATGAAACGTACAGGGGCCGGAGGAGGTTCAAGCTATTAGGCGCCTCCCTCCTACATGGGACGTTCTGGGTTCAGTTCCTGGTGCCTCCTGAGAAGAAGATGAGCACACAATGAACAGACCCAGAGAGCAGACAGTGAGCACAAAAACAATGAGGGGCATTGGGGGAAGAAATAGGTAAAATAAATCTTAAAAATATGAAACATACAGATATTAGAGAAAAGAAATCAAGACAAAAGCACAGTACAATAAAAGGCAAGAAAAATTGGAGGTCTCCCAAACTCACTATTACCACCTCCAATGCGATCTTAAAGGACAAAGACCATGTGGTACAGTTGTTTGCCTTCTCAATGGAGCAAGCAAATGCTTTACAAATAGGGCTCGGCAGGAGTGAAGTGATGGGGAATGCATGGGAGGAGGTTCACCTGGGGCATACCTATAAGCATATAAATGTGTTCAAGTGTTCATGGGGCATTGTCACAGTGGGTGGAGATTTACACAATAACCCAAAGAATATCGAATTCCCATCCTGGGGAGCTTTGGTACATTCTCTAATCGGACAGGAAGAATCCCCTGAGACCTTAGCAGTGACTAGTGAAGGAGGATGGCCCATTGATGAGCCCTTGATATTGATAACTGTACTTATGAACCTTTTCTTTTGAAATTGAAACTTAGCCTAGTATTATAGATTGCCTATGAGTTTCCTCCTGAGAGCTTCCTTGTTGCTCAATGTGGCCTCTCTCTAAATCAAACCAGCATGGGAAATGACTCCTGGGAATGAACCTCCCTGGCACCAAGGGATTACTACTAAGCACCAACTAGCAATGCAACTGGAAAAAGACTTTGATCAGAAGAGGGAAAGGGTAAAAACAAATGAGTTTATTTGGCTAAGAGACTTCAAAGTGAATCGGGAGGTCATTCCAGAGGTTCGCTTATGCACGTTTCAACAGGATCTCATTGACTTCCAGAATAAATATTGCCTCAAATAGTGGGGCTCCTGAGGGCTCTGGAGACATCCAGACACTATAGGCAGTGCAGATGGCTCAGGAATCTGGTGCCCTGCCAGTGAGCCCTACTTTGGAATTTATGCTCCCCAGTGTGACAGAGTTGAACTCAGTTGTGGTTTCCCTACACGGCTCTTCTGCCCCTTCTATCTGAATCTATAGTTAGTACTAGAGTTGATAGGTGTATGTCCAAGAGACTTAAATCTTCATGTGCCAGCTGGGCCCTGAGTCTCAACAGAGTTGCAACACCTACTCTCCAGTTCATTGGATTTACCCAGGAAAACTAACAAGGAGATGATGATGGACAATGACCATCCCAGGAAGAGAGAGAGTCCACAATTGCAAGCAAGATAGTCCCATCAATCTGCTCAATGGGATCAAGCCCCCTTTCATTTAGAGGTGGAGTGGGCATCACCATCCCAGAATCCTCAGGAGTGGGAAATGAACGATGGACTAGGGTAGACTTACTGTTATTCTACCATAGACTTATTGTGATTCTAGCAATGGAAGAACTTTTATCATTGATGTGGAGGCAGTGACCACTAGAGGTTCTGAGGGAAGGGAGAGGGAAATACAGGTATAGTATGGGGACATTTTTGGAACTTGAGAATTGTCCTGAATGACATTGCAATGACAGATACAGGCCATTATGTATCTTGTCACAGCTTACAAAATTGTGCAGGTGAGAGTGTAAACTACAATGTAAACTATAATCCGTGCTTAGTGGCAAGGCTCCAAAATGTGTTCATCAATTGTAACAAATGTACCACACTAAAGAAGGATGTTGTTAATGTGGGAAAATGTTGGAGGGTTAGGGAGCGGGGCATATGGGAATTCCCTGTATTTTTTATATAACATTTATGTAATCTAAGTATCTTTTTAAAAATTAAAAAGTGTATTAAAAAAAAAAAAATGAATAGGGCCAGTTAAATAATTAACACAAGCAAATGCTGAAATTACACTTTAAAAAATTAGTTTAAACAAACAACCCAAGATGGTAAGATGAATATCAAACATATTTCAAAGGATGGGCTTTGCTATTTATGGAATCTTTATGCATCTTTGTATTCCATTTAAGGGAAGAGAGAATCCAGGAAATAATTAGGACTCAGTGACTGCTTTGGCCAAGGGCTTTCTAGCCCACATGAGCACAAAAGGGACCTGATTACTGGGCAGTCGCTCAATAACAGTATTTTTTCCATTTGGGTCTCCTTAGTTTTTCAAATGGTGTTTTATTCAACGACCCACTGGAACACCAGTGCACCACAATAGCACCTTTACTAATTCAAACTCGTTTCTGATGGGTTGAAGCAGCATTTCACAGGCTGGTACTAATGCAGTGTTTTATGTATGAAGCTGAAATTTTAAATTAATTCACCAGTAACTTCGTAACCTCTCTTTTCTCAGAAACATGATTCCGGTGACAGAATTCCGGCAGTTCTCAGAGCAGCAGCCTGCCTTCCGGGTGCTGAAGCCATGGTGGGATGTGTTTACTGATTACCTCTCGGTAGCCATGCTGATGATCGGCGTGTTCGGTTGTACCTTACAGGTAAGTGTCTAGACCCATGGCAGAGTGGAGAAACAGAGTGAGAAAACAAGCCAATAACACCCCTTAAAGGAGTTGACTGTGTGATATTAACCATGTAAAAATACTAGTTGCTATTCTCTACTCATATATGGTGTCTATAATCATGCCAGGAAGCAGGAAAAACTTTTTATTTTTTTTTAAAGATTCCTTGTGTTACTTTCCAGTGCTGCAATTCTACCATATAAAATGACCACAGAAAAATTATTTGCTTTCCACCCCAATTTTTGTAACTAAGTTTTTGTTTTTTTTAAATAAAATTTTATTGAAGCATATCATTCACACATGAACATACATAAGCAATAAGTGTATAGTAAAAGTTGTGAACTTACAAAACAAACATGCATATTATCATAACCGGGCTTCCATACATCACCTCACCACCAACACCTTGCATTGTTGTGAAACTTTTAACACTTATTTACTGATCTTTGCTCATAAGGTAAATATGGCACTTGTAAGATTTCAATGAGCCCAAACAGCAGTTGACTTTAGTCAAGTAATGTTTGATGTCTCTAACATCAAAGGGATCCCTGATATTTCAAAGCTGTCTTTTCAGTGAAATGTAGCATGTATATCCACAATGACATTTATATTGCCAGAATGAAAACTTTTGCTTTCCCTTACCTCTAATACTTGCTCCTGATATTCAGGAATAATTAACATTTTGATGAGATAGCATTATTTTACCCAGTATATAGTTCTGAATTAGAATATAACCAAGTCAAAATTGCTTTTTATTCTATATTGATGCTACATATTCATATATTGAATCCAGATTTTTTCATACATGCTATGTGCCAGATGCCATGCTTTGAGAACATAAACACCTATAAGTAGTTTATGTTCTAGTGGAGAACCAAATAAACAATTAGAAAAGGTTTATTTTATTATGATAGAGGCATCCGAAGGTACTATGGAAGCACAGAAGAGAGGCAAACTACTTGCCTTGGGAGCAAGAAAAAAAGTGATGGTTGAATTAAAACTTGGAGAATCAACCAGAGTTAGTCAGGTTGAGGGATCTGAGAGTTGGAGAAGGTCCCAGGAAGAGGAGAAAGAAAGCACCAAGTCATGGATAATGAGAAGGAGCATGACATCTTTGGGAAACTGTAGGTAGGATTGGCACAGATTAGGTGTAATCAGTATGAAAGTTGGAGCCATGCCTATCAATGGAATCACCCAGGGAGAGTGTGGAAAGTGAAATGATGCAGGAATAACATTAAAGAGTGAATAGAGGAAGAAGAGGAGCTTCCAAAGTAGACTGAAAAGGAGCAGCCACAAGGACAAGTAGAAAGTAGGAGTGTCTCCGAAGTCAAAGGAAGATGTGTTCTGTGATGGCGATATAACTAACTCATGAACTGTGTTACTGTCCTTGAGCTGCCAAAACAAATTACCCCAAACAGGTGGCTTAAAAAAAAAAAAGAAATGTATTGCCTCACAGTTCTTGAGACTAGAAGCCTGAAATCAAAGTGTCTGCAAGCTTGGTTCCTTTTGGAGGCTCTCAGGAGAATCTGTTCTATGCCTCTCCCCTAGCTTCTGGTGGTTGCCAGAAGTTCTGGACATTCCTTGGCTTGCAGCTGCAGTGCTCTAAGCTCTGCCTCCATTGTCACATGGCCCTTCCTCTGCATATCTCTGTCTCTAAATCTCCCTCTTCTTATAAGGACACCAGTCATTGGATTAGGACTCACCCTAGTTGTGACCTCAACCTAACTTGGCTACATTTGCAAAGACCCTATTTTCAAATAAGGTTACATTCACAGACACTGGGGGTTAGGACTTGAACATATCTTTTGGAGGACACAATTCAATCCACAGCATAGAGAAAGAAGAAAAAAGTGGCAACTGCATCATTAGCAATTTAGACAGTCTCAGTGGTTGGAAGGGTGGGTGAAAGTTAAAGTAGACGCCATGGGGTAGATGTGACTTTCAGGTAGGTCAGCTGAGAGGGAGAGCATCTAGGGAGAGAGAACAATAGTTATAAGTGGTGCAATGTGGAAAAAAAGGCTGTTTTAAAGTTAATTTTCATAATAGTTAATACATAGTGCTTCCTGTATGGCAGGCACTGTTCCGAACACTTCACACATATTAACTCATTTCATATTCATGATGATCTTAAGATGTAATTACTATTATCATCCCCACTTACGAATAAGATAACCGAGGTGCAGAAAATTTGAGGAAGGCTCCTAGGGTGAGCAGCAAAGTCTTTATTCAAACCCAGGTACTTTGGCTCCAAAGTCCTTGTTCTTAATCCCTAATATCATGCTGCTGTCTTATAGTCTGAAAAAGGACTGCTAAGAAAAAAAGAAAAAGGATACTAATGATAAAGTAGCTTGAAAGAATATAAATTTATTCATAAATAAAGCAAATATTTATTGAAGAACCTACTGTGAGCCAGGCACTGTTCTAGGTAACAGGAATTATCAATGGAGGAAAAAATAAAAGACAAAAATGCAGCATTTGAGAGCTTAAATGTATGGGAAAAACAGTGAGCAAAATAAAATCCATTAGTAAATTATATAATATGTTAGAAAGTGAAACAAACAATGGGGGAAATATAAAGCATGCAGGGATGGTTGGAAGTCCATCGCATGGGATGGCAGTTGCTGTCATCAAATAGGGTGGTCTGGAAAGGCCTCACTGAGGAGGTGACTTTTGACCAAGAAACTAAAGATGAGGGAACAGGTCATGCAAGTGTCTGGGAAGGAGCCTTCCAGGAAAAGGCAATAGCAAGAGCAAAGGGTTAACAGACACCTTTCCCCTTCTGCAGGAGAACTTGACCTTTTACTTTCTCTTAACTTTTTAGCTGTTTCCCTAGAGACCTGATAAAGGTAGAATGTGAGCTGTGTTACTAGGCAACATTGCTTGTGATATAAATGACTGCTGACTGGTCAACTGCATCTCAGTGGGAGAACAACAGTGCCTGATAGGAAATCATATCATTGGACTTCTGTGATTGTGGTGACACTTGTAACTGGCCATGTCTCTTGACACTTGGAAGATATATTTACTGAGTTATAAGAGAGCTTGGCTTCTTTGGGGCATAAGGCTTTTAAGCCAGGGTAAGTCCTGAACTTGATTTCTTTTCTTTGTACCTGAGATGATACAGGGAGAAGGGGTTTGGGGAGAGACTAACTCCTTGGCAGCAGTGTGGCTTGCTCCATGGACAGTTGTGAAAATTCCTCCAAAGAGGGAAGGCCTGAGGCTGCTTTGCTGGAAGCTGCTATTAGTGAATCTGGTGTCAAGGGAGGTCTGTGATAATTGTATGAGTCTGACTGTTGAAGTGAATATAGAAAGACCCCTGGTGGTGGTATAGGCCTGTAGCAGGAGTATCCCTGGCATGTTGAAGGAAAAGCCACCCTGGCCAGTGTACTAGAGCCATGTGCATGAGAAGAAGACTAGTAAAGAATGAGGCCCACAAGGCAACAGATGCCAGGTCATGAAGTGCCTTGTAGGCCTCTATAAGGTTTTGGCTTTGCTCTGAGGGAGATGATATGTTGTGAAGGCATTGAACAGAGGATTGTCCTTATTTGACTTATGTTTTAATAAGATCACTTTAGCTATTGTGTTGAGAATTCAGTGCTGGGCACAAGGATGGAAGCAGTGGAGATTATTTAGAAGGCCAGTGCAATAATCTAGGCAGGAGATGAAGGTGTCTTGGACCAGGGCTAAACAGTGATTTTGAAGGACAAATATCAAGATTTGCTGAAAGATTGAATGTGGGAAATGAGAGGAAAAGAGAAATCAGGGATGGCTCTAAGGTTTTGGGGCCTGAGTCACTGGAAAAAAGTTTGTCTTTATACCTGCTAAGTTTGAGATATATGTTAGACATCAAAGCAGATATATCAGTAAGCAGATGGATATAAGACTCAGGAGTTTTTAGTTTTAGTTTCCTCATTGTTAAAGCATATACCATGTAATTGGTTGGCATAAACAATGGGAATCTATTGGCTCAAGGTTTCGAGGACAGGAGAAGTCTAAAATCAAGGGCTCCCTCTTGCTTTCTCTCTTTGTGACCTTCCCTATAAAGCTTCAGTAATAAGATTAAGACCCATCCTGATTCAGCTGGACCATACCTTAACTGAAGTAACCTCATCTAAAGGTCTTACTTACAAGAGTTCACACACACAAGAATGGATTAATTTTAAGAATGTGTTTTTCTGGTGTACATAACTCCAAACCACCACAGTGATGACTGTTTTTCTGGATCTAGGATCCATGTGGAAAGATTATCCTTGATTTGGGTGGGGGGGGCTTCTTCCACCAGAATTGGAATGATGGCTACAGATGCATTTTATTTGCGGGGAGGGGGGTGGCAACAGAATAATGGGAGTTTATACCTAATGGCTTCTGGTTTCCCTGTGAAGTAGAAAGTGACACAAGTGCAGAGAGATTGGGGCGTGGGGGGTGGGCACAATGTGGCAAAAAGGAGGGTGGTGGAATAGTAAATGGAACCTTTGATGATATTATTAAGATGTGGACTCATTTCTGAATAGAATCATTTAAATATCCTATTTAGATGAGGCCAAATTGAATCACAGTAGGCCTTAATCCATATGACCGGAGTTCTTACAAGCAAGAGAAATTCAGATGCAGTCAGTTAGTAGAAGCCAGAAGTCAGCGGAAATTAGAGGAGCAGACACAAGGAGAGAGAGAAATGGCCATGTGATGGAGGGTTGCTGGAACACTACAGATTCTAGGAAAAAGCAAGTCCTGCCAATACATTGATGTTGGACTCCTAGCCTCCACAACCATGAGACAATAAAAATCCTGTTGTTTAAGCCAACTGGTTTGTGGTATTTGTCATAGCAGACTTGGCAAAACCAAGATAGGAGGTGACAAAGATCACCGGGAGGACTGTACATCTATCTTTATTATTGTGACATGGCACATTGCTTTAGGATCTGCTTAGTAAGCACAGGGAATTGTTACTCTTGTTTACATATTCCACGGCAGGATAAAATCCAGAAAAGAGAAACCATATAGAATATCTGTAAAGACCAGTAGTTGACTTGGAACAAAATGAATGAAAACAAGAGAGTATACTATGAAAATGTCCATAAGGAACATCATTCAGGAGATGTGTCTGCAGTGAGTTCAGGAGTGAATTCAAGCTCTACTTCAACATATATCTACACCTTGGTCAGAATCATCTTCCCGGAGCACATCACAGTCAGGTCTTTCTGCTGTACAGAAGCTTTTGGTGTTCTACTCTCACCACCCTGTCCAGAACCACTCCCATTGCTGCCCATATCCAGTGTCTACTCCTGAAATTGGGAACCTGTGCCCTTCACACATAGACCTTTTTTTCCCTTACAGCTTTCAAAAAGAAAACTGACACCAGTTGTGACAGGGTCTAGAAAGAGTTGAGATGGTCAATGTTCTAAAAACAAATGAGATGCCCCTAAGGAATGTTGTGTCAGAATATTAAGGCTAAAGGTCCCAGAATTCATATGGGGTGGGCCATTCAATTAGACAAACATCCCTGAGCATCAATGATACTCAGGCACTGTGCTGGGTGCTAGATGCTGAAAGAGAAATACATTACAGCCTTTGCCTCAGACAGCTAACAGTCTAAAAGTTGAAGACACACATAAACAATGCCATTCAATACCTAAGTGCTTTAAATAGTGGTAGACTTCAAGAGCACTAATCCAATGTTGTCATCTCAGCCACTGGAGGTTAGAGATTAAGGAGGTGATAATTGAGCTAAGTATCAAAGAACGTGTGTATAAAACCAAAATACAGAGTTCTGAGAAGATGGCACCGGAGTAGGCAGGCAGGGCACGGCTCTCTCACAAAAACAATGGAGAAAGGGCCAAAAGCTGTCCAAGGGACCTGCTTTGGGGGTCAGCAGACCAGGACAGTACTGCCCAACCCCCAGGAGGGTGAGGGACAGAGAGATGAAGAACCCGAAACAACAAGCACGAGCAGCCTGGATAAAACCCATGGCCCACTGCAGCTGAATGAGAGGGGAATGGATGTCTTCTTCCCTGGGAAAAGGGAGGGTGTGGCTAGGGAGGAGAATTCTCTTCAGTGAATTTGGCCAGCAGAACCCACTCTGAATCATGGCTCTGGCCAGACCAGAAACATGGGCAAGGGAGGTTGAAACACCTCTGTTGAAAGGTTCACTAATGAGTGCCACCTACTGGCTGGCTGAGAAACTGCAAGGAGTAAAACTACTTTTAGGTTTCTCTTAACCCAAACTCCTGGGAGAAAATCTGTGTCCCATTAGTGAATCTCTGGCCCGATTTTGATAACTAAGCTGGGCAATTTTAAAGACTTAGAATAAGTTGAACCAAAAATCAAATAAAAGCTGTGAAAAACCAACACAAGGCAAGAGAGAGAAACTGACTGTCAGAGTAAATTCACCAACATATTCAGATGCCTAGACATCAGCAAAAAATTACAAGCCATACTAGCAAACAGGAAGAGATGGCCCAACCAAAGGGGAAAAAACAAATATCTTGATGAGATACAGGATTTAAGACAACTAATCAATGGTAATCACACAAATCTCCCAAATCAATTCAAAGAATTGAAGGAAAATATGACTAAAAAGATAAAGGCTGTTAAGAAGATGCTGGTTCAGCATACAGAACAACTTGAAAGCCTGCAAAGAAAAGTCAAAGCTTATGGGAATGAAAGATACAATGGATGAGACTAAAAGTAGATTAGAGACACATAAAAGCAAATTCAAATTGATTGAAGATAAAACATCTGAACTTGAAAAGACTGAACAGAAAGAAAAAAGAGTGGGGAAAAAAAATGGAACAGGGTGTCAGGGAATTGAATGACAATGCAAAATGCACAAAAAATACACATTATCAGTGTCTCAGAAGGGCAAGAGAATGGAAAAGGAGCAGAAATAATATTTGATGAAATAATGACCAAAAACATCCTAACCCTTATGAAAGACAAATATCAATATCCAAGAAGACAAACACACCCCAAACAGAATAAATCCAAATAAACTTATTCTGAGAAACCTACAATTCAGAATGACAAATATCAGAGGTAAAGAGAGGATTCTGAAAGTGTCAAGAGAAAAGCAAAGTATCACATATAGGGGAAGCTAAATAAGATTAAGTGCTGACTTCTCATCAGAAACCATGGAGGCAAGAAGACAGTGATATGATGTTTTTTAGGTACTGAGAGAGAAAAACTGCCAGCCCAAAATTCTGTATCCAGCAAAACTGTCCTTCAAACACTAGGGTGAGTTTAAAGTCTTCAAAGAAAAAAACTGAGAGAGTATGTTACCAAAAGACAAGAATTACAAGAGATACTAAAGGGAGTGCTGCAGCCTGAAAGGAAAAAACAAGGGCAAGAAACTTGGAGAAAAGTGTAGAAATGAAGATTATTAGGAAAGATAAATTAAAGGTTAAAAAGACAGACATGGAAAGCAAAAGGATAAAATGGACGAAGTAAGTAATGCCTTTACAGTAATAGCAATGAATGCTAATGGTTTGAACTTCTCAAACAAAAGACATAGACTGAAAGAATGGACAGAAATACATGAGCCATCTATATGCTGTCTACAAGAGACTCATCTCAGACATAAGGACACAACCAGGTTGAAAGTGAAAGGTTGGAAAGAGATATTCCATACAAATAGTAACCAGAAAAGATCTGGAGTAGCAATAATATCGGACAAAATAAATTTTAAATGCAAAACTGTTTTAAGGGATGAAGAAGATCATTATATATTAATAAAAAGGGCAATTCAACAAGAAGAAATAACTGTAATATTTATGCACCTAACCTGGGTACCCTGATATAGATGAGGCACATACTGGCAAAACTGAAGGGAGAAATAGACATCTCTACAATAATAGAGACTTCAATACACCAATCTCTGCATTGGATAGAACATCTGGACAGAGGATAAATAGAGCTTGTATAATACATTTATAGAGCATTACACCCCCAAACAGCAGGATATACATTCTTTTCAAGCAATCATGGATCCTTCTCCAGGATAAACCATATGTTGGGTCAGAAGAAAGGTCTCAATAAATTTTAAAAGTTTGAAATTATACAAAATGCTTTGATCACAACAGAATGAAGCTGGAAATCAATAACTAAAAAAAGAAAATTCATAAATATATGGAGATTAAACAACACACTCTTAAGTAATCAGTGGGTCAAAGAAGAAATTGGAAGAGAATTCAGTAAATATCTTGAGATAAGTGAAAATGAGAACACAACATATCAAAACCTGTGGGACACCACAAAGGCAATACTGAGCAAGAAATTTATACCTCTCAATGCTTACATTTAAAAAGAAGAAAGAGCTAAAATTGAATATCTAACTGCACACCTGGATGAACTAGAAAAAGAACAGCAAACTAATCTCAAACCAAGCCAAAGGAAAGAAATAATAAAAATCAGACCACAAATAAATGAAATTGAGAATGAAAAAACAATAGAGAGAATTAACAAAACCAAAAGTTGATTCTTGAACAAGAGTAACAAAATTGACAAACCCTTAACTAGACTGATAAAGAAAAAAAAGAGAGAAGAAGCAAATAAATAAAATCAGAAGTGAGAGAGGAGACATTACCACTGATCCCACAGAAGTAAGAGAGATCATAAGAGGATACTATGAACAACTGTATGCCAAAAACCTAGACAATGTAGATGAGATAAATTTTCTAAACAACCTACACTCACCCTAGAAGAAACTGAAGACCTCAACAAACCAATCACAAGTAAAGAGATTGAAACAGTCATCAAAATCCTCCAAAAGATGAAATGCCGGGGACCAGATAATATCACATGTGAATTCTACCAATCATTCAAAGAAGATCTAATACCAATCTTGCTCAAGCTCTTCCAAAAAACTGAACAGGAAAGAATGGAACCAAACTCATTCTATGAAGCCAACATCACCCTAATACCAAACCAAATAAAGTTACTATGAAAAAAAAAATTACAGACCAATATCTCTAATGAATATAGACGCAAAAATCCTCAACAAAATACTTGAAAACTGAATCCAAAAGCACATTAAAATAATTATACACCATGGCTGTATTAGTCAGCCAAAGGGGTGCTGATGCAAAATACCAGAAATTTGTTGGCATTTATAAAGGGTATTTATACTATAAAAGCTTACAGTTACCAGGCCATAAAGCATAAGTTTACTTCCCTCACTGAATTCTGTTGCCACATGTTGGAGCAAGAAGTCTACAAGAGTTCCAGCTTCCTGGGTTCCTCTCTTCTTGGGGCTCGTTTCTCTTCAGGCTCAGCTGCTCTGCTTTCTCCACATGACCAGCTGTTGACTCTCAGGTGAACAGCTCATCTCTCTTCCTGAAGCCTCTGCCTGTATTTAATGGAGACTTCTCTCCTTCCTCATGTATCTGCTTCTCTGTGTGTTTACTTCCCAGGCTCTAGGATCAAAACTCCATCCTCTCATCTCTTGTGCAGTTTGGGACTCAACATCCTACTGACGTGGCCCATTCAAAGCCCTAATCATAATTTAATCACATAAAAATGAAACCTCTGAATCTAATATAATCTAATATGCCCAGAGGAACAAACCAATTTACAAACATAAAATCCAATATCTAATTTTGGAATTCATAAATAATGCCAAACTGCTACAATGACCAAGTGAGTTTTATACCAGCCATGCAAGGGTTTTTCAACACAGGAAAATCAGTTAGTGTAATGAACCACATTAATAAATTGAAGAAGAAAAATCACATGATATTATTGATTGGTCCAGAAAAGGTGTTTGACAAAATACAGCATCCTTTCTTGATAAAAATTCTCTAAAAGATAGGAAAAGAAAGAAGCTTTCTCAACATGGTAAAGTGCATATATAAAAACCTACAGCTAGCATTGTACTCAACAGTGAAAGACTGAAAGCTTTCCTGCTGAGATCAGGAACAAGACAAGGATGCCCACTGTTACCATTGTTATTCAGTATCATTGTGCTAGAAGTTCTAGCTAGGGCAATTAGGCTAGATAAAGAAATAAAAGACACTCAAATAGGAAAGAAAGAAGTAAAACTTTTGGTATTCACTGGGGATATTCTGTATCTAGAAAGTCCTGAAAAATCCACAGCAAAGCTACTAGAACTAATAGACAAGTTCAGCAAAATGTTGGCATACAAGATTAATACACCAAAATCAGTAGCATTTCTATACACTGCTGATGAGCAATCTAAGGAGGAAATCAGGGGGAAAAATTCCATTTATAATAGCAACTAAAAGAATTAAATATTTAGGAATAAATTTAACCAAAGTCATAAAGGACCTATATTCAGAAAACTACAAAACATTGCTAAAAGAAACCAAAGAAGACTTAAATTAATAGAAGGACATTCCATGTTCATGGGCTGGAAGAATATCATTAAGATGTCGATTCTACCCAAACTGATTTACAGATTCAATGCAATCTAAATAAAAATCCAACGGGAAATGGATGTGGCTCAAGTGATTGGACTCCCATCTACTATATAGGGTTCAATTTCCGGGGCCTCCTGGTGAAAGGCAAGCTGGCCCGAACAGAGAGCTGGCCCATACGAAGAGATGGCCTGTGCGGCATGCTAGCCTGTGCAGTAGTGCTGGCCCATGCAGAAAGCTGATGCAGCAAGATGACACAACAAAAAGAGACACAGAGGAGAGACAATAAGAGATGCAGCAGACCAGGGAGCTGAGACAGCACAAGAGATTGTGCCTCTCTCCCACTCCAGAAGGTCCTAGGATTGGTTCCCAGTGCCACCTAAAGAGAAGACAAGCAGACACAGAAGAACACATGGAGAGTAGACAGGGAGCACGAAACAATGGGGGAGGAGGGGAATAAATAAATAAATAAATAAATAAATAAATAAATAAATAAATAAATAAATAAATAAATAAATAAA
>JAKSZT010053881.1:6795321-6869506 GCA_026826555.1 Tolypeutes matacus
AAATAAATAAATAAATAAATAAATAAATAAATAAATAAATAAATAAAATGCCAACAGCCTTTTTTGTAGAAATGGAAAAGCCAATTATCAAATTCATTTGGAAGGGTAAGGGGCCCTGAATTGCCAAAAATGTCTTTAAAAAGAAGATTGAGATTAGAGCACTCTCACTTCCTGACTTTAAAGCATATTACTTAGCTACAGTGGTAAAAAAAAAACAAAAAAAAAAAAAACAAAAAACACAGCATGGTACTGGCATAAAGATAAACAGATTGACCAGTGGAACCTAAATGAGAACTCAGAGACAGACCCTCACATCTATATTCAGATGATTTTTTTTTTTTTATGGTCAAAAATCTTGTATTTAGAATTAGCCAGCTGGACTCAGTTTAGATGATTCCAATTCTGTTGGCAACATCCAAAGCATCATAGTCAGGAGCCAGTCAAACATATGCCTTCTTCTCTCCATCAGGCCTGATCAGGGTGTTGGCCTTGGCCACATCAATGTCACTGAGCTTCTTCACAGCCAGACTGATCTGGTGCTTGTTGGCCTTGACGTCCACAGTGAACACAAGTGTGTTGTTGTCTTCAGTCTTCTTCACGGCTGACTCAGTGGTCAGGGGGACCTTGATGATGGCCTAGTGGTCAAGCTTGTTTCTCCTGAGGGCGCTTTTCCAAGGATATTTGGGCTGTCTCCTGAGATGCAGTGTCTTAGGCCGCCAGAAGGTAGGTGATGTGCGGCTCTTCTTTTTTTCTGGCTGTGAACGCCTTTCAGTACTACCTTCTAGGCTTTCAAAGCTTTTGCTTTAGTTTCAGTTTTGGAAGGGCAGGGGCTTCCTTTTTCTCTTTCAGCACCATTTTTGTGAAAAGTTCATGTGATTTTTGACAAGGCTGTTAAGCCCACCCAGCTAGGCCAGAACAGTCTATTCAACAAATGGTGCTAGGAGAACTGGATATCAATATTCAAAACAAAGAAAGAGGACCTCTGTCTCACACCTTATACAAAAATTAACCAAAATGGATCAAGGACCTAAATATAAAATCTGCAACCAAAAAACTCCTAGAAAAAAAGTAGGAAAACATCTTCAAGATCTTGTGGTATGCAGTAGTAAAGTTTAAAAAACTACCTTTATACCCAAAGCATAAGTAACAAATGAAAAACTAGATAAATGGGACCTCCTCAAAAGACTTTGTCAAGAGGAATAGATGTAACTCAAGTGGTTGAGTGCCTGCTTCCCATGTATGAGGTCCCAGGTTTGATCCCTGGTACCTCCTAAAAACAAAACAAACAAATATAAAAACCATCTCTCATGGGGGAACAGATGTAGCTCAGTGCTTGCGTGCCTGCTTCCCATGTATGAGGTCCTGGGTTCAATCCCCAGTACTGCCTTAAAAAAAAAAAAAAAAAGACTTTGTCAAGAAAGTAAAAAGGCAGCCTTACTCAATGGGAGAAAATATTTGGAAACCACATATCCAATAAGGGTTTGCTATCCATGTTATATAAAGTGATCATATAACTCAATGATTAAAAAAAAGACCCAATTTAAAAAATGGGCAAAACACTTGAATAGGCATTTCTCCAAAGAGGAACTACAAATGGCTAAAAGCACATGAAAAAATGCGCAACATCACTAGTCATTAGGGAAATGCAGATCAAAACTTTAATTAATGAGATACCATTTCACACACCTTATAGAATGGCCATTATTTAAAAAACAGAAAACTGCAAGTGCTGGAAAGGATATGGAGAAACAAACACTCCTTCACTGTAGAATGGTGCAGCCTCTGTGGAAGACAGTTTGGCAGTACCTCAAGAAACTGAAAATAGAACTGCTGTATGATCCAGCAATCCCATCACGGGGAACATATTCAGGAGAACTGAAAACAGGGACTCAAACTGACATTTGCACACCAATGTTCATGACAGCATTATTCACAATTGCTAAAATATGGAACCAGCCCAAGTATCCATCAACCAATGAGTAGATAAACAAAATGTGGTATATATACTCAATAGAATATTATTCTCTGTAAGAAGAAATGAAATCGGGTTGCAAATGACAACATGGATGAACCTAGAGTATATTATGTTGAATGAAATAAGCCAAGCACAAAAGGGCAATTATTGTATGGTCTCACTAATATGAACTAAATATGATGAGTAAACTCATGAAGGTAAACTCTAGAGTATAGGTTACTAGGAAAATGAAGGTGGGTTGAGAATGGGAGATGTTGATTAATGTATGTAGCATTATTAAGCTTAATTATAAAAGTATAGAAACCAATACAGTTGATAGTAACACATTAAAATGAGTATAATTGATGCTGCTGATTTATAAATTTGATGTGGCTGAAAGGGGTAGTCTGTGGAAGTAAATATCAATTGAAAGGAAACTAGAGAATAATCTAGGGAATATATAACAGTGATTATGGTTGTGGATGAAGATTATGGTTAATAGTATAAATATAAGAATGCTCTTTTACAAAGTGCTAAGAATATGGTGATACGCAGAAAAATTTGAACTAAAGTAACTCATGGACAATACATTAACAGTAATATTGTAATATTTTGCAGCAATGGCAAGAAGATATTTTTTCAATTCAAGGGACAACAATAGTGGGTATAAGGTGGTATAGGATTTTTCCTTTTGGAGTGATGAAAACATTCTAAAATGGACTGAGGTGATGACAGAACAACTCTGATGAAAATGAGAGCCACTGAGTGTGCACTTTGAGTGGATTGTACAAAGCGTGGGACTGTATAACACAGGGAATCTAGTGGTGGATGATGGACTGTGGTTAACAGGACAAATATGAGAACATTTTCTCTAGCACAATAACAAATATACAATACTAATATAGGCTGTTAATAATTGGGTGGGTTGGGAGAAAATACCAAATGTAAAATATGGGCTATATTTAATAAAAATATTTTAGTGACACTCTTTCATAGTTTGTAACAAATGTTTCTCAACAATGCAAGGTATTGGTGGTAGGGAGATGTATGGGAAAACATTGAAGTACTTTGTTCATTAAAAAAAAAAAAAAAAAGCAAGGCAAAATATCTAAATGGGAAATAATAAAAAGAATGAATTTTCTGTATCACAGATTATTTTTTTAAAGGCTATTCACAAATACATGCTATAAAGAAGAATAACTTCCAAGTTATCGTAAGCATTAAAGAAACAAGAAACAAAATATATTACTAAGGGAAGTAAATTACTAAGAAAAGTAAATCCACGCAGGATCCATATTATAAAAGAAAGTAAAGGGGAAAATTGAAGCTCTTATTTAAGCTCTGCTATGATAATCCTCTGAAATTGGCTTTATGATAACTTCATAAACAAAGCATTCTCTGTGAAAGCTCGAATTCCTTTCCCATGTCCAAGGTGATATTTAAAAAGTTAAAATACATTTCTTTGTCTTGATTTTTCCCTTTGTAAAATGAACACACAATCCTTTCTGCTCTTATTTATAAAGCAATCAACTCCTAAGTTTGAAAGCATGACAAAGCAAAATCTAAAGTAGAATTAGAAGAGTACTCACTAGTGACAAAATATTAATTCAATAGCTAGTTAGTAACCATTTTATAAGTTGCCTTTCCCATGTTTATCTGTTTATTCCTGAAGGGTTGTGTTCATATAGATTTAACACTAGGCAGCTTTGAAAATGCTGGGGGTAGAGAGGATATTTATCTATTAAAGGGGAAATAATCTTTTCTTGCTGTGATCTAAATAGATTAGAATCATCATTTGTCCTACCTCATCTGACAAATGTGTATTCATTTCAGAGTAAGTAGCTGTTTCCAAGGATAGCATGGGATAAGAGTATGTATAAGGATCACTACTTATATCACATCAATCCACATAACAAATATAAACTCACTGTAAACCTAGAGAGTATAAGTATCCTATTCCTGTTCATTCATACACCCTCAAGGACCCATAGTGTAAGCACCCAAGTTCGGGCTATAAAAAACACTTTTCAAAAATTCAGCATATTCAATAACATAGACCAAATGCTGAAAGGTCAGTCAACAGTTTGTTTCCTGGAAAAATAAGATTTCTTTAGATCTCTGCTCAGGAACTACAGGTTATCTTATTATGACCAAATCCAAAACAGCCCACAGGCAGGCTGTTACCAAATATAGAGTTAGCAGTTAAAACCCAGAAACAGGAACTGGGAGATACAAGCCCCCTGGAAGCCCCAAGGGACCTGCCTTGTGATTGTTACACAGGATAGACATTTCCTGCTTTCTGAATTCGGGGGGGGGGGGGCGGCCGGGCGGAGCCAAGAGAATGGTTTCAATGACTTGAGATCACTTTCAAAGAATTCTTGCCAACTTAACTGGATCACCAGTAGCGAACTGGCCAGCAGAGTCACACTGGGGAAGAGTGTGGAACATCTGAGGACAGAGTTGGTCCCCACTTTGATTTTTAGAGCATACTGAAGTTAGCTTTTGCTTCCCAGATTTAGAACCATCAATGTCAGTTCCATGGCAAATGGCAGCCTTCAGGTGAAAATGCTTAGCAGCGGTTCCCAGGAAAGTACAGGCGGTGAAACTAATCACTAAATTCGAAACTAATTACCAGAGTGATTTCAAAGCAGTACATTTTGATAACATGCCCTAAATTCTTCTACCAACCTCATCCTCTGCCCCTGTCATCCAGGATTTCTAGTAGATCCTTTTTTTCTTTTGCCAATCCTGAATTTATAGAGGCGCAGAAATTCTTTTTTAGATTAGCCCGTGGTTAAGGTGAAATTCATGATACTGATGAAATAGCAGATAGCATGGATAGGTAGGGTTAAAATAAGACCTCATATGACATACGTTTTATTAAGTTTCTATGTACCCAGTACATAACTTTATAAATATTCTATTTGGGTCTTTGGGGAATATGAAACAAAAATCATTTGAATGGTGAAACTAATTTTGAATAGCAGCTTTTCTCATCTCTGTAGGGGTGGCAGTGAATGCTATGAGAGAAAGTCTATTTCAAACTCCCTGTTACATCTAATAACAAAAATATGTCTTAGGCCTTCGTTGTTAGGATAGTTTAGTCAAACTGGTACTTTTGATCTTCCTGAAAACTTTACTTCTTGTTATCTATCACCTTGACAATTTAATGTACAGTGAATTCCTGGCCACAAGATAATATATGAGTGTGTCTTTCAGCTCACCCCTCATGGGTTTAACACAGGGCATGAATCTGTTTTTTGTAGATCGTCTGACACTATCCAGTGCAATTAAATGTGGAACATTTCCTTTTGCTTTACTATTATGGATAGTGATCATCTTTTTGCCTATTGATTCTTTTTTTTTTTTTTTTAAACAGAAGTTCTTAAATTTTATTTTTCACACATCAATCAATACCCCATTCTATAAGATTAAATTTAGAAACCTATTCCCTAATTAAATTGTCATTTTTAACATGGCACTTAATCAAGCTCATTTTAAAATGTTGATGTAAATAAATTCCATAGTAATTTTATGGGCATAATAATATAAAATCACAATAAATAAAGCAAAATTAAGAGAACTAAAAAGGAGAAATGGGAAAACAATACTATAATTAAATATTTTTAAGTCAAAGCTCAGTGTCCTGGTTTGTCATTTGTGGATTCCAGAAAATTATATTCTTTATCTAATTCAATCCTGTGCCTATAGATGGCTACTTTTGATTAGATTCCGTTTAGGGAATTTTAATTAGATAAATTTTGTTTAGCTCACTTTAGAGCCTTTGATTGGGCAACCAATCAAAGTGAGGAATGACCGAAGTTAAGTCTCTGCCCTCTTGCTGTGGTCTTATATAAACAAAGAAAGCAGAAACACACAGAGAATGAGAGCCACCGTTTTGACCCTGCCATTTGAGAGAGAGAGGACTCCAGTGATCAGCTGCCATCTTGCCATGCCATATGGCAGGCTGATTCTTTACTAATACATCTTTCCCCTCAAACAATCAAGTGCTGACAGAGTATTAGGCTTTTTTCCATGTGAAACAAATGGGATTTACTGTGTATTCAGCCTAAGTTCAAACTTGTTCAGAACTTGTGTTTAAAGGTCTGTATTGCACAGGTGTCTATCACATGGAAAGGGGTGAGCTTGTATTTCTAGTCAGGGTCATTCACCTGAAGATCTTCCTCAATCCTGTGATCATAACAGACACATCCATTCTATCTCTTTCCCTCCTCATTTTATTCCTGTCGAAGTCCTGTTTCTCATTCCACTGATAACACTGAGAACATCTGGATCCTATCATCCACCTAGGTGCCCTGTGGTGAGGAATAGGCTAGCATTGGGACTACTTTTTAATTTGCAGCTCTGGTATGTTTCTAGGTTATATCTGGAGTTTTCTGTTTAATATAAATAATGAGCACTGCTCCTTCTTCCCCTCATCTACTCTTTTCCTTCTTCCCCTCATCTACTCTTTTCCTTTGCAAAACATTGTTATGTTTATTTTATTATTATATTTATTATAATTATTTTGAAACATCTAACCTTCATATATTTTTAAATCAATCCATTAATATTGTTTCCTACACTCCAACTATAAAGATGTATAACTGCTAGAAGATTTAATGAAAAATAAAATACCATTCTAAATAGCAAAAATTATTAAGTATTTAGGAATTAAAGTAACCAAGCATACATGGACTTTCATAGAAAACTTTTAAATACCTAATATACAACATATAAGACAATTTAAAAATAAATGAAAAGCATTCCATGTCCTTAGATGGGATAGACTTGATGTTGCAAAGATGTCCTGTTGCTACAAATTATTTTATAAGTTTGAAGCAATATTTTTAAAATTCCGTGGGTGTGGATGTGGCTCAAGCAGTTGAGTGCCTGCTTCCCACATGTCCCAGGTTCAGTCCCTGGTGCCTCCTAAAAACAAAATAAAAACAAACAACAAGCAAACAAATGAAAAAACCAACTCAGCGGAGCCAATGTGGCTCAGTGGCTGAGTGCTAGCTTTCCACTTACAAGGTCCCAGGTTCAATCCCCAGCCCCAGTACCTCAAAGAAAAAAAAAGAATTCCAGTTAGATTTTTTTGAGAAACCTTATAAATATATACCAAAATTTATATGAAGAATACTTACTTATGGTAGAGGAGGGGAATAGAATGGAGTAAGGGTATTAAAGAGAATTCATGGGAAACGGATGTGGCTCAAGAGGTTCGGCATCCTTCTACCATATGGAGGGACCGGGGTTCGATCCCTGGGACCTCCCGGTTAAAAAAAAAAAGAGAGAGAGAATTCATGCATTCATTCATTTTTTAAAAACTAGGGTGAGGCTTTGCATGAACCAGTGATGATATAACATGCATTAAGGAACGTGAATAACTCAGTCCCTCTGCCCTGAAGTTCTCTTCTCCCCTTACACACAAAAAATAAATAAGTAATAGGGTGGGTTGGGGGAAAAATACACCAAATGTAAGATATGGACTATAGTTAGTGGTAATACTTTGATGATACTCTTTCATAATTTGTTACAAATGTTTAACAAAAATGCAAGATATTTGTGGTAGGCTGATGTATGGGAGCCCTGTATGATGTTATGCATGTTTGTTTTATAAGTTCACAATGTTTATTATATACTTATTTTTTATATATGTTCATGTATGTTCATAAATTGTTTTTAAAATGAAAAAAAATAGATAAATGAGGTTTCTAAGGACAATATTAATACAAAAATTAAAAGGTAGTGGTATAGAGGTGTGGTTTGAGTAGATTGATCAAAAAAAAATAACAAGATATATAACTGGGAACCTATTATATGCCTATATATTGCTAGGTACAAAGTATACCAGTAGTGAATAAAACTTTCTTACAAATAGGTTGGTTTCTAAAAGAGTGTTTAGTTTCTAAAAGTTCTTTTGTTTATGAGTCCATTTTGTTATAAGTACAGGACGTCTCTATACAAGCAACCAACAAGTATACATCTATATAAAAGTAATTTTCACCTTTGTTTTTCATTATCGCATACCTGTTTTTACAACAGAACCATATTTTCTTATCAACAATCCAACATGTTTTGAAAACTGAAAGGTTTTTTGGAAGCCTATTTGGCAAGAAAACCTGGCCCAATATGACATAAGGTTATTTATGTTCTTTATTTATACCACTTAGTGTGAATATTTTTATATGTGACAGTGCGGAAATGTGAATGTTTGATTATGAGGTGCTTCCCTAGAAACCACTGGGAGTTTTTCATAAAAATGGTATGGCCAAACAGGCTTGAGAGAACTTTCTGGGGTTATAGGGATGTTCTTGATTTTGATTTGGGTAGTGGTTACATGAGGGTATATTTGGCCTAAACTGAATGGCTACACTTAAAATAGATGCATTTTATTATATGTAAATTATACCCCATTAAAGTTTATTTTAAAAGGAAATAAAAAACATAAAACACTCCATTATATAAACTAATTCCTTCAAATTTCCTTTATAGCAGGAGTTCTTAAGCAAGGGCCCACAGACCCAGGAGTCTATGGAAAGATTTCAGGGGGTCCTGAAAATTCAAAAAAATTTATTCTTATGGGGATGTGTTGCTGTGTGATATATTTATTAAATAATACACAGTATAGTGTGGACTTAGTATGATTTTTATTTTGATGTAGTGTCTTCTGAGTGCAGTGGATTATTGCCTGCAAAAAGGTTGGTAAGGATGGTAGAGATGGTTTTATGACACTGTGGGATAACTCAAATTTCTAAATGTTTGCCGAAAATGACTGTTTGAACAGAAGTTGAACTGTTAGGTTATCAAGTATTGAAATTATGGGAAAGTTGTAAAATGTAATTTTGAATAATCCTAAAATTTAATTGAAAGACACACTGATGTTGAGTGTCATAAAACTATCTGCCACTACATTCTGAGAAGGGGTCCATGGTTTTCACCTGACTGGCAAAGAGGTCCATGGAACAAAAAAGGTTAAGAACCCTTGCCTTATAGAATATGACTCAGATACTCCATCTAAATCTCATCCTTTTTTTTTTTTTTCCAATTGTAAACTTCTAAATCTCTTTCTTGGCAAATAGTTCTACTGTATTTCACAAGTAAGAAATTTCTCAACTATAAATTGCATAAGTGGGAAAATCCTTAGCTCTAAAATTTATCATCCCTTTGTTTAAAGAAGCAAAATTCTGGTTAGAAGAATTACTCTAATTTATAGAAATATAAGCTTTAGAAGGGCAGACCTTGTCTGTCGGGTTCACACCTGTAACCCCAGTCCCAAAACAATAGCAGTATGTATAAATGCTCAACAGAATGCATTTTGCGGAATAAAGGGATGACTAAATGAAGTATAAATGACACATTACAGCCTTGTGCTAATCTGCGGTGAGTACCTGACATCTTTTGAAAGGGACCAAGACCTTGAGTTCTGGAGACCCTGTTCCATTCATGGCTGCTGTGCATCATAATGTAAGAGACTGTGACTATAAGAGAAGAGGGCCCAAGAAACTTTTTATGAGGCCTCCTTGAAGGTGTGCTTAGCCTGAAGTTGAGACGACTGAAGGGAACCTGAGCAGACACAGCAGATCCTTGTTGGGCTGCCATGTGGAAAGTTTAAATGGCTTATACTTATTTCATGTGGCCTAGAAGAAAAAATAGAACCAATTGCAGGAGTTTTAGGAAGGAAGATTTTTGACTCTATATAACCCAAAACTTAAAAAAAAAAAAAGTCAAGTATTTTCTGAAAATGTCTTATAAAGCAATGAGTTTCCTGTTTTTGCAGATGTTCTTCCAGAAACTGAAAGACCTGTGAAGGGGAAGCCATAAAGAGAATTAATATGTCATGAGGACCATGTTCATATGTTCTTTATATTTAAGAGTCCAGGTAGTGAGTTTAAACTGATAAAAATGACAAAATCCCTGCCAAATACTTTAAAAATATGTCAGAGATGACCAGTGCTTTGAAAAAGTTAAAACAGTGTAAGGAGAAAAATAAATACTTTAAAAATATGTCAGAGATGACCAGTGCTTTGAAAAAATTAAAACTGTTTAAGGAGAGAAAATGACAAGGGTCCTTTTTTAAATAGAGTGGTCAAGGAAGTCCTTTCTGATAAGGTGACATGAGCAGAGCTAAAGCAGCTGAGAGAAAGCCATGTGGGTAACTGGAGGAGAAACATTCCAAGCAGTGGGTACAGAAGAGGCTAGTGCAGCAGGTACAGAGAAAGCACAGTGAGCCTAGTGGCCCTGTTCAGATTTTTCTTGCTTGGATCTACTTTGTAAGCCCTGAGATAAGCATTAACCTAAACTGAGTGCCCACCATCTAGTACCCTGGAACACTTGTGCTCCCACAAATATCAGGTGTCTTGGATTTCAGCTTCCAGCTTTCAGTGTGACTTGTGGGAATTAGGACAAATTATAATATCCTACAGTGTCTTGGAACCTAGGACTACATGAACACCCAAAACAATTTATCACCTCTTTGTTGACGCTCTGCTGGTCACAGTGTACAGCAGAAAATGTGAAGAGCCTAGCTTATTGTCCCTACAAAACTTGAAGTAGCTTAAAGGCAGGATGTATGTCTGATTCATCTTTGTACCCACCTGGATGCATTCAACCTAACACACACTCAAATATGTGTTGAGTGAATGCATTAATGTGTTTCAGCAGCTCTATGGATTCACTGAGTATCTTAATAATAAAAACAAATGAACATGCAGGTTAAGACTGCACCAAAACAAACTGATGGGAGAAAGCTTTGTGTAGGTTAATTAATGAGGAGTCCATAGAAATCACATCCCTCCCCACAATGTGTAAACAGCAGTCAGTAGCAAATGATCTTTCTTTAGTAGTGCCCTGGCCCCTATTCAGATCTAGATGGCAATGCTGGAAACTTTTTCCTTAGAATAATTAGCATAAGCCCAGAGCAAAGAAATGAGATAGGACCTAAGGTCTGAGAAACAAACTTGATAATTAAAAATGAAAAGTCCTTTGAGGATGTACTACAATATTGCACTAATAAGAAATCAACAAATCCTGACTTATTGTTATATACCCTCATAGTAGGAAAACTACTGCCAAAATTTGTGTAAAGGGAAACATCACACTGTTATGGCCAGGAAGCTGTAGAAACTGAGGTACCTCAGTAGAGCAAGTTATAGCATTGTTTCAGTGATATCGATGAAGTAATTTACAGAATTGAGAATTTGTCATGTTTTGGCCATATGTGGTTGTTTATAATAAAATTTTAATTAACTGCCATGGTGAAATCTTGTTTTTTCTTAGCTGAATGATTGCCCATTTAAACTGAGGTTGTGTGGAGAAGTATACTACCAGTATCCCAAAGTAAAACCCTTATTATTAGTGGTGATTAAGTTCAATAAGAGTATTAATAGTTGACTTCAGCACCCCAGGATTGGATCTTAAGAGTGGCCCTGAGAGCCTAACTACCTTCTTGATGTTTTGTGGGAAAATGGTTTTTGCATTCTAAACAACCAATTTTCAGAAGAACTCTTGAGGACTTGTTTATGTTTAATAACTCTTTAGGATATTTTAGTCTTTTCAGGGCATTTATAAAAATTCTTTCAAAATTTAGTGGTTCTTAAGTAATGGTGACATGTTCATGGTATTGGTTCATTATCTATAAGGGCTATAGTCCTGCAGTAGCTAAATAAATTTCTTTTTAAAAAATTAAAAATCTAAGAATTGGAAAAAAATTTAGAGGTCACTCAGTTAAGTTCCCATCCAAAAATAGAAATCTCTTTTATAACCTCCTTGACAGATTAATATCTAGCTTCTGTTTGAGTACATATAGTGCTAGGGAGAAGTGTTCTGTTTAAAGAAATTTTTGCTATGAAACCTGCAAATAAATCAATGCAAATTTATTGAATGTTGACTAGGTTCCCAGGACTGTGCTAGATATTATGGGGAATATAGAATAATTTAAGACTCTTTCAAAGGAGTTTAAGTAATAGTTGGAGAGCAAAATAACACGTTCATTTGTTGTACTAATTTATTCTCAATTTTCTATATTTTAGATTCTGTGCTAAATTCTGAGGACACAAAGACTTGTTCTTGGTCTGGAAGAAGTTTAAACTTTGCAAAGATAGGCATTCATACACATATTTCTAAAACATAAGATATTGCTACAGTTGAGCTATATCTCTACTGTATATATGTATGTGTGTGTGTGTATATATATACATATATATATGTATGTGTATATATATACACACACACACACACAATGAGAGCAAATGAGAAAGCACATTTGAGTCTTCCTGGGGAAATCAAGGTTTCAGATATTCTGTATAAGAGGGTTTAAATTCTATTCCTGAAAAAATAGAATTATGGGCTATTAAAACAAATAAAACAATTGAGACAAGGTAAAGTTTCATGAATGTCCAAAGGAGGTTTCTAGCAAATAAAAAACTTTCTGCTTTTTAAAAATATATATAATATCTGTGATAATCAGGGTGGGCTAAACATTCGCTATATTAGAAACCATGCATGTGTCCCCAGACCTCGTTTTCCTCCCTAGGTCTGGTTTTTAGAATGCTGGTGATAAACTAAGCCTGATTTATTATATGTCCATCCTGTATGGGAAAAGACTGTAACTCTAGGTATCTCTGGTCAACCTTAAGAGATATAGCAGGGGGCTATATCTGGTTGGCGTCCATCTCCCATATGGAGGGACCTGGGTTCGATCCCCGGGACCTCCTGGTAAAAATTTAAAAAATATATAGAAGGTGCGTGGGCCGCCAGGCCCTGTGCGCGGGCGCACCACCAGTTCCCGTGAGCCACACAGCAAGATGATGACATAATAGGAGAGTGACACAAGGGAGAGGCAAGATGAGACGCACCGAAAAACCAGCAACTAAGGTTGCGCGGGCAGGATGCCTCTCTCCTACATCAGAGATTCCAAGGATTGAATCCCAGTGAAGACAGGAGGATAAGGATGAGAAGAGAGGGCAGAAAATGGACACAGAGTTGCCCAGCGAATGGACACAGAAACAGCAAAAACGGGGGGGAGGGGGAAGGGGTGTAAAAATGGATAAAAGTAAATAAATAAATAAATCCTTAAAAAAGAAAAAAAAAAAATATATATATATATAATAGCACTTCCTGTTTCAAAGAATAAAGGGATAAAGGCTTTGAAACTTACATAATCACTCTTTCTGTCATGTAATGACAAGTTCAAAACATTACCTGTCCTAGGAAATAAACCTGTGCTAATTGGCAGTGTTAGGGTCAGCTATTTAAAATAAAATTGTTCTCTCTCCACAAAGATATATTAGTTCTCAACAATAAGATTCTTTGCTCTATACCTAAAGCTTGGGCTATGTGACCTTAAGTTCAAATATGTTAGCTTATCTTTTAGAATGCAAATATTAACTTTCAAAATGTAGGCACTAGATGTTGGACTCAGAAAATGCTTAATTCATGATGAGAAAGTGGGGGATCTTCCCTTTTGGAGTATTTTTGGTGTGCATTAATATATTGTTAGTCACTTGATTTTATATTTTTAGAAACTCTGCGCTATCAACCACAAATCTTTTGTCTGATAAACAGGCTATCAGCTATATCATCATTTTATCCTGTAAGAAACCTCGTATGTTCACTGGAAATAAAAACAAAAAAACCTTATTTGTTTTTTATCATTTCAGCTAAGCCAAGTAAATCTGAAGAGAAAAAAAAATAAATCTTTCCCCAAAACTTCAAACAGAAAATACGGACTCTCCCATATTCTTTTAGTAGGATTTTAGGTAAAACACATGGCCTTTCTGAGCCCTAGTTTTATAAAATAAGCAATATAAAGCATCATTTCCATTTCACAGATTTATTGTGAATAGAAAATGATGGTAAATAGAATTTGTTACTTTAGTCTCTTTATAGACTTCATAATGCCTTCTCTTCATTTGGGGCCATTTCCATATAGTCATAAATGTGATTGGTTGGGTCTCTGGCAAACAGATATTGAGAGAGGTCTGGAATCCAGGACCAAATACCCAAATTCTTTCCTTCCATAGCCATCTACTTTCCTCTCTCAGAAGACCTCACAGGAGCTATATTGACAAAGGACAAGACCAGGCAAAGGACCACTTGATTAGAGCTAAAGCTCTGGTCCCAAACCTCACTATCAATCTCCTGCTGAGCCTAGGCTGGACCTCAGATAAGGTGCAAGGACCCCCTTTGCCTAAGCTCTACAAGCCTACGTGACCTGAACCAGAAGTGGGGCAAGAAGCCCCCTTGGCCTCTTCTCCCTACACCTTAATCACTGCCAATCCCTGAGAAGATACAGGGAGCCTGGGAAAGGAAGACAGAAGAGTGAAGGGAGGGAGGGAATGATAATATTGATTCTGGAGCTGGTCTAAGCTACCCTTCTCAGGCCCTCCTAGGGTAAGAGCAACTTCTTGAGAGGCAGCTCTAGACCCATCATATCACATCAGCTTCAAGAGAGGAGACTTCAAAAGCATGACTCCCAAGAGAAGTTCTAGAGTCCAAACAGACTGGTCCTGAGGGACAGCCCCTGTCCTTTAGAGCCTTAACCCCTGTGAGCATCATGCTTCAGTGCTTTTCCTTGAACATTGCCAACTCTACTAGCCCTCTTTCTCCTAGAAGGGAATAAGGAAGAAGAACAAAGAGTCTTGCATTCAGAGATCAGCCGTTATCTACATGATAGGAGGAACACTAGTTGAAATTCACCCTATGTGTGCTATTTGCCTGGAGTGTGTACAACCTTTCTTATCCAAATTAATGGTATTTCTGGAGTCTAGAGTTCTTAACTTCCAAAAAACGTGACTGGAAAAAAATTGTTTGTTTTACCTTCCAGTACACATAAATGATTAAGAATTGTCATGATTCTTGCCTTACTTGCAAGCCTTCTATGATGTCACAAGTTATAGCTATTCTTTCATAAATTATATCATTCATTCCTTTGTATAGATTGAACCCATAACCTGGTACTTGACACCATTTCTCTTGCTGAATACTGAAACAAATTATCATTTATTATAGTAGAGTAAATCTTTAAAATAAATTATTATTTTTGAGAAATCCTTTTAGAATACTTTTGTTTGTTTGGATGCTTCCAGTATTTAGAGTATCTTTGTGCTGTTTGTACATTTTGTTTAATCCAGAAGATTTAGGTTTTTCTGTGGACTCTCCCAATTTCTCTTATCCTACTCCTGCTCAAGAATGTATCAGTAATCTGTAGAGAGTCCAGAGATAAGTCAGCTGAGTACAGAAGTAAGATTTCAGTCCCAGGGCATTGCCTTAAAAAGAGCTTTTCCTATATTACTTCAAGAGCATAATTATAAATATTTCAAATTCTTTAAACAACAATGGTCTATGTTACGAATAATGAAATGTATATTCATAATTTTTATCCACAGTTTTTATATAGCCGTTGAATTTTCCATCATGATTTTGATTGGATGTTTTCCACTTAAATCTAAAATTGTATAAATCAAATAATTTACTGGCCCATTTGGCTTATGGAATTGTGCCATGAAGCAAAATGAGAGGATACTGCTTCAAATCTCACTCCCTCACTCACTCTTGAAACATTTTTTTAATTGCCTTAAAGGAAGAAGGGAAGAAACACAATGTAGATACAACCAAGAAGATAAAGGTAATGAATGCACCCTTGAAGGCTAGAAAGTCTCAAGCTAATAAACTAGGTTAAAAAATAAATTAGCACGGATAGTGTGTATTGCCATTCTTGCCCTCAGGAAAACGAGTGTGTCAGTATTTCAGTGATAAAATTGCCTTTATTAAGAGAAATTTCAAAATGTAAACATGTTCCTAATGTAGATGTGATGGCCTCTTTTTAGTTAGGAATAAATGGACAGTGCTTCCCAAATCTGGCACTCTTTGTGTATCTTAAATGAGTCAGCACTTAGCTCTAGCTTTAGGAATCACTAGGCTGACATCACTTGGCATTTGGAGGACGTGAGAAATGAATTGTTCATCTCAGAGGAAGTTAGCTAGAAGCCAAATATTTCCAGATGTTCACTGGCATCTGATTATATAAATGTGTGTACTTGCTATTTGCTTGTGGTTTGTTTTCTTTTGGAGGTAACGGGGAGACATACTGTTTGTTTTATTCACCTCATTAATTGCATACCTACTTTGTACTGGCAGTGAAAACAAGACACTGTATCTGCCTTTAAGGAGCTCAGTGCTCTAGGAAGGAAACCAATAAGTAAATAGACACGTACACTATGTTTTCTTAAGTGCTATGATGGAGCAAGGTCAGAATTTTAAGAACTACTGCAGTTCTGGTAGAGTATTTGAAATTATTTCCTACCTTTTTATTACTTGTTCTGTATTGTAGTAAGACTCAAGAAAATATGCTTTAGCTTTTCAAAGTATTTAATCCTTATAACAAACAAATATAACAAATATACTATTGTTGTACTTTACCACTGAGAAAATTAATAAATTCAAAAATCCAGGTTTTAGTGGACTCATCCCTCCAATCCCCTGGATTCTCTTCCAAGGACATCGACTACATGCCTCAGAGGTACCAGAGTATGATTTTTTCTTTTCCTTTTCCTGTTGCTGTTGAGGAAATGAACAACTGATAAAAACGGACATTTTACTTAGCCCTGTGCTTTGTTAATAAACACCTTAAAATTTGGCAATATGCTTTAGTCTTTTTTCCTCTCTCATTAGTAACATGGTCTCTAAACTTCCTCTGTACACAATGTGTTATTTCCTGTCCATCATATAAGTTTTGAACATCATTAAAAAGAAAGGAAGATGCCATGAGCACAGCAAGCAGGAAATGATGCCACATATTTGCAGTTATGCTTTTCCATTTCCCGTGGAGACAAGGACCTTGTTTTGTCTGCCCTGGTGATAGAGATGCAGAGTGTGTGGTTCTTGTGGGTCTCTATTTTTATGCTCCAGTGGTGATCCTCCCCCCACCCCACCAAAGACTCATGTGTTAGACTTGGAGACTAGCAAGACTTGTGAATAAGCCATTTGCTGACAGTAAAGCATTTAACTGTTCACTCCCTTTAGAGCCATCTTCTCTGCCTTTTCAGTTCCTGTTTTTTTCTCACCAAGACTTTCTGTACTTAAAATATTTTCAGTGGTTAGCCTTGAAACAAAATCTGTATTTTCAGAGTTAATCCTATCGTGCTTTTGAGGACAGGTGCTTTCTTTGTCCTTCTGACATCTTGTTTTGGGGGGAAAGTGCTTAATTAAGTTTGTACATTAACTGATAACTTAGTGGCATGAAAGTTAATTTCTTTTCCTTCACTCCCCATCCCTTTACCCAGGAGAAATGAGTCTATCTCAGAAGGAAAAATGACAGTTCATCTTTTTAATTTTTCTCCCTCTCTTCCCAAATGCCAACCCTTTCTCCTGTCTCTGGAATCCACAAGGTTCTGACCTTACCCTTCCCTGCTAGCTTCAAGTCCAAATACAGTTGTTCCTATGAAGCCTTCCCTGCTTACTCCAAGTCTGAGCTCCTATGGTACTTACCAGGACCATTCACCTGGTGTATGCTCTGACTTGTTTGCACTCTTGTGTAGCTTTTCATATGGTTATTTGTGTCTCTCCAGCTAGATTATAAGTGCTCCAACAACAGTGAACATTGGTTATGCTTCTTTGGTTTTCCTATGATGCTTAAGATATATAGGTATTTAATAAGTTAATAAAGGGTAATCTGTCCCTGAACGATAGTCTGAATGAGACCTGGGGAGTAGGTCTTTGGGATCTGTTTCTTGCTTGGACATTCTTTTGTCAGCAGAAATATCTTGGTTTATTCTATCAGATTGAGGACAAGTCTACCTGGTCAGCTTCAGGGTAGAACTCTTTGGAACTAGCCAGAAGCTGTATTTGAATCTTTGGCGCAGGGAAAAGGTGACAGATAAAGTATTCATTACTTTTGTATTGGCCTACACTGGCCTTTTTGTGGCTCCAGTTTACCCGTTGGATCAAACCTGCCAAAACTGAGTTAAAATGCTGTCATAGTAAAGAATAAGCTTCAATCTAAAGAGTATACCTATATGGGAGGCGGCTGTGGCTCAATCAGTGGGGCTCCCATTTACCATATGGGAGGCCCCGGGTTCGGTTCCCGGGGCCTCCTGGTGGGGGCAGGCCCGCCCGCACGGCGTGGTTGGCTGACCCAGCGAGCATAAGCAGCAAGGGGGGGAGAAATGAATAAATAAATAAAATCTTTAAAAAAAATAAAGAGTATACCTATATCATAAGTTAACTTATTAGAATGTTCACCTGTTTCATCATTTGCAGCAAATTTTCTCACTCTTTCTATTATAGCAATAAAATTGGAACTACGATTTAAAGTTCAAGCTGGAGAAATAATTTTGAGTTGTAGTTCATAGAAAAGGAGCAGTGGATTTTATTAAGGATATAGGAAAATAAGTATTCTCATATGCTCTTCGTGGAAGAAATGTAAAGAGGTTCATCCATTTTGCGGGGAAGGGTAATTTGGCATTACAGTTTTACTTTGTTTAGCACTATCCAAGCAACACTGATTCATTAACGCTGTTAATTTGTCTCGAGACTAATTTATATATCAAAATACGTACTTCTAGAAAAGATGGTAGTGTTACACTGCAAAGAATCCACTCTGTCCCATGTGTATAACAATGATAGATAAATTTTAAAAAGAGATAACAAAAGAGCATACTTAGGCTCAAAAACAAGATAAACATTTCTGTGGAGTACAAATGGAATATTGAGTGGGGCTGAAGCAGCTTCTGGGCTCTGATCCAAAAGTAAGCAGTAGCAGCCAGGAGGTCAACTCCTGCCGGTAAAGAAAACTAAAAATGCAGAGTGTAAGATAAGAGACCAGAGCCTGGTCACTGTTTGAAGTCAATGGCTGGGTTAGGTCATCCCCATACCCAAAAAAGCTGAAAAGAATGGCGAGTAACTAGACGCTGGAGCTGGTGCTTCAGAGGAAGCTGTGCACCTTGCGAGTGAGGGCAGAGGATGGCACAGCCTCCCAGCCAGGAGCTGAGTCAACCTGCCCATGGTCTCCCTGATGGGGTCGCCGAGATCTGACGTCAGAGCAGAGCATCAAAATACCATGAAAAAGAGAAAATATAGAGAATAGGAAAAATAAAATATTAAAAAATTAAATACTGTGAAAAGACCTGATGGCAGATCTGGGTGCAGGAAACCACAAGAGAGCATGAGAGAGGCCCCGGAAAACAACCTTGTGCTCCAGATGAGCCTACCTACCAGAACACATGAAGAGAACTATGCTAAGAAAGGCCATTGACAAAATTAGCAATTGAAATATTGATTGACTCCACATGAAATTAAGTATTTCAAACAGCTGACAATGAAGATAAAGTAAATATATTTAGGGTGACCAAAGAGATAAAGATATGGAAAAAGAGGTATATATGATATAAGAACCGATGGACATAAAAATCTTGGAAATAACCACTAAATTTTAAAAAATCAAAATAATATGAACTGCACTATACTCCATCACAGAAAGAATGAATTAGATAAGAGTTCGCTCAGTTCACAATAGAGAAAGGCAGACCAACACGCACACACACACCTGAGAAGATACATTGAGAGGCTCTAACATGCATCTAATAGGAATTGCAGGAGAAAATGGAGGAAATGACGAAACGGTTTTTGAGGCAATATTGTAAGATATGTTTGCTAAAATTTTCCAAATTTGAAGAAAAGTCCTTTGCTCCAGGTACTAAACAGGATTATACATACATATACAAAAGAAGTTAAAGTGAAACTATAGGATATCTGAAATTAAAGGTAAAATCTCCAAATATACCATAGAGAAAGATAGCTCGCCCACTAAAGAGCAAAATCAGACAGCAGTCTTCTCATCAGCAAAAATAGAGGACAGAGGATGATAGATAATATTTTTTTAATGGTGAGAAGAAATCACTGTCAACACAGAATTTTATAACTTACAAAACTGTTATTCAAGAACGAAAGTAAACATTTTCAGATATATAAGTTATATGAGTTTTCTATCCACAGACCCTTAATAAAAGAATTATTAATGAATATACTTCACCAAAAGGAAAATGAATACAGGGTAGAGGTATAGAATGTAAAAGTCATAAGCACCCAAATTAATAAATAAATAATCACAATCAACTATAGATTTTTTAAATGTTGCATTTAAAAAAAGGTAAAATGAACTCTAGAACAGTAAAATGGGGGCTAATCAGAGTGTAGTTAAAACACGCTTAGAAGGGGAGTAAGAACGCTAAAAAACTTTGTGTGCAAGATTTAAGAAATTATAGATAACTTCTAAAAAAAAAAAAAGTAGAAACACAACCTACCCTTTCCTAGCCAGTTGGGAGAGAGGAGTAGAAGAGGAAAATGTTATCGATGTAATAGAAGATGGGAAGAAAGGGAGAAAGAAGTAAAGAAAAAATATATAGAAATAAATCCCAGTATCAATAAATACCCAAATATAAGCAAGCAAAATGATGTATTAAATCCACTTGTAAAAATCCACACCTAAAAAAATAAAATCTCAGACAAAAGCCCAAGATAGAGATTTTTAAAAAATGGATATAACATTGAAAATACCAGGAAAAAAGCTGGTGGAGCGATGTTGGTATTAGACAGCATTTAGTGTTCCCCTTTTCAAGAAGGCACTCTCTAAGGCATATATTTGAGTTTTAAAACATGCATAGATCCTTGTAAACCACCACCACAAACAGGATACAGAAGAATTTCGACACCCCAAAGAATTCCCTCGTGTTGACCCTTAGCAGTAAACCACTCCCTCTACCGCTAACCTTTGGCAACCATTGATCTGTCCTCTGTGTCTATCTGTTCTCTGTCCTATTTTTCAGAATGCTATGTGAAATCAGACAGCCTATACTCTCTTGACACTGACACTGGTTTTTGTTTGTTTATTTTTGAGGTCTCGGGGCCAGGGATTGAATCTGGGACCTCGTATGTTGGAAGCCGGTATTCAACCACTGAGCCACATTGGCTCCCCTGAGTTGGTTTTTCCATTAGTTTGCTTGTTGTTTTTGTTTGTTTGTTTGTTTTTAGGAGGCACCAGGAACCAAACCTGGGACCTCCCATATGGGAAGCAGGTGCTCAAGCCATATACATTCCCCACTGGCACTGTTTTTGTTTGTTTGTTTTAGTTAGGCAGTAAAAATAATTTATTGAGAAATGGGGGAAAAGAACAGAGCTTGCTGAGAAATGTGAGAGAAGGATGGAAATACGCACCAGATTTGATGCGGGCTCCTCAAGGCAGAGAGAGCGAGATTTGGCTTGTGTGGTTACCTTCTAAGCTATTAATTATTCCTCCTCTTGCTAATGCTAAGGGGAGGGAACCCAGCTGTTATTGCTTACCCCGCCAATGGTGGGGGCCAATGGTGAGGCCTGTTTGGAATATCCAGGGCCTCTCCTTGACCCTGGTAAGAGTCCCAACTGGGACCTCAAGGTTAAGGTCAAGGCCTCGGTGGGGTCTCGCGACCATGTTATCTGTTGGTCATGTTGTAGCTCATCTTCTCCTCATTTCCCTGTACTAGCCTGCCTCAACTCCCCCACTCAGTTCACACCCTTATTCTTAAGGAGGTGCTGAGGAGCGATGGTTATTCTTCTGTAGTTACTTCCTGCTAGTTAGAGGAGTAATCCCTGCTTGACAGGGTGTAAACCTCTCTGGCTATTCTATTGTGGTTGAGGGAAGACAGGTCGGGCACCCTGTTTGGAGCTGGATGAAATCCCTGCATAATTAATAAGGCGTTGATTATGTAAGAAATAAACTTAATTAGAACTTTGAAGATACATGGTCCTGTTAAAGGATAAAGAAGATGGTGGTAGGTGGGCCCAAAAAGGGGGCCAGCCCTGACATACTGATCCACAAGAATGGCACTGTTTTTAATAGGAAAATTGCCTAAATTCCATCATCGTGAGAATGTTTTTAATAAATTACAGAACTTCCATCCTATGTAATTCTCCAGTACTTAGCATGAAGTAGATCTCCATGTACCAGTGTGTTAAGGTCTCCAAGACATAATGCGAAAGTAGAAAACTTAAGGTGCGGGAATAATACACATAGTAATATCTCATTTGTTTATACATCTTGTATATGCCAGTGTAAAGATAATAATCTGGAACAGTGTTTACCAAATTTATCAGTGCTTTCCAAGAGGAGAGGCATGGGGGTAGAGAAAAGTAAAAGGAGGATTCTACTTTCTATGTTAACAATAAGCATTTTAAAATAGAAGACCCATTTATGATAGCAAAATGAAAATAAAATACTTAGGCATAATGACTGTAAATATCCAAAATCTATGTGAGGAAAGCTATATAACAATCCTGAGATGCATAAAATTAGACATGAACAAGAAGAAAGACATGCTGTGAAGAGGAAAAATCAACATCATAGAGATTTCAGTTCTTTAATTTATAATTGTGAAGTAATTCCAATAAAAAAATACCACCTTTTTTTTTCTGGATCTAGACAAGATGATTATAAAGTTCATTGTGAAAGACAAGCAAGAATCTGAGTGCATATCATACTATAATTATTGATTTGGTTGCCTTTCTCCTAGGCTAGACCTTGAAGAGCTTATTGTTGTTGGTATCCCTAACCGAATACCTGACATGCAGTAGATACTCCAAAATGATTTAATTTTTCTGAGGGTGCAATCAGAACTACTCAACACTTATGTTCTGCATGTCCTACACCACCCCCATATGTGTCATTTATATCTCTGGTGTGAAATAGATAAGTGTCCCTTGTTTATATTGCTCTATCTTTATTATTGCAAGAAGTTTCTCTGAAGCTCAGTGGCCTTTTAGTTTAACTCAGCCCCTTGATGTCTTATTAATGGAAATGTACCTTTTCAACTAGTTCTCTACATGTAGGTTCTGTATTTCACTGCCATGCTTCTCTGGAAATTGACTTTATAGATACGTTTTAAATAACAATATTTTGTTTGGATTCTAAGAAAGGACTGCGACTCAAGTAACCATTATCAAAGATATATGATACAATCAAAGATATAGCCATAAACAATAATTACTTAAAATAGTGGAAATTACTATTAAAAAGCCATACTTGTGGGAGATGTTTGTGTGGGATGTGGCGGGAGGTGTAGGAGGTGGGCAACATGGGAATCCCAGTGGGTTCCATGTAATGTTTTGGGTAATCTAAGCACCTCTTAAAATACATTTATATATATATATAAATAACATTTTTATAAGCAAATGCACATATATGCATATATATTTATATATCATTTTGCAAATGTTGGTATGTATTGTGAAAATTTTGATTTTTACCCACAATAAAAAATAAATTAATTAAAAAAAAAGCCATACTTTATTGCACATTGATTATGCAAGCTATTTCAGTATATGTTAAAGTATATACATCTGCATATAAAAATGCATCTCTTTGAAGGTATAAATGTGACAAACATCCCAGTTACAGTTTTAAATATTTGATTTATTTTCCTAGATTTTAGCAGCATTTCAGGGCTAAACTGTGGATAAACTGTTTCCTTTTTTGTGGAAGCTTGTGTTTCTCTTGAAAATACCCCCTTTCTCTTGAAAACCAAAAAAAAAACCAAAAAAAAAAAAACTTTATTTTATTCACCTTAAAATTGAGAAAGCTGGGATTCTCTTTTCCCCCTAAAGAAAGGTAGCTGTCGTATTATCTCAGCATGATTTGCAGATGAAAATACTTGAGTTCAAATTTTAGTGAGCCCATTTCTCCAATCCCTGCAACTCTTGGGTTTCTTTTCTACAGGTACTATCTAGATATCATCACAGTCATGAAACAATTTTACATGTACATTTTTTTTCCTCTGGGGACATTAATTATGAAGACTTGGGAAGCAGATGTGGCTCAAGCAATTGAACACCTGCTTCCCACATGAGAGGTCCCGGATTCAAGTCCTGGTGCCTCCTTAAAAAAAAAAAAAAAACAAGCAAACAAATGAAAAAGCCAACTCAGGGAGCTGATATGACTCAGTGGTAGAGCACCAGCTTCCTACATATGAGGACCCAGGTTCAATCCCTGGCCCGGTACATAAAAATTACGAAGACTTGAGGAGCATGCTTTACACTTTCATAACCTAGAGGTCACCTGCTCTTTATGACCTAGAGGAGATTGGGTCAAACCCCAGTCCAAAGCCCTCTCCAAGATTTTGACAAATTCCTGGAAGGTTCTCATGGTCCCTATAGTTCTAGGATTCTGTTTCCATAGAATTAGATTATAGATTTGTATTCATCCCAGACAAACTCTTCCCTGCCTTTACAACTTTGCTTCAAGCATGAAGTTGGGTCCTTTTCTGTGATTTCTACATAATTTGTTCCTAAAATGTGTGTGCCTATGTGTGTTGTAGCAGATTTTACTAAAGATCTGAGAGATTAAAAGGTTTTTACATCTCAAAATAGTAGAATTAACGAGTGTATGCACCATCCTCCTGCCATGTTGCTTGACCTACTTGTCTTCCTCCCTACTAGCCCTTCTGCTCTGCTGACTCACCTCCTCCTCGCTCCAAGCCTGTTTGTTCCCATGCTGAGTAGATAGTTGAGCAATCTATTTGTTGCCTTGGTTTCTCCTGACACTCGTTCTTAGTGATTCACCGTTTCTGTCCTTCTCTTCCTGACTTCCAAACTTTCTTAGATATCTTCTTTAACATAGATGATTTTATTCTAAGAAAAATGTACATATCAGCTTTTAGGATAGTAGTTTTGCTCACCTTGCCACATTTTGGATCAGGTTATCTTGTTCATCTTCTTTCTTTTGTTTTTAATGTTTATTCTCTTTTCCTCCCACCCCCCATCCCACACCCTATTTCTTTCCCCTACTTCTCTCCTTCCCCCCACACAAACACACCATCTAACTCTAGACACAAGCCTTTATCCTCCAAAGGCAGTCTAAGGATTGTCCCTAGAAAAAAATGGTGGAATTTGTTCCATTGTGACATGTGTGTTTAGAGCTGGTGGTGATGATCTAAGTCTCAGGGTTTTACAGAACTGGATGGGGCCAGGAGCCAAGGGTGGAGAGGGCCATCACCCACCCCCACCCCAAGCCCTCTCCCTTAGCCCAGCACCATCAGCTTGGAACCCTGCTGTTATTCTTTTGAAATTTGTTGTGTAGCCTTTGCAAAATCTTTAAATTACTAGGTAAAGGAAAAGAGAAGTGATGTATAGGTTTAATTAGGCAAACTTCTCAAAAGAGCAGAAAAGGGAAACAAAAATTCCCAAGTTCTTGCAAGCTGCTGTTATTTACAAAGATATGGCAAAAACATCTTTTACCCATCTATTTTAGGGAGCCTGTCTGCCTTCATTTTTTTTCTGTTGTCTTTCTCTTTTTTTCACTATACCTTTGACAATACCAATCCCTCTCCTGGTTCTTGCCTATGATGCTGTGTCCAGAAATACGATTAATAATAAACCCCACTCCTTTCTAATCCTAGATTGAACAGCCTGCCTTACATTCCTTTGGAATTACACTCTTAGCTGCCTGCTGGAGTTTTCTTTCTTCCTTTCTTTTCAGTTCTTTTCTTTTCTTTTTCTTTCTTTCTTCCCCCACTTCCCCAGCATGACTCATTAAATGCTTTATTGTAATCTATGTGTGTGCTTCAAATACATAAAGTACCATGTTGGTGACAATAGAGATAGACAGACTCTCCTCTTCCACTTCCGTGGGCTCAAAACTAAAAATTAAAAAGATAAAGAAAGGTCTTTTCGTGTCCGTGACATCGTATATCCCAATGTGAGGTCTTTTTTTTTGGGGGGGGGGGATATTCTATCGTCAAATATTTTAGACAGAAGCTACATAGTGCACTCCCCTCTTAGAGCCACAATGCAAATGAGTATATTCAAGACTCCAAGAAGTCCTGCAAGGAAGAGACCTGATGAAAGGCCCCTTTCATAACAATGGTTTTCCTCATGTCTTTGACCACTGAACCATTTTCTCATTTGCAATGATGATTCCATGGAACTTGACGTTGGGTAATACTGCTATAAAACATACATTTCTGTTATTTAGTAACAACTGCAGTATTTTAAAACATGACTACATCCCTCCATTAATTCTAATGTACAACTTTGAGCAATGTTTTTGAGCCTAAAGAAATATAGATTAAATTCTATTATTAAAAATCCCCAAGAGGCTGCCCAAATTCTTTTACATTTTTGCTGGGGTTTTTTACCAAGTACTTTTTATTTTCAATTAGAGAAGTTGTAGGTTTTTAGAAAAATCATGCAGAAGATACAATACAGAGTTCCCATATATGCCCCCTCATACAGACAATTTTCTGTTATTGACATTTAACGTTAGTGTGTTACCTTTGTTATCACTGATGAGATAATATAATTTTACTGTTACCTGTATTCATAGTTTGTATTAGGGTTCGCTGTTTGTTGTATGATTTTTAAAATTTTAGATCTAGTAACATATAGAACCTAAAATTTCCTGTTTTAACCACATTCAAATAAGTAATTCAGTGGTAATTATATGCCATTGTCGTGCTGCTACCATCAACACCATCCATTACCAAAAGTTTTCCATCACTGCCAACAGAAATTCTGTACCAATTAAGTGTTAATTCCCCATTCCCTACCCTACTCCAATATAGGTAAGTGATAAAAATGTTTGAAGACCACTGTTCACTTGTCACACTTCTGTAGACACCAACCCCCCTAAATGCAGACACATGTTGTTCTCCTCTGCCTTGTTTGATTTACATAGTAATTGTCCCCTGCTTTATCATTGAGGACAAACCTTTATAAATCTTCTAGTGAAACATCCTCTCTTCCCCAAATCTCATTCTGTCATTGTTGTCTCCATTGGCTATGGGAAGTAGTTTTTTCCCTAAAACACGAATTATTTATATAATGTAGTTTGTTATTTAGGAAAATGTCAATTTGGGATCCTTTCTATTTAATCCTAGAAATACAGTAAAATAAAATAAGAATGTGGGCTCTGGTGGTCTGGGCCAGATAGCATGAGGCAGGTCACTTAACCTCTCTGTGCCTCAGTGATGATCATGGCTGTCATCACTATAATCACCATTGTCATCTTCATCACTGTTAGAGGTGTCCTCCATACCCAGACCTATGCTGGAACTGGTTCCATTCACTTACTCATCAAATATACACTGGTTGTCTCTTATGTATCAAGCACTTTACTAAGTGTTGAATAATCCACTCCATTGTCAACGTTGTGCTTCTGTTTGGTGGTCTGCTATCTCACATGTCACCACTGGTGGTGACATTCCACTTTGCAACGGCCTCGGTGTCTTTTCCTCCAATCAATATAAATGGTATAAATCTTTGCTGTTGCAGAATGACTAAACATTATGGATTTCTAGCCATTTGACATTTTAAGGTAGAAGTAAACTTTTTCTTTACATTATTAATTCCACATGTCATTGCTGCCAACTACTTGGTTGTTATTCCTGCTCTGAACTGTTTGCTTATTGTTCAAATGGTTCTGCTTACATGGGTTTCTTCCTGAGGACGATTCCTCCAGGTTGACTCAAGGTGTATATTCTGTGTCATCCTACCTCAACTTCAAAAGGATGCATTCCCTCTTTCCCAAATTATAATCCTAGGAGCCTACTGGACATTCTTAGAGCTTAATAGTCTTTTTGACAAATTGAAACATTTGTAGAGGATTAGAGGTTCTCAGTCTAATATCTGGTGTGAAAAGCTTATTGTTGTACTATTGACTATTTCTCTATTCATCCATTCCTCTCAGAAAAAAATGTTTTTATAAAAGCTTAATGAAATTTCTATTATATTAAAGTCATTTGTATTTAGCTATGCATATAGTCCAGGATATGGGTAGAAAGAAAAGAAAGAAACTATAAAGATAGGCGTTTCTTCCATATTTCCTCCTTCTAATTCTTTTACTCCTTAAACACAAGCTAATGATATAATCTTGGAAGCCAGTATTGAGTCTGAATAGGGGATGTACTTCCCAGATCAATGATTGATTTTCCTAGGTTCCAATGAGAGAAGAAATATAAAATTTTAAAAATACACGAGTTTAATATATTTCATATTTATTATATTGTGAATTATTCTATGTCCTAATATACAATCCCTGTGTTTTACGTCTTAGATGTGATGAACAAAGTTGGATATTTCATTTTTCAAACATGTGGGCTAAGAATAAAATCTTGTTGCTGGAACTGAACGTTGTATTCTCCAGGCAGAGGAAATGGACATTTATTGGACATGATTGCTGCTTTCTTAGCACTAATGAAATTATGAAGGCTCTTTGAGTAATATAATTTGAAAATACAATTTCTGTATTTCAGGTCATGCAAGACAAGATAATCTGCCTTCCGAAAAGAGTGCAGCCTTCTCAGAACCATTCTTCTGTCTCGAATGTCTCTCAAGCAGTTGCCAGTACCACCCCACTTCCTCCACCTAAACCATCTGCTCCTAACCCTGCCACTGTGGAAATGAAAGGCCTGAAGACAGACCTGGACCTTCAACAGTACAGTTTTATAAACCAGATGTGTTATGAGCGAGCCCTCCACTGGTATGCCAAGTATTTCCCTTACCTTGTCCTCATCCATACTCTGGTCTTCATGCTCTGTAGTAACTTTTGGTTCAAGTTCCCTGGTTCCAGCTCCAAAATAGAACATTTCATCTCAATCCTGGGGAAATGTTTTGACTCTCCGTGGACCACCCGGGCTTTATCAGAAGTATCTGGGGAAGACTCAGAAGAAAAGGACAACAGAAAGAACAACCTGAATAGATCCAACACCATCCAGTCTGGTCCAGAAGGCAACATGGTCAATTCTCAGTCTTTAAAGTCAATTCCTGAGAAGTTTGTGGTTGACAAATCCACAGCAGGGGCTCTGGATAAAAAGGAAGGTGAGCAAGCAAAGGCCTTATTTGAGAAGGTGAAGAAGTTCAGGCTCCATGTGGAAGAAGGTGATATATTGTATGCCATGTATGTTCGCCAGACTGTACTGAAGGTTATAAAATTCCTGATCATCATTGCATATAATAGCGCCCTAGTTTCCAAAGTCCAGTTTACAGTGGACTGTAATGTGGATATTCAGGATATGACTGGATATAAAAACTTTTCTTGCAATCATACCATGGCACACTTGTTCTCAAAACTTTCCTTTTGCTACCTGTGCTTTGTAAGTATATATGGACTGACGTGCCTTTATACTTTATATTGGCTGTTTTACCGTTCCCTGAGGGAATATTCTTTTGAGTATGTCCGGCAGGAGACTGGCATTGATGATATTCCTGACGTAAAAAATGACTTTGCTTTTATGCTTCATATGATAGATCAGTATGACCCTCTCTATTCCAAGAGATTTGCAGTGTTCCTGTCTGAAGTCAGTGAAAACAAACTAAAGCAGCTGAACTTAAATAATGAGTGGACTGCTGATAAACTGAGGCAAAAGCTACAGACAAATGCCCACAACCGACTGGAATTGCCTCTAATCATGCTCTCTGGCCTTCCAGACACTGTTTTTGAAATCACAGAGTTACAGTCTCTAAAACTTGAAATCATTAAGAACGTGATGATACCAGCCACAGTCGCGCAGCTCGACAACCTCCAAGAACTCTCTTTACACCAGTGCTCTGTCAAAATCCACAGTGCAGCTTTATCTTTCCTGAAGGAAAACCTCAAGGTCTTGAGCGTCAAGTTTGATGACATGAGGGAGCTGCCCCCCTGGATGTATGGACTCCGGAATCTGGAAGAGCTCTACCTAGTTGGCTCTCTAAGTAATGATATTTCCAGAAATGTCACCCTTGAGTCTCTACGCGATCTCAAAAGCCTTAAAATTCTCTCTATCAAAAGCAATGTTTCCAAAATCCCTCAGGCAGTGGTTGATGTTTCCAGCCATCTCCAGAAGATGTGCATCCATAACGATGGCACTAAGCTGGTGATGCTCAACAACCTAAAGAAGATGGTCAACCTGACTGACCTGGAACTGGTCCACTGTGACCTGGAGCGCATCCCCCATGCTGTGTTCAGCCTGCTCAGCCTCCAGGAATTGGACCTGAAGGAGAATAATCTGAAATCTATCGAAGAAATCGTCAGCTTTCAGCACTTAAGAAAATTGACAGTGCTAAAACTGTGGCATAACAGCATCACCTACATCCCAGAGCATATAAAGAAACTCACCAGCCTGGAGCGTCTGTCCTTTAGTCACAATAAAATAGAAGTGCTGCCTTCCCACCTCTTCCTATGCAACAAAATCCGATACTTGGATTTATCCTGCAATGACATTCGGTTTATCCCCCCTGAAATTGGAGTTCTACAAAGTTTACAGTATTTTTCCATCACTTGTAACAAAGTGGAGAGCCTGCCAGATGAACTCTACTTCTGCAAGAAACTTAAAACTCTTAAGATTGGAAAAAACAGCCTATCAGTACTTTCACCGAAAATTGGAAATTTACTATTTCTCTCCTATTTGGATGTTAAAGGCAATCATTTTGAAATCCTCCCTCCTGAACTTGGCGACTGTCGGGCTCTGAAGAGAGCTGGTCTAGTTGTAGAAGATGCTCTGTTTGAAACTCTGCCTTCTGATGTCCGGGAGCAAATGAAAACAGAATGACTTATTTTTCTTTAAAGTTTGACTGAAACACGCTTCTACCAAATACAGTATAAATGATTAGTTAGTCTTAATGCTTTTCCTATTTTGTTTTTATTTTCTCTCTTTTTCACACAAAACAAAATGTACACAAAGACTGAGTAAGGAGTATGTATATTTTTAATAAAAATTTACTTGTATTTTTTCAGTATTAATATTTTAAAGTTTTATTTGTCCTGGAAACTAATGTATCTATTATTGTTTTCTACTGATGGAAACAGATGGTTCCATCTGTTTTTGTTTTTTTTTTTTTTCCTTCAGTTCATTCTTATGGAAAGGGAGGAAATTTGAGTTGCATGGTTTTTTGAGATTTTTTTCAATAGATGAAAATATTTTGCCAAGGTCATTGTTAGCTTGTTTACACCTGTACAGGGTCCTTATTTTTGTTTTCATTGTGTGTGTATCAAGGCATCTGTGCTAGTTATTTTAATGCCAGCTGCCTTCTCTATTGGCCATGTTCTTCATTCTACACAGAAAACTATCCTCTGGAGTAAAAATTCACAGAAGTACATTGCCGCAAAGTATTTTAAAATATTTCCCCATCTCCAACAGAACCCTAGATCATATTATTTTAGATACCTGACAGTTAGATCTGCTGAGGCAAGGAGTTTGTGAGTGGGTGAAGACAATAATCTTCAAAGGTTGGCATGCTTGATTTGATCGTTTGTAATTTAACCAGTTAACATTTCTACCAACATGTAAAAAATAGCCTTTAAAAACTAAGTACAGAGGCTCCCCCTCCCCTTTTAATTTCAGTGCTGCTATGTCAAACTGGCAAACATGGAAACGAGATTTATTTTAATATTCTAGTAGGTAATTAAATTTAAAACTCATAATCAGAAACCTGCTTTTGAGTAATTAAATCATATTTGATATTTTGATATTTGGGTGCATCTGATGGAAACATTTCACTACTAAATCTCTGTTAAATCAGGGTCTCTTCCCTTCCTCTGGGCAGGATGGCAATGGTCATCTGTTCAAGTTGCCTGTTGTTCGAAATAGTCCACGTAAATATTAATTTCCCTCAAGCCTGCCTTCGCTGCAAATGCTAGTGATGCAAGCCCTGGAACTCTACTGTTCTCTTTGGCTTAAACTAGATTATTTCATCTATAATGGTTCTGTTACCTTTTTAAAAAAAATTCTGAATAAATGCCGTAAGTGGTTGTCACCTAGTAGTAATTCTGCCTGATGGTCAACAGAAATTTTATTTATCTTTGTACGTAAAATCCATTGTAGTGTGTCTTGGGCAAAATTTTTCACTGTTAAGCTGTGTAGAACTGGAAAATGAAATGCACTATTTGTGCCCTCGGTCCAGGACTAGTACCTCTGATCATAAGAACTTTGTTTTATGTCCCAAAGTCATGTTCACTTTTTTCAGAGCCCCAGTCTAATCTAAGAAAGGTTTGTGATTTAACAATGAATGAAAGTAGGAAGAAGGATTGGGAGTTTCAAAATGCTGTTTTTAATAATTGTTCCTTGTTCCTGGTGAATTTGCTCAGTGCTTCTTTGAGTCATACACTGAATGCAACTATAGGAACTTCTCCACAGATATATGTACCTCAGTCGTGTTTTAAATTTTAATGATATTAATACATCGTGGGGCAAATGATTAGGGAAAGAGATGTTTTTCATTTGTTTCATAATCTAATGACGTAGACCAAAGTGCTTCCCAGTTTCTGCTAAATGTTAACGTTTTAGAAAGGTGATTTTGCATAGCAGATTTATTTGGATCTGAAATTGAAATAACATGTTTGAAATAGTAATATGGTTATATTTCATGCCTGATAAAATACTCACTTTCAGGCTATAGTTGGGATCCTGACTATAAGCAATGTGTTGTATTTAGTCCTCTGTTTTAAACAGACAAAAACTTATGGCAGATTGTCCATGGCTAAGCATGACAGAAATACCTTGTTGAAAAGTAAGCTTAGATAGCTGCTAGTAAAACACTGGGTGCACTATTTTTCTGGATAAAATTTATAGTTGTTTTCTATATCACCCTTCAAAAGGGATCTATTCAGGTTAAAAATCATATTTATGCTGAAGTCTTTATCTGGTGTTAATTGATAATCTCATATGGATTCATAACTGAAATGTGTTACTAATAACCAGCTCTTATTACTTGCAGCAATTTGTTCCAAAATTCCAAAAGAATTTAGCTTGTTTTGTTAATGAGTTCACAGGCAGACCCCCAACATAAGTTTTAAATAACATCCAGTAAATTAGTATAATTCTATGACTTCATGTTTTGACTAAAAAGGGAAATTCATAGATGTTTCTATTAGATTTTATAAAAATTCAAAGGACTCAAACTTCATTTTGAGTCTCTTTTCTGACTCTGGCCCTTTTTAATACTGTGGCTTTTTGTTCACATTCTTCAGAGCATTCAATTACTATTTAGCCTTTAAATGGGAAACTCAGGTAAATGAACTGCTGACTTTTCTAAAGTCCTTTAACTGATCAACTCAGTGAAAAGGAGTATTTACCTAATCACTTTCCGTATTTTACAAGTGCTCTTGCTAAAAAGGAACAACTAGCTCTATTTCTCCAACCTCTATAATATTCATGAAAACTGCTTATGTAAATATAAAAGTACCATATTTATTCATAACTCTTATGGCTGCTTGCAATCCATGGTGAGTAAGCTTTTTGGTCATTTTAATGGTTAGGTGTAGAACAAACAATTATCTTGTAATGGTCTGATTGAAATGAACCTATAAGAATTTTCTAATGGAATCTAAGAAAACTAGTGTTTCTTGCTAGGTTTTTGGTTTTGTTGCTTTGTTTTATTTTTACACACACCTTCAATGTAGAGATTCTTGAGACAGTAAAACTTGTTCTTTGCAATTGTAACATTTTCTCCTTGTTCACAATCTTACTCATTACATTTCCCATGTAGGAATTTTAATGAGTTCTAACAATTTACATGGCATCCTATGCAACAGGCACTGCTTTTTTTTTTTTTTTTTTCAGAAAAACTTGGAAAACATGCCTGCTATGAGTATTTCATTCATTTAGAGATGCCTCCTCACCTGGCTCTCAAGCCATCTTTGTGGAGGCGACCTTAACCTGGAAGTTTCTTCGGCTACTTGGGATGAAGGAAGTCCAAGTTCTTGGAATATGCTATCCTATGATTATTGATATTAAGAAACAAAAAACAAAATCTTTATATCTAATTACCATTTCTTCCGAGTGGTTTTACTGTTATTTATTTTCCTAATTCTAGTATAAGAAAAGTCCATTCTTTAAGTAGTTTGTTTTACTCTCCAATATCACACCAAATTACCTAGTAAATAGTAATGATATATTTAATTTAAACAATGAGCATTCATGATCCATCTATGAAAACTGTAGGCCATAGTACTCAGTGGTGAACAGATAAGATAAGATAAATTTTGATTTAAACTTTGTTTTTAGAGACTAAATTAAGATTTAATTAACATTCTCCTGTTAATCCTGAACGTGGCCATGCTACTCAAACAGTTCACATTTTTGGTAAGATCTCTATAACTCAGGGTTGGGTTCCATCCTAACCTAACATTAAATTAGAGAAACAGCAGTTATTGGAGAGAAGACTGCCTCAAGAGTCTATCAGATTTTCTCATCCTTTCTTGCCTATTCCAAAGAAATAAAAAGAACCCTTGGACAGTCCCAGCCGGATTTGCCACTTATTTTTCAGATTTAGGCCTCAGTGACATTCTTCTGATACAATTCCATGCCAGCCTTCCAAAGCACATGACAGCCCACCTGGTCACCAGGTGTCCGCTCTTCCTCCATCTTCCCAGGGCCACTCACTGATAAAGGTAACACCACCACTGCCACCCCAAGGTTTTTTTTTTTTTTCCGTCAGAAGACCTTGAAAAGGGGTATATAACTTTGCACAATTTAATTACTTGGCTATCTTAAATTACAGCTCCTATGCTTGGTTTTTAACATGGTGTTAATTTGTTTCTCCTGATACCTCTCTCTCTCCTGATTCTGCCTCTTTAATAAATAATTTTATTGGGGTTGAAACTTCATGCCTTATGTGTTCAGTTTCCCTTTGCCCCTTGTTTTCTCTCACGGTCTGTGTTCAGACTGTGTCAAATCCTGGCAAAACCTCTTAAGACTGTCAAGAAATGCTTGAATGTTGATTCGTCTTAGTACAAATTCATGATAAAAAGTCTTACTGTTACTTGGCTATGGTAGTACATAGGAACAGAAAATAAATAAAGTCATTTTTGTAATTTAACATTGAGATTTGTCTCTTTCTTATTTGTTTTTAGAAATCATGTTTATCTTTTGCATTTCTTATACTGTCACTGAGGCTCCTTGTGCTCTGAAGGAAATAGGTTGCCGAGTGTATACCATGCATTGTGTTGAGCTACTTTCTGCAATTGTGACTAATTATTTCCTTCCTTAATTCACTGTATTGCATCTATCTAAGGTGCCCCTGGACTTTCACTTGGGTAATTAGTGTCTTAATAAGTAATTCAGAGTGCAATTTCTGTGCATTTGCCAGATCAGGTTATACAATGGCTGTCCACTCCAGCTTTCAGTAGATACTTTTATGGTAATGGCTCTGGTTGCCTAAAGGAATCAGAATGGTTCTGCCCAGCTGGGAAGCTGACCCTAATTAATCACATTCACTCCAGACTTAAGAAAACTCTTATAAGAAAACATTATGTACCATTTATGCATAAGAAAATTGTGACTGGTAACTTTCAATGGTAAATTGTCACTCTACATATTTTCCTATTGTCATTTATGACCCATTTATTTTACTGACAGTCAACTCTTGGGAGAAGGACTGTTGAGATGCAGGGAGTTGGTGAGTACAGTGAGAGAACTATGTGAGTATGAGTTTCAGAAATTTAGAAGAGACTGTGTGAGAGCTCTGAAGAAATTTTGGAGACAAGAGCTGGGAAATGCAATAGATTAGAGACATCTGGTGATTTCAGTGCAATTTGCAGAAAAGGAAAAGCTTGTGCCCACTGCCACCCTTTATGTCCCATCTTACAATCCTTTCATTTATACAGAATATTGAGATAAACACTGAAATTAAATCAATCCAGTTATTTGTTATTGTTAGCTAAAAATATATGAGAAGCACTTTTGTTTGGGTAGAAAAGTGACATGAATCAAAAGGGAGTCACTAAAGTCAATTTGAGACTAAGCGTGATAGTCACTTGGCCATCAGACAAGACCTACATGCTTCTGAATGTAAGTTTGTATTTCATCTTAAATATCTAGTTAGGAAGAAAGTGAAAAGGTATTTAAAAACAGCATTATTTTTTGTGTGTAAGTCAGAATAAAGATCATTGTACTTTAGATGTCATATTTAAAGCAGGATGTAAATAAAAATTTCTATAATCTAGAAATCTAATCTGGTAATAAGTATTATTGAGTATTTTCAGAGTATTTGAATATTTTGAATAAAAATACAGGATTAGGCAAAGGTATTATTACCAAACACCTAAACCAAACAGACCCATTCCGATTATTTTTATAAAATTTGAGAACAAGTTGATTATTTTTTAATCCTTTGAGAAATTAATTTTTATTTCAACTCAAACTATATCTAGATATCTACTATTAACAAAAGTATTTGGCTCAATTCTTACTACTATTCGCAGGAAATACAGATCTTGGGAAAAGTTGACACAAAAGAGGCGACAGGCGAATGTTGCATTTTATATCCAGCAGGGATTTTAATATGGAAAAAAAAATCACATTTCTTCAATCTGAAGGTTTCCATTACAAAATCACATAGATTCACATAGAATAATTTTGTTAAAATCACACTCTAATAAGTAGACAGCTTTGAACTTCTTAATAGGCTGATTTAGTCCAAGAACAAAGCCAATGCAAAAATGAAGATTTATTTACTGTGAGTTTGGGGAATCAATGCCCACAAATTTATAAAGCATTTGATGAGTTCCATTTTTACCTGTTGAGTTGCTTGTACAAATTATATTTCTTAGTGATTTAAACTGACTTACAAAAGTACTTTGTGGAGTAAACAATCTACAAAAATCTGAAAGGCAATATACAAAAATGATCTCTAAATGGAAATGAAATTTTATTTCACAGGGCAGTGCCTTTCTAAGAGGAAGTCAATTTGTTCAAAATTAGAAAATGTAGTATTTTTTTCTTAACTCTCGCCAGGCCCTGGCCTCTGGTGGTGTGAGTCATAGATGTTCCTGGTCACATTCTGAGCCTCCAGTTTAACAATACTAGCATGCTAACAGAAACATGTTTCTTATGCACCCGGAAACAAAGGCAGGATGTTGTCAGCCTTGACTTTAGTGAGGAAGTATTTAAATATAAGTTCATACTTCACTGTGACATTGAAAACTAGAAATTAGGCTTCAATTAAAACTACTCAGGGAGCGGATGTGGCTCAGTTTAGTGCCTGTCTCCCACATGGGAGGTCTTGGGTTCGGTTCCCGGTACCTCCTAAAAACAAACAAACAAAAAACCAACTCAGGTTAGCTGATGTGGCTCAGTTGTTGAGCGAGGTCCCGGTTTCATTTCCCAGCCTGGTACCTAAAAGCAAAACAAAACAAAACAAAAAAAAACAACTACTCAATCTAAACATTTAGCTCTATACATATATTGTTAAATCCGGGTAACGTCAAAGAAAAATTGAATGAATGTCAAATGGATAATAGGGAGAATGGCAGAAGAGATTAAATACCTGATTTGTATTAAATAAGGCTACTGTTTGCTATGGACAAAAAATTGAGGTGAACAATGAAAAATAATAAAAATTAAAATTAACCAAAAAATAGAGGTGGAATTTGCCTAAAAGGGGTACCCCTAAGAAAGGACCCTCAATGTACTTTCTAAAAATCAGGCAGATTTGTTGCCCTTCAAATTCTACCAACAACAATAGAAAAACAATCAGTTCTTCAAGTATAGGAAATCACCTGGACAAATATTTTTAGATAGCTTTCCCTAACTCAGAAATTGCTAGTGGCTTTGAATACTTTAACTATAAATCTGATCAAGAACTTGCCAAAAATGCCTGAATGTTGACTCAAAAACCTTAATGTAAATGCCAATTCTGACATCTTAATAGCTCTGCTATATTATGGTTAACAATTGTAAGACAAAAGTCGCATTCAGGTTTGCATTAAAATGTTTAGAATCCTATATATTTTTTCCTTATATCTGTACAGCAAAGATAGCAAAACATTATACAAAGATTGATCCAGGTACTCTATAAATGCTTTAAATAGTCCTGACAATAAAGGTATTAAACTTTATTCATGCTTTTTCATTGATTAGACATGGCTCATAGACGTAGCTATTCATAGGAATGCCCCTTCTATTTTCAGCTCTGTTCATCCCAGTCTAATTTTGGCTATTCTTAGATTAAGATCACCTGAGACTTTGTTAAAGTGTTTTAAGACTGTAGAATTTCTCTAACACTTTCTACCTACCTCATTTAGGGCACTTATCACTTGTATAATGGTTATTTTAGGACCCATCTTATCTCTCTTCCAGAGATGGAGGCCGTATGAGTGTAGAAACCAAGACTTATTTATCTAAATTTCCTTCCCATTGTGACCTATACCCAGTGGGCTCTGGAAAAATATCATTGAACTAATCAGAGTTAGGCCACCATCCCTTTTGCAAAATGTGCCCTAAGCAAACTACTTCTTTGTCTTGGTGAAGCTATTGATTTCAGGTTTATTAGAAACATAGAATTTGGAGCCTTTGAATACTGGTTAGTCCAGAGATTTTCAAATAGTGTTGAAAGGAGCCCTAACTCTTCAACAAAGTATCTCAGTGGGGCTCAGGGAGTAGATAGAGCTCTTGGCTTCATATCTGTTTCAATTACTATCCCCATGTAACAAACCACCCCAAAAATTTAGTGTTGTAAAACAACCATTTTATTACACTCATAGACTCTGTGGGTAAAGCATTTGGAAGGGCACACTGAAGACAGTTTATCTCTAGTCCATGATGTCCAGGGGCCTCAGGTGGGAAGACCGGCAGCTAGGACCATCTGGAGGCATCTTCACCCATAGGTCTGGCTGTCGGCTAGAACCTCTCAACTGGGGCTGATGCCAGAACAATTACACATGGTCTCTCCATACAGCCTGGGCTTCCTCACAGCATGACAGCTTCAGGGTAGTCAGACCTCTTACACGATAGCTTAGGGCGCCAAAGCGAGCACTCCAACAAACAAATAGGATGACCGAGCCTCGGTAGTCACAGACATCATTTCTGCCATACTCTACTGGTTGAACAAGTCATAAATCCCACCCAATATGGGGGTGGAAGAGGAGGAGTGGATATTGACCACACCTTTCATTGGACTGAGTATCAAAAAACATATTGTAAGAAGAATATGTGGAATAGGAGATGCTGTTGTCATCTTTGCAAAATACAATCTCTAATAACATCTCACACCAACCTCTTCAACCAGAGAGCAGAACCTCTATGTTTTACACAGAAGAACCCCTAACTAATGTTTACTGGCCTTTGTAAATGTAGGATCCTCAGAGGCCTTGTAACATCTAAATTTCACACAATCTTTCAGCATATCCAACGGCTATTGTAGAAAACCAGACAGTTGAGAAAGCTAGTATTTTGTTCGCCCCTTTTCTTTGTTTCTAATTTCTTTGGGCAGGCTGGGAGAATTCCTATTCTGAAGAACCAGAAGAAAGACAATAATATTTCATTTTATTGAATCGCATTTTGAAAATCAAACTTTTGAAATCAAACCTAGGTTTAAGCTAGGTGCTTTCACAAATTTTATTTAATCCCCCTATGCTTCTCCCAATGTAAGTCAAAATTCCTAAATTGCTCACAGATGTGTGTGTGCACAAATTAGTAAGAGAAAATGTCAATATCTGTGGTGAGAAGGTGAACAGACCTGGGGTGGTGCCTTAGCCAAGTCCCTTAGCTTCCAGCAGTTCTCCAGGCCTAGAAGCCTACTCAGTGCTCCGGCTTCCTGGCTCAGGCCCCAGCCTTACTTCAGTGACGGTTTCAATCCTCACAGATGCTCTAGAAGAGGAAGCAGCCTTCTCTGACAGGTCACATCCTTCTAACTCAAGAGGGATATTTGGGGGCCAGAGAAAAGTTTTCTAGGAAACGAATACTTATGTATGAAGGCAGAAGAAAAGTCCCAGAGAGGTTCTCCAGCAGACAGTTTAAACTAATTACTCACAGCTGGGCAGCCTGCCCTATTTTGGCCAATGTGCAATGTGTCCATGTCACGCTGCATTAAGGTCCGTATTCTCCCTCCAGCCTACTAAATCTTCAGACCCACTCATGGAGTCCCCTTGCTCGTGTTCACTCTCATTATTAAAATCCACCAGCATATTTAGCTCATGCAGAAAGAATAAATATTTAATAACAAGTCTTCCATCATAAGCTTGCACCACAGATGTCAGCTAGAGTCTGCCTCTTGTGATGTAGATGAAATTGGCTATACCCCATCCCACGCCTTCTGGAAATCCAGCGCCAGACTTCTGCACTAGGTATGAAGCTGTTTTTACAGAAAGGCTTCCACTCATGGATCACCTCACCATTCCACGTGTTCAATCACTCTTCCTCACAAACCAAGCCTCCCCGATTCCTCGATTTCCCCCAACACCCTCACCAGGATTCTGTGCATTTTAGAGACTCTAATGAAGATTTGGGGAGAAAACAGAGTGTTCAAGAGAGCGATGCAAGCCATTTAAAAAATGATATCTGTAAAAGCCCTTCAGTTATCCAGCTATTCCTCATCGTTCCTCTCCCCAATTCCCTTTCTCTTCTTTGTTCCACTGCCCCAATTTCAAAATCCTCTTTCACCCCAGCAGCTTATCAGAGTTTCTCTCAACACACTTCCATCCAGTAAGAGAAATTCTGCTACTTGCTGTTAATCTTTTTCTTAGTCTGTTACAGGTCATTGCTCTGACCTGTACCTCTGACTATTCCTCTGTCTTCAGAAGTCCTCGACATTCTCCTTCCTTCTGAATATGCCAAATTTCCATGTTTTTTTTCCCCAGTCCTCTGTCCTCTTTTCTCCTTATTCCAGCCCTTAGTGGCCTCATTTACTTTCAGCACTACATCCACACCCTTTCTAGGGTAACTCCCAGATCCCTACCTCTGGTTAGCATCTCTTCTACCTCTCCCCTCCAAATGTCTTCTAGACATTTCCACTTGTCCTGTCTGAAAGCAAACTTCTTCTATGCCACAGCCTCCTAAGTGGCGACCCCATAAACCTCTCATCCCACCACCCTGCATTCTCTCCTCTTCTCCATTGAGAGGACAGTTTTCCAAAGTCTAACTCTGACCTTATCTCTCCTTTGTTCAAAACTTCCTAGGGGCGGATGTGGCTCAAATGGTTGGGCATCCGTCTGCCATATGGAGGGACCTGGGTTTGATCCCCGGGACCTCCCGGTAAAATAAAATATTTATATATATAGAAGGTGCATGGGCTGCCAGGCTCTGTGTGCTGGTAAGCCGCCAGGCCCCAGAGCCATGCAGCAAGATGATGACGTAATAAGAGAGAGACGCAGGGGAGAGTAAAGACGAGATGCTCCGAAAGGTCTGAAAACCAGGAACCAAGGTGGCACAGGTGGCAGAAAACCTCTCTCCTACATCGGAGGTCTCCAGGATCGAATCCTGGTGAAGACTGGAGGAGGGGGATGAGAAGAGACGGCAGGAAACAGACATAGAGAATTGCCCAGCGAATGGACACAAAACAGCAAAATGGGAAAGGGGGGGTTTAAGATGTTAAAGTAAATAAATAAATCTTTAAAAAAAACTTTCCCATCATATTCTTAATATTGTTTGTGGAACTTCACCCATATTTTGAGATCCACCACCATGTAGGCCTTTATAACTGTGTTTGCAGCACAGACTGGAATTCAAAATGAGTTTAAATCCTCACTATCCATTTAATTTAATTTAAACTCTCTGAGCTTCTGTTATTATTTATGACCCTATATTTTGGCCCTTCCCAGAAAATACTTAAAATATTATGCATCCTAGTGCTGGGCCTATCCCCAACTCTGTCCTTAATAAATTGTAAATCTTCTCCAGAGTTTACCACCAGTCTCGGTCTATTCAAGGTAAAGACCATATGTACTCTTGGGCTTCTACTGGATTCATCGACCCCAAGTTGTAGCTATTTTCAAGGTCTCAATGATATAGTATAAGGTTTGATAGCATGTAAGTAAAATGAAGTGATCACATAATGTATTAGTCAGGGAAACATAACCAACAGGATATATATATATAAATATTGTGAGATTTATTATAGGAATTTGCTCATATGACTATGGGGATTGGTAAATCCGAATTCTTTAGGGCAGGCTGCAAGTTGTAAACTCGGATGAAAGTTTTGATGAATTACCCAGGAGAAGCTGTCTGGCTTCAGTAGAGACAGAAATTCTTTCTGATTGTCAAAATTATCAGTTCTCCCTTTAAGCCCTTCAACTGCTTGGATGAGACTTCTCTCATTGCTGAAGGCAATCTCCTTTATTGATTGTAGATATAATCAGCCATAGATGCAATCAATTGACTAATGATTTAAATCCACAAAATACCCTCACAGTAACAATCAGGCCAGTGCTTACCTGACCAAATAACTGAGGTCCATAACATTGCCAAGTTGACACAACAATTTAACCATCACAAATAATAATATATGTAATCAGCCAAAAGGATAATTAGCTATATTATGGGGCATTTGGTAAGGGTCATGAGAGAATTGAGTGGAATTGGGGAAGGATGGCTTGTTCCCTTTACTCCAAGGTTCAAATACTGACTGGTCACTAGTAGTAAAGGGGAGAAAAGCCTAGAGCCAAACTCTGGCTGTCTCAGAGGATCTGAATCTGGAAGGACACAGGATGTAATGTGTAGGACTTGGGGGTTGGATCACAGTTTAAATCCCAGTTCTGTGTGTATGTCCTGGAGCAAATCACTTAGCTACCTGAGTCACAGTTTTCCTCATCTGTAAAATGGGATGGAATTTCAGCTTAAGGACTGTTGTGATGATTAGTGGTGAGAGGTATATGTTGTACCTAGCACAATGCTTGCACTCAAGGAGTTTGCTAGTATCTTGATGACTATATAGACTGAGCTCTGGATATGAAAAAGTAGCCTATAATACTGTACGAGTTCCTAAAGGCAACTCTTATTTAACAACCAGAATGTGCTAGGCATTGTGTTAAAGGCAGTAAGGTTGTGCCTTTGACCTCAAGGAGCTGGAGCACCATGGGGTGTCCCAGGTAAACGGTTGTCATTAGGGAGTGTGATAGACGGTGTAGTGGGCTTCTAAATGGAATACTCTGGGAACACATGTGCTTTCTCCACCAACCATCATTTCATGGGTGCATTCCAGGTACCAGATTGTGCTCTAGGTGCTGAAGGTTCAAAAATGTATAATGTGACCCCTGTTCTTAAGGAGCTCATAATCTAATAATAATAATAAAATGAAGTCAACCATGAATTCAAATGGTTATAATATGTTACAAAAGCTAACCTAGCAGTCTCTTCACATTACACAAGAGCACTAGGGAGGGCAAGATTCACCTGGGAGATAAGAAAGGTTTCAGGAGGTGACATCTGAACTGAATTCTGATGCAGGTGACTCCAGGTGGAAATGAGAAGAAACGGAAAGAGCTCTTTGGGTGGGGACAGACCTGAAAGACCACATAGTGTCATTAGAGGGCTTGGGGCAAGGGAAGTGTCACAGCCTATTGGAATGGATGGGAGGTGAAGATGGAAAGACATGTTAGGATCAGTTTGAGGGTGCCCTGTGTATGTCATCCACACCAGAGAGCCCTTTATTTTCTCCTTTAGGCAGTGGGAAACAGGGGATGGTATTTAAGCTTATTCTCAGTTACATTTAAAGCCTGGATAACCTTTCAGAGTCTGTCTGAGACCATCCTCTTTATTTTCAAATCTTTGTATAAAGAAAAAAACTACCATCTGGTCTTACAGAAAATCAAAGCCTGTAGTGAGAAAACAAGAGTCGGCAGATTAACAATGCTCAGAGCAATTTCGCCCCCATGAGACCCAACATGTTCACATGTTGCTTTAACTTGTCCTCGGCCTTACTAGACCTCAAGGAAACTGCTCAGCAGACTCATTCTCCTTCATCCCTGCCTCTTCTTTGCTTTGCCGTTGCGTTGTAGTCGTCCATCTGATTGCAGGAAATTTGTCCTGTTTAGTGTTTGGAGTGTTACAAAGGAAAACCACTCAATTAATTGATCCTTGAGTGTCATTCTTAGGACACTTCCTCCTTCTGCCCTGCCCCTCACTCTTTAGGTGTCCTCACTTCTGGGTGCACAAGGCTGTATGTAGATTTGTATTTGCTCATCCTCTCTGAAGCCGGTTCCCTGATTGAGCCCAGGCTTCCGCATTGCAGTTATGTGGGTCGAATGGTCCAGCCCAGAAGAGGAGGAAGTAGGACATGGCTCAGCTGAGCCAAGTGTCCTCATCTGACCTCTTGCTCTTTTTTTGTCCCCAGAGGAAAGGTGGAGCTTTCCTGCCCACAGAACTTAATTTCCTTTTCCCATTCTTCATGATGCCGCATTCCTTTATGGGTAGCCTGGGACTAAGTGTTTCTTATGGGTGGCACTCTGCAGAATTCCTTTGTTCTCTGAACCAAGGGCTTTGATGCGCCCACTAGGAAAACCACAGGTTGAAAAGCTAGATAGCATACCCCTCCTCTGACGGTACCATTCCTTCATGTACTGTGCAGCCCCTACCTTCCCAGGGGAAGGCACAGGCTCTGGCAGGACCCCTATGAACCTGTTGCAGTGGGAGCCGCAGCACTTTTGGCACCTAAGTTCCTTTGAGCAGACCCAGGCAGCCCCTGGCTCTTCAACCCCTTTCAGACCCAGAGGAGGCAAACCTAACATCCAAGAGCTGCCCCACAGTGGCTGTCCAGAGGAACCAGGTGATACAATGCAGCATGGAGGGGGAGTTGATTCCTCATGGGTGAACCTGGACCAAAGAAAGCCAGAGGCCCAAGGGAGCTGGCACATAAATCCTACTCCTCCCCCCCCCCCCCGCCTTAGATGGATGTTTCTCAGGCTCAGGAGTTTGGTATGCCCTCGCTGGACACCCCATACAACCAAGCAATAGGCTGTGTTTCATCATGAAGTAATAACCGGCTTGATAACAAGTATTCACTTTCCTCCTTCCAATTCTTGACTTTCTCTCATTTTTCACCCCTACCATTGCACCTTCCAAAAGCATTAGCATCAGTGTTTTCTAGAGGATCTGCTAACAGTAGCCCACTGAACTCAATAACACTCTGACCCCATTAAACTGGCTGGTTTGTTCCTGGGTTGGCCTGGACAAGTTTTTAATCACCTCTCTTCCCACACACTCCAAGATGCCAAAAGAAAGCCATTCCTTATTTCTGCCTTGGAAAAGAATAGGCTCAGATCTATGATCCCTGGAAAACATTTAGCCCTGGGAGAACCTTCACAGCACTACTAACGAGCGAGAAAGAGAGAGAAGATGGAAACAATCTAAGCTTCCAGAAAATGGAAAATGATTTTAAAATTGACACATTTATATAATAATTTTGATAGCCATTAAAAATGTTATAGACATATTTATTGACATGTAAACTGATTCATGATATGTTCATTGAAAACACAAACTTAGTATGATTTCACTTTCGCAAGATGCAAAAATACATATATATCTATGTATAGAAAAAAACTGAGGGAAGATATATACCAAAATGCAAACAGAGACTGCCATTCATTGGTAGGATTATGAATGAGTTCTTTATTCTTTACATGTATCAGTATTTTAAAATATTTCTTGTAAGAAATATATATTGTGTATTTTTTTCATGTAAAAGGAAAAAAGTATCCTGGGTCTGGCACTCTTAAATGATCTTTTGGCCAGCTGTCTGCTGCAGCTTTAGAAGGAAAATGAAATAAAGGCCTCAGAGAGACTCTGGAGGACTAAGGATAACAGATAGGCTTTTACTTTGGGTGAGAATTATTAGAAGAATATGGTTTATGATTGTTACAATGATATATATATATATAGTTGTTGAAGTATAAAAATATAAATGCATATCTTAACAAAAGAAACATTATAGTATTACTGCTAGAACTACAGCTCATAAAGCATGCCCCTGTATTTAATTACTTTATAATATGTAACAGTGTTATTATTCTTAATATAATTATGTTGCTCCATGAATACTTTTGCATATTTTTAGTTCTTGAGAAATTTTAAGGATAAACAATTGTGTTTGCACAGATTGAGTCAAATGGTGGACCATCCATTTATTCAACATATACTGATATTTTCTGTTTTCCAGAAACTAAGCTGCATACTGGGTATTCAGAGTTTAAAGATATATACTCTTTCCCCAGTGAGCTGGGAGTGGACATAGACCCATGAACCAGCCTCCACAGTGGATTGTAATGGGCACTCTTTCCCCAGGGCTCTAATGGGCCAGGAAAAAAGAGCATGCAACCCAGGCTGGGGGCATACATAGTCAGGGAAGATATCCAAGAGTAAGGGATGCCTGAACAGGATTTTGCAGGACAAATGAGAATTAACCAAAGAAGGGGAGAAGGGCATTCCAGATGGGGTCTATGAGATGTAGAGGGAAGCAGGGCCAGGGAGTGTCAAAAGTTGAATTTGTTGATCAGCACTGTCCAGAACTATGTATGATGATGAAAAAATTCTTTGTGCTGTGCAAAATAGTAGTCACTAGCTCCATGTGGCTGTTAAGTAGTGGAGGGATTGAAATTTCATTTTTATTTCATATAATCAATATAAGTTTGGGTGAAGACAGCTGCTAGATTATGTACATTGTTTTCATTTACATTCTAAAGGTGAAAAGGAGTCACTGCAAGATATCAAAACAGAGCAATTACATAATTTCATGAATAGTCTTATAGGAAAGATTACTTACAAATTTGGACAGAGAGTACTTTGGCTGGTTTTTAACATGCATTCAGCTTTCCATAAACTTCTTAGAGAAGGTGACCTAAAGGAAGAGTGTAAAGCAGACATTGCCATAAAACTCATCTATGGAAATGATCTGACAGTGGAAATAATTAGCTCACCTACAAACCAATAAGTAAAGATAACCATCACAGCACGAAATTGAGTAGAAAGCAGGAATTAGTCATTCCCTAGGGCCAGCATACAAATGGCCAGTTAAACCTGGTATTCAACCTCATTAGTATTCCAAAATATTTCAGTGAAAATGAGATTCACATTTTTCAACTATCAAATTAGTAAAATTTTATTTTAAATGACTGTACATTGTTGAGGTTGTAGATCAATAATCACTCTCAAACATTTTTGGGAGAATACATTGTTACATCCTTTCTGGAGGCCAGTGTGGCAATATTGCAGCCTCAAAGACTTGAAAATGTTTAAACCGTGTCAGCCAGCTATTCCATTTCTGGGAATTTGCCATAAGGAAGTAATTAGGGATTCTTATGAATATATACGAAATCTTGCCCATGTCTGTTTTCCATATGATAGTGAAAAAAAAAAAAATGACAACAACCTAACTGTGATTCCCAATAGGAGATTTAGTAAATAAATAATGATATAGCTACATGACTGAACACTTAATTTTCTTTTAGTGAAAAAAAAAATCAAGTTCCTATTAGAATGTAATATTTCAGTTATATTTTTAAAAAACTTGTATAAATAGAAAAATGTTAATAGTGTTTAGCAACTGAGAGTGTGATTATGGGAGATCTTTGTTTTCTTCTTAATATTTCATTGTATTTTATTATTTTCTACAATAAAAATCTGTGACATTAAAATAGAAAAGCATTTTTTTAAGCTGAGGTTGTTAATTATGTCAGTAATGTTCAATTGTAACAGAAGTAATTAAAAGTGGGCAACTGCTACATTTCTTTACTAGATAAAGTAATTGAACTGGCTGGTGGCAAGCATTTGCTAGTCTAGACTCTTGGACAAAGAAGCAACAATATTGCTTTTAAAGAGGTTATGTGACTTTGGAGACCTTTCCAGAAAGTCTTTCCTGCTGTTAGTAGAGAAGAAGGGCTTTAATTAATCAAGATAAAGTGTTTTCAGCCAAAGATAATTATGTATTTGAAGACACTCTTGCAATCTGGGATGTGGGTGGTTTGTATAAATAGAAATTTCCCCCTTGTTAGGTTCTTGCTAACATTTTAACCCAGATGTGATAGCCTGTGATAGGGAAAACATTTTCCAGTATCTGGGAAAGAGGAGGAGAATGGGAAGAAAAACTTTAACCAGAGATCAAAACAACTAGAAACTTCAGCTAATCAGAAATTTTTCTGCCTTTGACTTTTAGGAGAAAATGAGACATCTCAAGAAAGCAACTCTGAATTGAGATTTGCTCATAACCAATTTTCAAGATATTTCTCAAGGCTTTATGAATTCAGACTAAGCTCCAGACTTACTGCATCAACATTTCTCAGTTTATCCTATGGAAATAATTTCTAATGGTGAATCTGAAATTCTTCAGGATCAAGAACAATTTTAAGAATCAACAAACAAACTGATTAAATTGTGTTCTGTAGACTCTAGTTACTATGTACATACACACACACACACATAAATATTTTTCAAGGTCTTCAAGAATAAATGCTGTTACTTAAAAGGGGTTGTACTTAAGCAAAAATAAAATAAAGAACATTCTTTGCATATTCTAGTTAAATGAATTTTTTCCTACTAAAAAAAAAAACACAGCTAATTGGAGAAGTCAGCATGATATTCTTAGAAAGGCATGTGGAAACTCCCTAAATTTAGAAAACAGAGGCCATAAAGAATATCAAGAATGTTCTATCAGTGGCAGGGGAATCAGAGGTGATGAAAGACAAGAAGGAAGGAATTTCAAGAAACGGGCAGTTTGGGGGGCAGATGTGGCTCAAATGATTGGGCATCCATCTCCCATATGGAGGGACCTGGGTTCAATCCCCAGGACCTCCCGGTAAAATAAAGAAAAATATAGAAGGCGCATGGGCCACCAGGCCCTGCAAGCAGGTCTGCCACCAGGCCTAGTGCCCAGGCCTGGGTGCAGGTGCGCCACAAGATGATGACATAACAGGAGAGTGACGCAAGGGAGAGCCAAGACGAGATATGAAAACAAAAATGGCAGAAACAAGGGGGTGGGGTGTAAAAATGGATAAAAAAGTAAGTAAATAAATAAATCTTAAAAATAAAGAAAAAAAGAAAAGGCAGTTGTCAACAGTGTCCAAAGCTTCAGAGAGATGATGATGTGGCTGAAGAGGGGAGGTGGAGATGTAAACCAGATTGCCACAGGCTAAGACCAGTGAGGAAAGGAAACCGGCAAAGAAGCTTGGAAGACAAGGGCTAGGTGGGATGCAGCCTGGAGAGAGGTTTCTTTCATTCCAGTTTTGCTTTAAGATGCAGAAGACTCAAATATAGATGCAGGATAGTGATGTCCACATTGTGCAGATGAGAATCGGCAGGGGAACATAAGATGCCTCTGTGAGAGGCCGGTGGGTAGCCCTGAGATGAGTCACCACCAGGAGACATGGCTCCCAGAAGGCTGCCTGCATCTGGTTAGTGAAGGTTCCAGGACTGATGCACCCAGCAAGAGTGGTGGCTCCAGTGACAGTGGCAAACTTAAGCACAGCCCACTGGCTGGTGTTCTGGAGGATATAACACTGACATCAGCTGGGTTTTCAATGGCAGTAATGGCATGAGCCACTAGCAGGAGTTTCTCCCAGGTCCTCTTTAGATTTATGAGGTAGATGATATCACTTTTTCTTAGTAGATGTGCTGTTTCATTTGGAAGTCAAGGTTGGTGCCACCCAAGTGGATGCCTGCTGCCAAGAATTTGAGGATATCCTCCTCCTTCGTCTGCAGAACATCAGAGGTTCTAGACACAGTATGAAATGCTCCTTTTAAATTACAATGGGGGAGCAAATGTGGCTCAAGGGGTTGAGAGCCTGCTTCCCACATGAGAGGTCCCAGGGTCGGTTCCCAGTGCCTCCTAAAAAATAAAAAATAAATTAAAAAAACAAGCATGTGAATTTTCTTGCTGTCCTGATTTTGTGATAATCAGGGTAGGCTAAACATTTGCTATATCAGAAACCATGCATGTGTCCCCAGACCTAGTTTTTCTCCCTAGGTCTGGTTTTTAGAATGCTGGTGATAAACTAAGCCTGACTTATTATATGACCATCTGTATGGGAAAAGACTGTAACTTTGGGTATCTTTGGTCAACCTTAAGAGATATAGCAGGGGGACAGATGTGGCTTGGGTGGTTGGGCGTCCATCTCCCTTATGTAGGGACCTGGGTTTGACCCCCGAGACCTCCTGGTAAAAATTAAAAAAAGAAAAATATAGAAGGCACGTGGGCCACCAGGCCCCACGAGTGGGTACACCGCCAGGCTCCACGAGTGGGTGCGCTGCCAGCCCCCGCGAGCCACGCAGCAAGATGATGACGTAACAGGAGAGTGACACAAGGGAGAGCCAAGAGGAGACGCATCGAAAAACCAGGAACTAAGGTGGCGCAGGCAGTAGGATGCCTCCCTCCCACATCAGAGATTCTGAGGATTGAATCCCAGTGAAGACAGGATGAGAAAGATGAAAAAAGAGGTCAGGAAACAGACACAGAGAGTTGCCCAGCGAATGGACACAGAAACAGCAAAAACAGGGGGTGGGGGGTGGAGGGTGGGGTGGAGGGTGGGGTGGGGGGTGGAGTAAAAATGGATAAAAGTAAATAAATAAATAAATCCTTTAAAAAATATATAGGGGAGGAAGATTCGGACTATAGTTAGTAGTAATACTTTGACGATGCTCTTTCACGATTTGTTAACAAATGTTTCACAACAATGCAGGATGTTTGTAGGGGGGTGATGTGTGCAAGCCCTGTATGATGTTATGTGTGTTTGTTTTGTAAGATCACGATGTTTACTGAACACTTATAGTTTATGTATGTTTATGTATGAATGATATACTTCAATAAATTGTTAGGGGAAAAAAAAAAAAAAAACAAGCAAAACAAATGAAAAAAGCCACCTCAGGGGAGCTGATGTGGCTCAGTGGTTGAGCACCAGCTTCCCACATATGAGGTCCCAGGTTCAATCCCCATCCCCGGTACCTCAAAAAAAAAAAAGTTACAGCGGGACCCCAGGACAGCTCTGTATGAAACCCTTTCTGGGTAGTGCAGAAAACAGCTACTTATATTCTTTTAAAGTAGATTTTAAACATTTGAGATCAGTGGATGCCATGAACAGAAACTGTGAAACTAACTGAGGCATTTCACATTTCTGAGAGGTCAACATGACAAGTCTGATTCTGCCTCACAGGGCAGCGGGTTCATCCAGAGGCCGCTAGATCCTTTGCTCCTATGAATACCTGGAGCCCAGTTCCCTGTCCCCTCACGTCTGAGCTACACACACACAAACACATACACAAACAAACACAACCCTAGGAGCTGGCAAAAACCAGTCAAGAGGAAACAGCTCTTGCTCTAGAACTTGCTACGTCCAGGTCTCCAGTACAGTGGTTTAACTCCTGACTTCCGAACCCAGGTCCCTGGCACTTGCCTGATGGAGACTTAGCTCAGCTCAGACATCTGAGCTGTACACCCCAGGATTTTTATTCCAGTTGTGTTTGCTCCACCGAAACTTGACTTCTGTTTCCAGATCTTTCCATCCTAGCAGAATTCCTAATTCCACGCTTGACTGGACATTGCTGCTGATTGCTGCCTGTATCTCAGTGAGGCAATAGCACTTTAATTTCAGCACTCATAGTAAGGACAGTGCATATCTTAACCTGCAGGTATTAACAAACCTTAACCAACATCTTACTTTATAGCTTCACCTGTGAAAATGCATGTCTTCGCAAACTTAGGTTGACCCTTCAGCTCTCTGCTTGACTCTGGAGGCTTTCCCCAGAAATTGTATCCACTCTATTCACTTTTAAGGCACACCCTATAACCCAGGGGGGCAGAGAGGCTTCTGCCCTTCTGAACTGGATCGATCCATGTCCTCCAGAAATATGTGCCCTCAGGACCCTCAGAATGTGCCCTATTTGGAAATAGAGTCTTTGCCGATGTAATTGGTTTTAAGATGAGGTCATACTGGATTAGAGTGAGCTCTAAATTCAGGACTGGTGTCCTTCTAAGAAGGCCATGTGGACACAGGGAGACACACGGAGAATGCTCGGTGACAAAAGAGGCAGAGACTGGAATTCTGCACCTACAAGCCAAGGAATGACCGGGCTGGCTGGCAACCACAAGAAGCTAGGAAAAGAGGCAAGGCCAGATCTTCCTCAGAGCCTCCAAAGGAACCAAAGGAACCTTGATTGCAGACTTCTGCCTCCAGAACTGTGAGAGGATAAATTTCTGTTTTTTTAAGACACCCAGTTTGTGGTCGTTTGCTAGGGTAGTCCTAGGAAACTGATACACCTTCTTACAGTCTTAACATAGACTCTCTTCTGATCTTTTTTTAACTTAAATACTTTCTGGGGCAATCTACCCTGACCTTTGCTAAAATAGGGATATACTTCACTTTGCATGGCAATATATACTCTGAGAAAGTTATTAGTCAATCAACTTTCTGTTTAAAATAAATCATACTGAGGCAGCGTAGCCAGGTAGAAACATCACAGACTTCGGAATCAGCAAAAACTACTTTTGAAATCACTATTATCTGGTGACAGGCTTCTAATGGTTTAATTCTGTTCCCCACCCCCTCCTTTCCTAGCTTCTTTGTGGATATAAACAAACGCCTTGGAGAATTCAATTGTACAATATATAATATTTGTGTGTAAGAGTGGGACTTTGTATCCCCAAGGCCTAGTGCTTAGCACATAGATGATATTCAATAAATATTTGTTTAAAGAATTACGATGGGCGTCCGTCTCCCATATGGAGGGACCCGGGTTCGATCCCCAAGACCTCCCAGTAAAAAAAAAAAGAAAACAAAAGAATAACGAATGTGAGGTGCAGCTGCAGTGGAAAAGTTTGATGTTTCCTCAAAACGTTGAGTATAGAATTATTATATGGCCTGGTAATCCCACTTCTAGGTATATGTCCAAAAGAATTAAAAGGAAGGATTCGCACAGACATTTGTGATATTCATAGTAGTCTTATTCACAATAGCCTAAATTGGAAACAACCCAAATGTCCATTGAGAGATGAATGGATAAACAAAACGTGGTATATACTAAATATAGCTAGCTAGCTAGATAGATAGATAGATAGAAAAAACGTGGTATATACATACAATATAATATTATTCAGCCATAATAGGGAATGATGTTCAGATACATGCAGCAACATGGATGAACCTTGAAGACATCATGTTGAGTAAAATAAGCCAGACACAAAAGGACAAATATTGTATGATTTCACTTTATATGAAATATCTAGAATATGCAAATTCATAGGGATAGAAAGTAGATTACATGTTGATGGGACTGTAATGCTTAATGGATGCAGGATGTCTTTGGGGTAATGACAAGGTTTTGGTAATGGATGTTGGTGATGGTGGCACAACATTATGAATGCAAATAATACCACTTAATTCTATACTTAAAAATGATTAAAATGGGAAATTTTATATTGTATATATGTCACCACAATAAACATTTTTTTAAAAAGAATAACGAATGTAAATAATTTATGTGATCACCCTACCTTGTATTGCTTCTTGAACACTGATTGTTGCCTGTGGCATTAAGTTTCCAAATAATGCCCTAGTGATCTCTGCTCTTGCCTGGGGAGATGACCAGTATCTGCTCTTAGCCAAAGAGAACTTCGTAGGCCCTCTTGGGCAAGTCTATTTAATGGGCCATCCTGGTGTCTTGGTCCGGGAGGGCAGGCTGCAGTTCTGTGTATTTGTCTTAGCCTGACCTGTCTAGGTGAGGGCAGGTGGGCTCTTGGAGACAGCAGGCCTCTGTGCTCTCTCCAACTCCAGTGCTGCAGCCCAGATTCCTTTTGAAGGCAGAGAGAGCCCTGACTGTCCCAGTGACCTCTGGACCAATTCACCCAGTAGGCAAATAAGTACCTTGGGCCTGTGCTCCCCCATTAAAATAAAAATTTTAATTTATTTTAATATCAGAAGACAAATGAATATAATAATATTGCATATATAATAATCAAGCCTGAATTACATTCATCTTTATACTAATGCAGTCATAAAATATCATTTTTAATTATTTTTTATGGAGGGAGGGGCCACGAAGGCAAAAGTGCTGGGGGCGGGGGGGGGCATGAAAGTCAGTGTGGCCCTGGGGGACCTAAGAAGGCAATAGAATTAGCCAAGCATTGCACTGCCCTAGGCAGGGCCGCTCCTGCAAAGCAACTTTACAGAGAAAAGCAACACTCGACAGCAATGAGGGCAAACCTCAGTTTAGAGGTAGACTAGCTTCCAAAACCTCCCCTAGCCTCTTCAGTAAGGCAAATTGAGGCACAGTATACCCTCTCCCCTCACTGCCGGATCAAAACTAAGGAAAATTCAGCATGAGCTCACTGGTTCTTCTCCCAAAGGCAAAAACCCAGGCATGCCCTCACACACCCCCAGCCCTGTACTCAAGTGAGGAAAGCTCATCAATGACCTCACCTCTTTTTCCCTCAAAAGACAAACCCAAGCATGACCTCCCCTCAAGTAAGGCAAGATCAGGCATGATGTTGTCCCTCCCCTCTCCCCTTACCCCAACCCCTCCACTGGCCTCTCCCACCCACCTGGCAAATGACACATTTCCACCCCAGCTTCTGAGAAGTGGCTCCACCTGAAGGTGTGGGTGCTTCCTCTTAGTCACAAGGCAAGCCAATGTGCCTGTAAGGTACTTAAACTGTGACTCAGCTCACTCTGGCAGATGAGAATTTATTCAAGGCTCAACACTAAATAGGGAGTTTTCAGGCAAGTCTGGAGGGCAAGCTTAGCCAATTTAGGAGGAGAAACTAAAAAGCAAAAAGGGAAATCCTGGGCTGAGAAATTCCTAGAAAATAATTCATAACCTTAGTCCACAAAGAAGGTTGCCCAAGCTGACAGAGCTAAGCAGACATGGCCCTCAGACCAGCAGCTGTCAGTACTGAAAGTACTCCAGAGCCATGGTATCTGTCTGACCATGTTTCCCACTTATCCACCTGAACTTTGGGTGCACTGGGCCCTCCATCTCTAGGAGCGAAAATGGTAGGTCCCTAACGACCAGATGACCCGAGTATGCACAGGGCACTGTATAAGTCAGGGTTCTCCAGAGAAACAGAACTGACAGGGTGTGTGTGTGTGTGTGTGTGTGTGTAAATAATAAGAGATTATGCTAATTGGCTCACACAACTGTGGGGATTAGCAAGTCTGAATTCCATAGGGCAGGCCACAAGTAGGAAACTCCAATGAAGGTAAAGTTGAATTCTTCAGGAGAAACTGGCTGGCTGAAGTAGAGATAGAAATTCTTTCTGACTTCTGAAATCTTCACCTCTGACTTTAACACCTCCAACTGATTGGATGAGAAGATTCTCACTGCTGAGGGCAATCTCCTTTGTTGACTGTAGATGCAATCAGCTATAGATTCAATCAGCTAACTATAGATGCAAGTCCATCTATGAAATACTCTCACAATATCAATGAGGACAGTGTTTGCTTGATCAAGCAACTGGACACCATCACCTAGCCAAAATGACACATGAACTTAACCATAATAGGCACTCAGGATTCTGTGAGCAATATTATTTGAGCATGCAGTTAGATTCGATTCATGGAGGAATGAACAGGACAGGAGAAGTTAACCTTCTAAATAAAAAGTCTGTTCCATGGCCACAGGCTCTGCCTGACATCTTGCAGAAGTTTGTTCTAGGTCAAGAGGGAGGCCAGGTAAGGTGGATCAGCCAGCTAAGGAACTGTGATTGTAGGAGCCCCAGAAAAAGAAACCCAACCCCTTCCCTCAGACCTTCTGCATATCTTTCCTTGATCACACTATTTAAAATGGCCACCCTCTCCTCCTCAACCCCCACCAGCACTATCAAGCACCCTTCCTCATTTTATTTTTCTACTTAGCATTTACCATTATCTCCCTATCATGTATTTTACTTTTTAAATTGTCTCTATCTCTCATTAGAAAGTAAATTCCAATGAGAGCAGGGATTTTAGTCTATTTTGTCTACTGCTGTATCTCCAGCATTCAGAATCAGAATATTAATCACCTTCTCAATCTGAAGCAGAGTGGGCATCACCATCCCCAAATCCTCAAGATTGAGGAATGAACCAACACAAGGGGGAATGCAACAATGGACCAAAGCAGACTTATTATTGTTGTAACAAAAGAACTTGTATCATTGATATAAAGATTATAGTTACCAGAGGTTCTATGGGGATGGGGAGGAAAGAATAGGTATAAGATAGCCATTTTTAGGGCATTGGATTTGTTCTGTATGATATTGCAATGATGGATACAGGACATTATACATTTTGTCAAATCCTATAAAACTGTACAGTCAAAAGTGTAAGCCATAATGTAAACTATAGACCTTGGTTAGTAGCAGTGCTTCAATATCTGTTCATCAATTATAACAATGTACCACAATGATGTAAGGTATTATTAATAGGGGGAAATGTGGGAGAGAGAGGGGATGAGGTATATGGGAATCCCCTATATTTTTCCCCTATATTATATATATTTTTAAAGATATATTTTATTTATTTATTCCACCTTCCTTGTTGTTTTTGCACTCACTGTCTTGCTGTCTGTGTCCATTTGTTGTGTGCTCTGTGTCTGCTTGTCTTCTCTTCTTCTCGTCTTATCTTTAGGAGGCACTGGGAACCAATCCTGGGACCTCCAATGTCAGAGAGAGGCACTCAATCACTTGAGCCACCTCAGCTTCCTGGTTTGTTGTGTCTCTCACTGTCTCTCCTCTTTGTCTCATTTTGTTGTGCCAGCTATCTGCATGGACCAGCTCTCTGTGTGGGCCAGCTCTCTGAGCGGGCCAGCACGCCACACAGGCCAGCTCACCTTCACCAGGAGGCCCTGGGAATCGAACCCGGGACTTCTCATATGGTAGACAGGAACCCAATCACTTTAGCCACATCCGCTTTCCTCCCCTATATTTTTTATGTAACTTTTATGCAATCTAAAATGTCTCTATAAATAAAGTTTATTATATGAGAAAAAAATAATCAGAATATGGCATTACATATAGTAAATGCTCATTAAATGTTTGTTGAATGAATAATTCATATAAAACATTCAGCACAGTGGCTAGTACATACTAAGTATATAATACATGTTAACTATTATTGTTTGCATTATTCTATGCTGTAAGATACAAAGAGTGAAGAATGGTGGCATACCAGAAAGGGGAGAATTGGTGAAGATCCAGGAACACAAAAACCAACTTCCTAAATGGCACACTTTAGCTTGTGCTGGGCCTACAAGTGTGGGAGTGTGAAGAGCTCCATGCCATCCCTCTAAATAACTCAAAGTGCCAACCATTTAAAAGTGGTCATTATGTCTACACTGTAGAACCTTTAGAACAATATATATGTGCATTTTAGTGAACTGGTTCACCTCCGTTTCTGAATATTAGGACAGAATCTGGTATGGGCCAGTTGTACCTACCACTAAAATTCTGAACATAAGCATTATATGCTTTCAGTATTTCATCTGGTGCTTGTCTTAGCTTGCCAGAGCTGCTATGAGAAATACCACATAATGTGTTGGCTTTAAGCAACAAGAATTTATTGGCTCACAGTTTTAGAGGCCATAAGTCCCAAATCAAGGTATCAGAGCAAGGTGATGCTTCCTCTTGAAGTCTGTAGCACTCTGGCGATGGCTTGCAATCAATCATTGGGGCTTTTTGACTTGCATCTCTGCCTCTGTCACATGGTGACATCCTTGGTCTCCTACTGTGGCTTTCTCTGATTTCTGGCTTCCTTTTTTTTTTAATTTTTTTTTCATATATATTTTAAAAGATACTTAGATTACATAAATGTTACACAAAAATTACAGGGATTCCCATGATCTCCATCTCTCATACCTCCTATAACATCTCACATAAACCTCTTTCATTAGTGTGGCACATCACCTGCAATGGATATACACATCCTAGGGCTTTGCCACTAAGCATAGACCACAGTTCACATCGTAGACCACACTCTCTCCCACACAGTTCTGCATGGTATACGCTGATGTAAAATGGTCTATATCCATCATCACAACGTCGCTCAGGACAATCCCCAAGTCCTGTAAAAGCCCCTGTATTACAACTGCCCTTCCCCTCCCCGTCCTAAAAGCATCTAGTGGCCACTGGCTTCACCTCACTGTTATAATTTCTTCCATTGCTTGAATCCCAATATGTCTACAACAGAATACCATTAAGTCCACTCTAGTCCATAGCTCCTGGCTTCCTTGACTGCACCTGAATTCCCTCTCTTTTTAAGGCCTCCTGTATTACAGATTAAGACCCACCCTGATTCAATTTGGCCACACCTTGACTAATAATAACATCTCCAAAAGGTCCTATTTACAAATGGGTTCACATGCACAGGAATGCAGATTAAGATTAAGAACATGTCTTTTATAGAGTACATGATTCAACCCCCAACAATTCTTAAAAGGAAATACAAAGAATTAATTGTCCAAAATCAGGCCCAATTAGCCATCCCCCAAGAGTGCCACCAGGAGTGTGCCAAGCTTTAAGGACCAAAGCATAAGCTCAGGGGGGCATCAGAGCAAAAGTCTACAAATGCTAAAGCAGGTGGAACTAAACTGTGACAGGCAACAGGAAAGAAAGAACCACCCTACTAAGTAGATACTAAGCTATCGGAGCATCCTGATTAGATGTGTTCCAATTACATAAGCTCACAAACTATATATAGCCCAAATCAGCAGTCTGTCCTCCATTTTGCTGGAAGTCAGTTCTTTCAAATTGTTCCTCCCTTGTCTCACTTCCTACACACATGTACACACACACCAAGGCCCCCTTTTATCCAGCTCAGATTTCTATTGAAATGCCCTGCTGACCCTCAAAAGGGAAAGGACAAACTCTCCAAAGTCATGATGAAGATATCATTGTTCTGAAGCTTTGGAGGCCCAGTGTGAAAATTATTTGTTTTGTTTCTTCATCTGGGCCCCTCCTTTCCTGAGATGAAGGCACACTCAGGCTCTAAGCAGAAAGTCCAGGCAGCCTGTCCTGGCTTGGCTTTCTCAAGTAAAGACAGCTTTATGAGACAGCTAGAAGGTGACTCAGTGAACACTGCTACTCATCCAGGGCCTTTGTGCAAATTATGAAAGGGTGCTTCCTCCAGGCCTATGAATTGAAAAGCATTTTTGTTCCTCTGGGCTATATATATCTGAGCCTGGTGAGAAAAGCAGGGCAATATTTCACCCTCCTTGGCCAGACATCTTTGTGCAGTGCAGAAACTGCACGACTGCACCTGATGGCTGGGTATATAAGAAGGGGATATTTGAAGGGCTAGGACTAAATGAAAAACACCCAGGGATGAAATGCTTTTCCTTTGCAATTTGAGTCCAATCTGTCTTTGAACTGCCTCTAAAAGATGCTGCAGGCCACACCTATTAGTCCTTCTTCTCCTTGATGCCCACTAGCCACAGTCAGCCCTGCTCAAGACCTGGGGTATCATTATTTAAGCTAGCCTGAACTAGGAATAATAGCTTTCATGGATTTGAAGATTGAACACATAATCTAAAAGGTCCTTTGGAGAGGGGCAATGTGTATATCCTGGAAAGGACCGTGGAATCTGCTAACTTGGTATGGTGGCTTACTGCTAGACAGAACTGCACTTCCCATAATTCCCTTCCCTGTATGTTTCCAGTTAGGGTGAGCCACCTGGGATAGTCTTGTGTGAGATCTAGAGGGCAGAAGAAAAGCAGAAGCCATTTTGTAGCTCACACATGTTGTCACCTGCTGGCTTACTTTGTTGCGGGGGGAGGGCAGGAACCAGGTTTAAAAATACTCTGTCTGGGAGGCGGCTGTGGCTCAATCAGTGGGGCTCCTGTTTACCATATGGGAGGCCCCGGGTTCGGTTCCCGGGGCCTCCTGGTGAAGGCAAGCCCCCCCGCACGGCATAGTTAGCTGACCCAGCGAGCACAAGCAGCAAGGGGGGGATAAATGAATAAATAAATAAATAAATCTTTAAAAAAAAAAAAAAAAAATACTCTGTCTGCCCCTGGATCTTCCTTCAACATCTCTGATTTCTGGGCCAGGTATGTGTTTATCCCTATGATGAAGGATGCCAGCTCCTCCTGCATCCTGCCCCATCAAAGTCAGAAGTAGCAAGAACCGGCAGCGATTTCACCCCGTCCTCATGAATTCGACTTTGCGTTTGTGAGGTTCCAGCTTGCCCTTGGCCTCCCTCATTTTTCCTTGCGGACTGCCTGACTTGTGGACTTCAAGCTTCGATGTCAAATGTGAAGATAAGAGCCTAGGACAGACTCTTTAATTGGCTTCCACAATTAAGTGAGGTCAATTTCCCATAACAAATTATATATATATATACATTGAAAACTCCTAGTAGTTCTGCTTCTTTGATTGAAACTGATTGATGCAGAATTTGTTATGGAGAGTGGGTGCTGTCATAATAAAACTGAAAATGTGGGAATGGCTTTGGAATAGGGCAGTGGGAAGAAGCTGAAAGGACTTTAAAGAGGATGCTAGTGAAAGGTTGAAGATCCAAGAAAAAACTGTAGAAAAATGTAGGTCTTTGAGGAGCCTGCAGGTGAGGGCTCAAAGGAAAGTGAGGAAAATCTCATTGGAAACATAATGGCAGGAATTTAGCAACACTCTTACCTGCAGTAATGTGGAAAGCAGAAAATGTGCCTAATTAACTGAGTGAACTAGCTAAGGTGATTGTCAGACAGTGTTAAAGGGGCCTCCTGGCTTTTTTCTTGCTGCTTATGATAAAATGCAAGCAAACAGAGAGAAACTAAAGGAATCTTTGTTCAACAGAAAGAATTGAGGACTTGATAATTTTGAAAATTCTGAGACTTCCAAGCTTACAGGCAAGAGCCACATCCAGGGAACATGCAGGAAGGCATGGTCAATAGGTATGACTGTATGATCCTTTGTTTAGACCTCAGAACAAAAGGACAAAAGGAGATGCCTCAGAGAACTTTTCAGTCAGATAAAAGGCCCTTTAAAGAATTCGGGTGCCTCATGGATAAGGGTGTTTTTCCTCAGCCTTTCCAGCAGAAGCCCAGGATAAAGAAGGTATTACCCTGAATTCATTTGTGGGTTTGCCTTTCTCTGTAGAACTGGACCTTAATAAGATTCACAGGAGACCCACAAAGTTTTAAAGAGACTATATTCATAGAAACATACCTGGCTTGAACTGAAAGAGACACAGGTGGTACAAAATGAAAACAGGCTTTTGAACTCCCACAATTCTACGGGAAGGAAGGAGGCTGAGAAAACCACACAGCTGCAAACACAGCCTACCTTTCATGGGAAAGAAAGGATGAGTCATAAGGTGGTACCAAGAGCCCAGAAGGAAGAACCAAGAGGAGGAATCAAAAGCCACGAAGAATTACTCCTAAGCAGGAGTAGGACTGAGCCTTAAACAGGAAACTTCCAAATTTTGTCTGGTTGGATTTCAGAATTGATATTGAACAGCGACGCCTTTGTGCTTCCCTCCCCCGCCCCCCCATTTTGAAGAGGTGTGTCTATAGTGATTATCCTATGCCTGTCCCGCCATTATATGCTGGGAGTGTGAGAGGCAGATAATTTGTCTCTTCAGTTCTCAGGTCTTCAGATCAAGCTTAAAAACTACACCAGTAAGCATCATCTGCACCTGGACCTGCATTAGAAGACACAATTCTGGACTTTGGGCTGGTCCTGCAATGGGATGATGCTTTGGAGGGCTTTGGAGGGAGTATATTTTTCATGTGGGAGGAATATAAATAATTTGTGACCACAGAGAAGGCTATGTTTTGTTTTTTTTTTAACCACAATATTTATTTGTAATAAAAGCTTCGACTTCAGTGGTTTCAAAATATGTCCACAAATTCTTTGCTGTTCCCCCCTTCAAGAGACAGACCCTAACTCCTCTCCCCTTGAATGTGGGCTGGACTAAGTGACTTGTTCCTTACTAATAGAATGAAGAGGAAAGGAGAGTATGCAAATTCATAAAAGGCATTGCAACTTCCTCTTTGCTCTATCCATTGGAACACTTGCTCTGGGAGAAGTTAGCTTCCATGTTGTGAGGAAAAGCCCACGCGATGAGGATCTGAGGCCTCCTGCCAGCAGGCACGTGAGTGATCCTCCAGCCGTGGTCAAGTCTGCAGCTGACAGCAGCTGATATACTGGCTGCTACCACATGCACACCCAGTTAAGCCACTCATGATTTCCTGACCAACAGAATTTGTGAGATGATAAATGCTTGAGTTTTAAGCCTGGTTTGAAAATGAAGATGTCAGACCAAGTGATCTCTTACAACCTCTCAGTTCTGGCACTTTGAGAATATCTGGTTTCCCTCACCTCCATCTTTGGGCACCATTACCTCCTCTTACTCCATCCCCCAGTTAGGTGCCCTTTATTGCTGTTCTCATCCTCACAGAGCTCTCCACTGTAACAGTACTTGCTGCTGCAGACCTAACTCCCCGACCTCATTCCAAACTTTCTAGCTGAAGTCGCCTGCAGTCTCAGATGGCAGCTACGTAAGCCAACACCAAATCTGTCAACTGACCTCCCTCCCTTCCTTCCCAGATGAAATGGTAGCATTTCACAGGTTCTTTGAAAGCTAGTCCCTTACCCAAAGAAAGAATAGGAGTAGAACTTGTAGGCACCAGAGCAGGCTAGTGGGGGAGATATTTTGGGGTGCTTCCCTCTAAACCCCACTATAAAGGGCATGGTATATGCTACTTGAATTTACAATAACCTTGATTATCTGAGACCTTAATAGCAGAGAATATAAATGCCTCAAAAAAGGCCCTGCTGTTTAAAATTGCTTTTCACTACTATGGACCTGGTGGAATGTGGAGCTATCCAGAAAATACTACTCCTTGGCATCTTAACCTCAGCTCCTTTTGCACCCTCCTCTCCCAGCATCCATGTGTACACTCTATTTTTTTTTTTAATTAAAAAATTTCTTTTTATATTTTAAAAGATGCTTAGATTACATATATGTTACACAAAAATTACAAGGATTCCCATGTTCCCCACCTCCCACACCTCCCACAACATCCCACACAAACATCTTTCATTAGTGTGGCTCATCACCTGCAATGGATATACACATCCTGGGGCTTTGCCACTAAGCATGGACCATAGTTCACATTGTAGACCACACTCTCTCCCACACAGTTCTGCATGTTATATGCTGATGTAAAATGGCCTATATCTGTCGTTGTAATGTCACTCAGGATAATTCCTAAGACCCGAAAAAGCCCCTTTATTACAACTGCTTTTCCCTTCCCTGCCCCAAAAGCATCCAGTAGCCACTGGCTCCACCTCACTGTTGTAATTTCTTCCATTGCTTGAATCACATTATGTCTACAACAGAATACCAATGAGTCCACTCTAGTCCATAGCTCTTCCCCCGATCCTGAGGAGTTTGGGATGGTGATGCCCACTCCACCTCCAAGTGAGAGGGGGCTTATATCCCATGTATATGATGGATGGGATTATCCTTCCTGCAGCTGTAGACTCTCTCCATTCCCTGGGATGGCCGTTGTCCATCATCATCTCCTCACCAGGTGACTTGGGTGAGTCCATTGAGCTGTAGAGTAGGAGTTGCAGCTCCACTGAGATTCTAGGCACAGCTGGCACATGGGCAGGCCAAAGGCTACAGTCTCTGGAAGTACACCTACAAACTCCAGCATCACATATAGGTTTGCATAGAAGGGACTGATGGACCATGTGCAGGGAGGACTTATTTGAGTCCAACTCTGTCCCTCTCAGGAGCACAGATTCCCAAGTATGGCCCACTGATAAGCCATCAATCTCTGGAGCTATCCCCCCTTATATAGGAACTGAGTGTCTCCAGAGCCCTCAGGAGCCCCTCTGTGTGGGGTGATATCCTCTTTGGTGTTCTATGAGGTCCTACTGAGGTATGCATAAGCGTTACCTCTGGGATGACCTCTCAACTCTCTTTGAAGTGTCTTAGCCACATGAACTCATTTGTCTTTACCTTTTCCCCCTTTTATTCAAGGTCTTTTTTCAGTGGTATTGCCAGATGGCATTTGGTGTTAATCCCTCATTGCCAGGGAGGTTCATCCCACACTGGGGGGAAGATAATGCATTCATATGCTGAGTTTGGCTTAGAGAGAGGCCATATTTGAGCAACAAGGAGGCTCTCAGGTGGCAACCCTTAGGCACACCATAACAGTAGGCTAAGTTTCAATTACAAGAGCAAAGACTTGTAAGGGTAGTCATCCATAACAAGAACTCATTAGTGGACCATTCTCCTTTGCCAGACACTACCCCTGCACTCGGGGGTCTGTTGCTGCTCCTTTGGAGAATGTGGCAGAGCTCTCCAAGCTGGGAATTCAGTATTCTCTCACTTATTGAGTGATTGTCCACCCACTATGACCATGACCCACCCCTTGATCATTTGGACAATTTTATATGTCTTTCGTGGATATTCAGATAAAATTCCTCCCATGAATCCCCCATCCCAGACACCCCCCACCAATGATCCTCTGCAGCCCCCATTGTAACCCTTCTGTAGTCTAAACCTTCCTTGAAGATGAAGCCCATATAATAACCAAATATAATTAATAGGAAAATGAGATAATAATGATAAGCTTAAATGTAAGAGATAAAATACATGGGCACTCAGAAAAAAAAACTAAAAATAAAATATAATTAAAGGATTGGGACATTCAAAAAATGGGAAAAAAACAAAAAAAATTTTTTTTTAATTTTTTTTTCCTTTTATCACTGCATTATCAGTATCTAGTCTATACCATGACACCTTCCCCCTCTCACTCCCCAATGTCTCCCAAATTTTCATTTAATTTTCAGAGAAGTCACACACATAATACTAGAGTCACACACATAACACTAGAGACTCTCATATACCCAACCTCCTCCCCCTTTCCTCACCCCATATTGAAACTTTTTTATGTGGATAGTAGCAATGTTATAACTGTTATAAAGATAGTGAAACATAGCTACTAAACATTGTCAATGGTTTACAGTATAGTTTATAATATATAAATTATAGTTAATAATTCTTGATGATATTCACCATGTCCTGTGTCCGTTACTGTAAGGTAATGAAAGACATTTCCCCTGACCACTAAATACCTCATTTGATCTTTTCTGTTCCTTCCTCCCCATCCCCCTGGGGCACACACCCCCCTGTCTTGACTCATTGGTTGACAAGATTCATAGTTACATGCAACAAGAGGTCTTGACACGCGGATTATCCTCCCCTGTTAGTATCCACCCTTGCTCCTAAGAGACACCCACCTGTCTGTTTCTGGGTGAATCGGTCCTCCCAAAGATGGGGGTCCATCTCCTTCCCACTCACCATGTGGGTCTCCACTTCCCAACACAACACATTATGACAGGATGAACACTCACACACTCCCCAGAAGCCTACTCCAGATGCGCCCCATCTTGAGTGCCCCCCCAACCTACACCCTAACCCAGTGACACTACCTTGTCATATTGTCATAAGAGCATTCCCACCCCTGCACTTTCAACATCATACCCACAAATCCCATGTTCACTTAGTCTCCCTCCCATCTCTCCCCCCAGTATCCTGGGTATTCTAACCCGCCCTTCCTAATCTACCCACCTGTCAACCCTGCACCACCAAACCCAGTAATATCACTACATACCTGTCCTATCCTTCAATATGCAACTATACTCTATCACTTTACCATAGATTATGTCCGTATGGGTGATGGCTCACAACTTTTTCTTCTCTTTCTCTCCCTTGTTAACCTTCAGACAATGATTGTCAGAGACTGCTCACTTTCCTCAATTCAAATCAGTGAGGTCATATACTGTTCATCCTTCAATGCCTGACTTGCTTCACTCAACATAAGGTCTTCAATGTTATTCCATGTGTTAACACTTGATTTCTTCTTACAGCTGAGTAATATTCCATTGTATGTATGTACCACATTTTGTTTATCCATTCTTCTGTTGATGGGCACTGGGGCTGATTCCTACTTTCGGCAATAGTGCACAATGCCGCTATGAACATTGGTGTGCATATATATGTTTGTGTCTTTGCTTTCAAATCTTCTGGGTATATACCCAGCAGTGGAATCACTGGATCATACAGAAGATCTATTGTTTGTTTTCTGAGGAACCTCCAAACTGTCCTCCACAGTGGCTGGACCATTCCACAATCCCACCAGCAGTGGATGAGGGTTCCTATTCCTCACATCCTCTCCAGCACTTACAGTCTGCTGTTTTTTAATAGCTGCCATTCTGATGGGTGTAAGATGGTATCTCAGTAGTTTTTATTTGCATTTCCCTAATAGCTAGCAATGTCGAGCATTTTTTCATGTGCTTTTTAGGCATTTATATTTCTTCCTTGGAGAAGTGTCTTTTCAGGTCACTTGCCCATTTTTTAAATGGATTGTTTGTCTTTTTATTTTTTAGGTGTAGGATTTCTTTATATATGCAGGATATTAGGCTCCTATCAGATATATGGTTGCCAAATATTTTCTCCCATTGGGTAGGCTACCTTTTTATTTTCTTAATAACGTCCTTTGAGGTGCAGAAGTTTTTAATTTTGAGGAGATCCCATTTATCTATTTTTTCTTTTGCTGCTCATGCTTTGGGTGTGACATGTGTACACTCTTAATTTAGCCACTCTCTCCCTCTCGTCCTGCTGCGTTATCACCCTGTCCTCTATCTACCTTGTCAAAAATGAGAAAAGGGGGTATGAGCTACGCTAGGACAGACTGACACAGAAAAGATGTCTTTTCAGAATCCCTAATGTCATGATGAACTACTTAAGAAACAGTATGATGGACTGTATTGGCCCTCCAGAGTCAACCTCTGTGGAAAAAAAAAAAAATCAAACATCTGGCTCATTCGTTGACAATCGAGACAGTTAAATGGGGTTGGGGAAAAAAAGGGAAGGAAAAGAATGGCTAAGTGGGTGTGTTTTTTTTGTTTGTTTGTTTTGTTTTTTGTTTGTTTGTTTGTTTTGTTTTTTTTTCATAGGTATCTGATTCAGGAGCCAAGGCTCATGAGTCTTGGAATAGTCAGCTATGAACATACTTGACTCTCCAGATGAAGAGGCCAACACTAGCAAAATAAAAAGCACATTTGTTCCATCACATTTCTGACTATAATGGATACTGAGAAATGGATGCTTTATAGCAACCCACAAGTTTCCTGGTACTGCTTTTGTCATTGCAAAATCTTGGCTTCTTCAAAGTATCATCTCTTGCCCCTGCCAGAGAAAGCCAGCCTTTAAAGAAACCAAATCCAAGGTCACTTACTTCCACATAAAGAGAATATTTTGTCAGTTGCCAAAATTCATTTTTCTAATGTACTCTTAATAACTTAAGCCCAGTGTCCTGGGCATAGTCCAATTTGGGCAATTCCATTCTAACAACCAAATTCTCCCCAGGAGTGTGAACTTGACATGATGGTATTTTTCACTTCTTCAGCTATCCTCTCATTAACCAAATTAGTGTTTTTCACCCCCAAAGTATGATGGGGGTATGGAGATACAATTTCTTAAAAAGGGACTTTTCTTAAGAATGTAATGATGAGAAATTCCATTATATAAACTTTATAAAGTACTTTGGTAGTCAAGCCTGGATTCATTAATTTAACAAGTAGGCATTGAGGTATATACCAAGTGCTGTTCGCAACAATGCAGATACAGCAGGGTACAAGAAAAAGCTTCTGCTCTCAAGAAGTATATATTGGAATAAATGATGAGGTTAGGTGAGAGAGAGGGGCAGGAATAAAATCATTTAGGCCATAATTTAGTGCTTGGATAGTATTATAAGTGCAGTTTGTGAGTATTAGAGGAGTGATATGATTGGGTTTAGAGATTTTTATAAGCTCACCATGACGAGGAAGAGCTATTGTGTGGGATGGATATGAGACAGGGTCCTCACCTCCTGCTCTTTTCCACTGGGGTAATTCTGTGGATCAAGACAGCTGTGGCCATATTTTCCTCAGGATTGTATATCTTGGTTAGCTCCTGGGGCCAAGGAGGGCAAAGGCATGGCTTGACCACATGGGCCATCAGCATTGTACTCTTCTAGGATAAGTGGTGCCTTCCTCTTCTTCTCTATCCAGCTGTACTTCATAGCCTCCCTTTGGTCATATGGGGCATCAAACAAGAGAAGGTAAATTGAGAAACATAAGCTCATCTCCATTGCTCCAAGAGTTGCTTGTGCTCTGCTAAAGGCAGCTCAGTGGCAAACTTACCAAAATCAAGTAGCAGAAGTATCTGTACGTATATACATATGCGTTTGTCTTATTAAATGGTGGCAGTCTGGGAAAAGCATACCATTGAGAAGAAATATTTGAAAACTTTTTATTTATTGCCCACCCTGTAAACACTGGTAAATATAAATGATAAAGTCATAGAATCTGAGCATATTTAGGGATGTTAGTGGTTACCGAGTCCAATCTCCCATCCAGTGTAGGATTTCCCAGTACAGCCTTGATATAGAGTCCTCCAGAAACTTATAACCCTCCCATGTTCGATGGGGGACAAAAGAGTGGCAATTTAACTGGGCATTGTTCTGTTGGCTAGAGAAGGTCATTGATGGTGGCATCTATTGCCCAAAGTTGTGGTCTGAACGGTTGAAGGTCAGATAGAGAAAGTTAAATTTTAAAGAAGGGCCAACATCACAACCTTGAAAGAGAGCATCAAATAAGGTTACCAATCTCAGAAGAAAGAGGGAAGGGGGGGATCAAAGATACAGAGCAAAAACAAGAAGAAACGAAGAAGTCCTGATGAATGAGGAATACTGAGTAGGTGGTTTGGAGATAAGCAAGTCTGGAGGAATTCCAAAGATTATGTGCAGGTTCTCATGATGGACTTTTTAAAAATACAATTCTTCTACAAATATGTATGATTGTGGCAAGGACATTTGGAGGGGCTGAAAGGGAAGTTAAATCCCATTTCTGCTGAATGGTCTCCTGCCATGAAGACTTGACAGTCTCACATGGAAGCCTATTCCATCATAAGGATGTGCCAACAATCAGAATATTTTCTGCCCTCAGGTCACAGGTCTGTTTTCTCATGACACAGAGAAAACCTAATTCCTTTTCCTTCTGACAACACTTCAAATAATTAAAATAGCTTCCCTGGCCTCTTTCAATATTTCCTGCTCCTGATTCCTTCAACTGTTCTCAAGTGGCATATTTCAAAAGTGCCAAACTTTCATGTTGAAAAGGACTTCAGACATTTCCAGTTCTCTCTCTTTACCTAGGAGGAAGCTGAGGTTTAGAGAGTTGAAATGCACATGATGGGGAATGGATTTTGCCCAAGATAACCTGGGAGTGGCTGGTCTGGAATTTAAAACTAGATCTCTTAGTGCCAACTCAAGTGTTTTCCCTACATCTTTCAACAACTCTTATCACCCCACTAACCTACCTCTGGACTCACTCCTCCAGCTTGTCAGATTTCTTCTTTAAATGTAGCCCCTGTTGCTGTACTCACTGGCAGATGTGGTCTAACCAGTCTAGAGAACAGGGGGAAAAAACCATTTAGTTTCTTTCTTTCTTTCTTTCTTTCTTTTTTTTTTACTTGAAATGTGTCAAACAAGATATTTTCCACCTTGTACTAGAATGCTTCGTTTTTAATCTAGCATAGGAATAGAAGTTTATATTTAATCCTCCTAAAGATCTCTTTGTTGGTTTAGTTATATCCTTCCACTTTGAAATATTTTTAAATTTTAATCATCATGTCAAGCAGATGAACTAACCATTTGTGTTTTATGACATACATAGATTTGATAAGCACACTGTGGCCAAGACAGTTCTCACCAAATATTCCATGTACTTCTTTGCTTTTCTTAACTTGCCTTGCAATTGGGTGGGAGCCATGTAATTTCCTCTGGTCAAAGGACTGTGAATGAAGGTGATGTCTCTTCTAGGTCAAGGCATTTAAGAGCCTATGTGCTTCCTCTCTCCACCCCTCCCCCCCCCGGGCCATGTACCAGAGACCTTGGAGGTCACATGTTCTAGATGTCATAACTACAGGTGGAGCTTACATGAGCCTGTGGCAATACATTGAAGACAGTTAACATCCATCTACAAATTCATTTTATCACCCAAGTACATTGTAGAAGACTTGGTTAAATGCCTTGTTAAAATCCAAATACAATAAGTCCCAAGGGCCATGGGCATGACATGATCAGATTTGCATTTTAGAGCTATATCTCTGTGGGGAGTGAATGGGAAGGAACCAAGACTAGAAGCAGGGACACCAACCAAGAGGCAGGGAAAGGGAAGTATGATTACTGACCAACGTGAGCCTACTAAAAGCAAGTTTCTGCCCATGTCGTCTCATTTCCATTTTTCCCAGTGTTGCTTGACTTCTGTATCAGAGATGACAGAGTCCACAGTCTTAATCATGGCTCTTGCCTACTCCTCGGGTTTTTCTTGCCCCCTTTCTCCTTCTACATACCTCTTTCAGTTTACTTCGGCGACACCAGTGTTTTCTCTGGTGGTAGGTTTTCATACCTTCTATTTAGAATACCTTTCCATTCTGATCCCCTTTCCAGGCTAACACCTCATACTTTAAATCTCAGTTTTCTCAGGGAGGCTTACAGGGACTCCTGCCTCCATGCACTTCCCCTCTCAGAGTATTTATTACTCCAGCAACCATTTATCCTTACAAAAACAGGATCTCTCCTTCCTAGGAGACTAAAAGTTCCATGAGGGCAAAGGCCATGCCTGTTACCTTTACCACTGAGAACTTAGAACAGTGTGAAGCAGGTGTTCAAATAAAATTTGTTCAATTGGATTATCTAATAATTTGTTCTGGAAATGTGTCAGATCTGTGCTAAACTAAGTGGATTGCAGATTTTTAAATCTCCTCTTTTTGTCCTCTGCCCTTCTCCAAATTCTGGGTACTTCCTCTTTACTGCAGAGTTCCTCAGAGATGACCTACAGTGGGGGGCGGATGTGGCTCAAATGGTTGGCGTCCGTCTGCCATATGGAGGGACCTGGGTTCGATAACCGGGACCTCCCGGTAAAACAAAAACAAACAAACAAACAAAAAAAATATATATAGAAGTCACATGGGCTGCCAGGCTCTGTGTGCTGGTGAGCCGCCAGGCCCAGGGAGCCATGCAGCAAGATGATGACATAACAGGAAAGAGGCGCAGGGGAGAGACAAGATGAGATGCTCCAAAAGCTCTGGAAACCAGGAACTGAGGTGGCAGAACACCTCTTTCCTACATTGGAGGTCTCCAGGATCGAATCCTGGTGAAGACTGGAGGAGAAGGATGAGAAGAGATGGCAGGAAACAGACACAGAGAATTGCCCAGCGAATGGACACAAAACAGCAAATGGGGAAGGGGAGTTTTAAAATGGATAAAGTAAATAAATAAATCTTTAAAAAAAAAAAGATGACCTACAGTGATCTCTGTTGCAATAACAAATTCATTCTGTTTTCTGGGTTGTCAATGCTCTAGTGACAGGAATTAGCAAACTATGGCTGTTGTCCAAATCTGGCACACTACCTGTTTTGTCCTGTTTTTAATAAAAAATTTTTTGAAACAGAGCCACACTCATTTACTTCCCTCCATCTATGGCTGCTTTCACATTTTAAGCAAAGTAGTTGTAACAGACACTTCATGACCTGCTAAGCCTAAAATATTTACTATCTGACCTGTGGTCTGCTGTGAATATGTGAACTCATTTAAGGCAGCTAGATGATTTCTCTCCATCACCTCATCTATATTTGGCTGCTTTGCCTCTTTATCCATATTTGATCTGCCTTTGCAATTTGAAAACTATTTGCTCTAGTAAAGAAATCAGAACTAAATAGACATCTGTTGCCTACTGACATCTTCTGCCCCATTCAATGTCTCTTCTTCTTTTGTTCTCCTTGTTCTATACATGTCTAACAAAGTCCATTCCATTACCTTTAGAATTTTTATAAGGCTCATTTCATTCTCAGTTTCTTTTTGCAAGTTATATTCCTTCTGGATTATGTGCTCCTCCCACCAACAATTCTCCATGAGCCTTTTATATAAGAAGGGCTCTCTTTGTAGTCACAATAATTCATTTCTTCACGATAACTTACACTTGTGTTATCAGAAATGTATTTTTAAAAGTCACCTATCTTTCATGATTGTGTCTTTAGTCTGAGTCTTTAGAGTATACCTATGAGAAGCTTTTTCTCTTATTCTGAAATTTTGACATCTATTATCTTAAGAATCTTGAGGACATGTCAGAAGAAGCCCAGATACCCTTCCTCAGCACTTTGAAACCTCAGATGAGAGAGTCCGCTCCACTCCTGCTATTCCCCAACCAGTTCTTCCACTTGGAAGACATGAGTTTGTGGCTTATTCCAATTGACTTATCCCATAGCCAATCTCACCTCATTTCCTCTAGTTCTGCCTCAGCGACTCTCACCTGAGCCTGTTTGTTATCACACTAAAAATTCTCAAACGTGAGAATTAACCTGCTGTTATTTTTATTTCAGTAACTCCAAGGTGGGGCCTGGGGATCTAATTTATTTTATTTTATTTTATTTTATTTTATTTTTATTTTTATTTTTTTATGTTACAAAAAATATTATGTATTATTTTATACTCATTGCACAAATACTTTTGTTAGAATTTAAAATAATTGTATAAAGAAAATCATACAGAGGAAGTTGTTGATTAATGAAATTGATTTGTATCTGTAGCATTACCCAGGAAACAAAACACAAATAACAGAAAGATGCCCTAACACATAAGTTTTACTAATTGTTCTTCCACAACTACTTTTTTTTTTATTATTATTTATTTTTATTGTGGGTAAAAATCAAAATTCTCACAATACATACAAACATTTGCAAAATGATATATAAATATATATGCATATATGTGTATTTGCTTACAAAAATGTTATTTATATATATATATACATATATTTTAAGAGGTGCTTAGATTACCCAAATTATTACACAGAACCCACTGGGATTCCCATGTTGCCCACCTCCCACACCTCCCACCACATCCCACACAAACATCTCCCACAAGTGTGGCCCACCACCCTCAATGAACTTACACATCCTGGAGACTTGCCACCAACCATAGCCCACAGTTCACACTGTAGACCACACTCTCTCCCACTCAGTGTGTGCCGATTTAAAATGGCCTACATCCGTTGCCACAACAGTACTCAGGACAACCTCCAACTCACAAAGAAGCCCCTGTATTTTAACTGCTCATCCCCTCCCTACCCCAAAAGTGTCAAGTGGCCACTGGCTCCACCTCATTGTTATAATTTCTTGCATTGCTAGAATCACCATATGTGAACAAGAGAATACCATGAAGTCCACTCTAGTCCATAGTTCTTCCCCCAATCCTGAGGGGACTGGGATGGTGATGTCCACTCCAACTCCAAGTGAGAGAGGGCTTATATCCCATGGATATGGTGGGTGGAATGATCCTGCCTGCAGATGCAGGCCCTCTCCATTCCCTGGGATGGCCATTGCCCATCGTTGTCTCCTCACCAGGTGACTTGGATGAGTCCATTGAGCTGTAGGGTAGGAGTTGCAGCTCCACCTAGATTTCATGCACACCTGGCACATAGGTAGGCCGGAGGCTCCAGTCTCTGGAAGTATACATAAAAACTCCAGCATCACATGTAGGTTTGAATAGAAGGGACTGGTGAACCATGTGCAGGGAGGACTTATTTGAGTCTAATTCTGTCACTCTCAGGAGCACAGATTCCAAAATAGAACCCACTGATAAGGCATCAGTCTCTGGGGCTATCCCCCCTTATATAGGACCAGGGTGTCTCCGGAGCTCTCAGGAGCCCCTCTGTGTGGGGTGATAGGCACTTAGATGTTCTATGAGCTCCTACTGTGGTGTGCGTAAAAGTTACCTCTGGGATGACCTCCTGACTCTCTTTGAAGTCTCTTAGCCACTTGAACTCATTTGTCTTTACCATTTCCCCCTTTTATTCAAGGTCTTTTTCCAGTTTTGTTGCCAGTTGGCACTTGGTATTAATCCCTCATTGCCAGGGAGGCTCATCGCCGGGAGTCATGTCCCACGTTGGGGGGAAGGTAATGCAATCATATGCTGAGTTTGGCTTAGAGAGAGGCCACATTTGAGCAACAAGGAGGCTTTCAGGTGGCAACCCTTAGGCACCCCACAACTGCAGGCTAAGTCTCATTTACAAGAGCAAAGACTCACAAGGGTAGTCATCAATAAAAAAAAAAAACACATCAGTGGGTCATCCTATTTTGACAGGCACTGTCCCTACACTCAGAGGACTATTGCTGCTCCCTTGGAGACTGTGGCAGAGCTCTCCAGACTAGTAATTCAGATTCCCTCATTTATTGTGTGATTATAAACCCATCGTGACCATGCCCCATCCCCCGATCCTTTGAATGATTTTGTATATCTTTCATGTATATTCGGATGAACCAATCCCCACGAAACCCCCCCCAGACACCCTCCCCAATAATCCCCACAGTACCCATTGTAACCCTTCTGTGATCCAAATCTTCCATGAACATTTAGTCCATAAATAATCAAATACACTTACTAGGAAAAAGAAACAAGTGTGATAAGCTTACATGCAAGAGACAAACATAAGGAAACTCAGGGG
>JAKSZT010053881.1:6874506-6940092 GCA_026826555.1 Tolypeutes matacus
CAAAATAGATGGGATAGAAATTGACACCCTTAAGTTGTGGGCCTATGAAAAAATGTTGTCTCTAAGAGACACAACAGAAAACAGAAGGCAGAAAGATGCAGGAAGGATAAGCGATAGTTTGTAATACAGAATCAATATATACAGCGAGTGGGAAATTACTGAATAAGAAGCCCAGCAAAGAAGCGACAAGCTGGCAGCACCTATTTAAAAAAAAAAAAAATAGAAGGAAAAAGGAAGGGGGGAGGAAAAAGGAAATAATAGCAATAGACCAGAAAGTAACAGAGAGAAACCAAAGATCCACCCAGGCAAGCAGTCAAACAGAGCTAAGGGGGGGTCAATGATTCCCCTAGGGTCCACGTGGATCCTTCCTGCCTACTTGTGTTTATCATCAATTTCCCCACAGGGTTCTATATGCAGGTCCTGAAGCAGCTTTTAGCTATTAAACTAAATTAAAAAGAATTTATTTTTCATTTGTTGAGGTGACCTCACTTTTTTTTTTTTTTTAATTTTTATTTTTTTAGCCAAATGCAGGACCCAAAATAATTTCTCCTCTAGACCAACTCCCTTACGGAAGGGACCCTAGCTGGGCCCATGGAAATTAATCAAGCACGTCCCACTTTCCGGACTCCCCAGGTTAGCTGAAGCTCTGATGTTAGTCAGTGAGGAGTGCTAAAGACGGCGGATTCCGCCCCTTCTGGCGCCGAGCTCCAGCGTCACCGGGCTGCTCAGTAAATCAGTTTGAGTGCAGATTCGCATCTGCTCTCAGCCTAATGCTGCTTCAGGTCGGCTTATCTGCTCCCCAAAGCTATGGGGCGGTGCAGGCAGCCAGATCGATGTCTAAAAATATAAAATACCCTTCCCTGTCTTCCAACAGAACCCTCCCTTTTTTGGGAAGTGTCCCTTCCTCCTGGCTCCGCAGCGGCCCGGGTCTTATCCCTGGGTGGCTAGGGAAATCAGCTCCGTTCCCCGACCAAAATCCCCCCTCCGGTTCACTGGGTGCTGATTAGCTCGTTTGTTCTGTTCACACTAGGTCCAAGGGGAGCCAGGCAGCCAGATCCCCAGAAAATAAAACTTTTTCGCCCCGCCCACGGCTCCAAATGGCCGTTTTATTTAATTTTATCTTATTTTCCCTAACCACGGGGCTCAGCCGCCTGTGCCAACCTCCACCGGCAGCCTCAAAACTCACGAATCTCCACCGTTCGGTCCACGCCGCCGATCCGCGCAGATAGATGTCCCAAGCTTCTCACTCCACGCGTGCACAGCACAGACCCCCGGGCAGGACCCCGTCCCCAATCCGCCTTGCTCTGGGAGCTTGCAGTGTGTGCCCTCCTACACTAACGCCATCTTGGCCCTCAGTCTATGTCCCCACAACTCTGGGAATCTAATTTTTTTAATCAAGACTAGATGTAATTCCAAGGCATGAGAAGCAGGGAGGATTTAACTGACATTGTATGGTTTAGTCCCCTTCTAGGCCACAGTGCAATATCTGAGAACAATATCTGCTGCCAACCTCAGTAGGATCCAGTGCCCCCATTGGCAACCAGAGGCTCCTGTGCTGCCTAGTGGCCAGCTCTCCCCAGCAGCCCATTCCCAGGACCAGGTCTAGGTTGGGGACCTACTATGTTCTCATGCCCTTGACAGTCCCTTCCTGAGAAGATCCCCACCCTCAATCCCAGGCTGGAGGCTGGGATACTAAGCTCTAAGGATCAAATTCCCAAATGACTGCTACTCACCTGCTTCTTAACACTTCTTACCCTCACTTTTTCACCATGATCCTCTGGTCACTTATTTAGGACTTTGCTATCCACCATGGGAAACACCTGCAGTAACATTTACCTGAACCATGAAGGGGCCTCTGGATCGTGAATGTCCCAACCTGATCACATCTCCATAACCAGGCTCAGCAGCTATTTGGGTGGCCACAGTGCCAGGCTTTGTACTAAGTGCTGGGTTCTATGTGGCAATTAATAAGACGTGCCCCTCCTGGCTTTCACACTGGCTTATAATCTAATAGGGAATACAAAAAAGCACATAGGCATTTACCTCACACTTATCTATATAAGTATTGGGTTCCAGGGAACAGCAGTGTCTGGAGATATGGGAGGAAGGGAGAACAGCAGGGAAGACCTCTTGGAGAAGCTTCCATATAAAACTGAAACTGCACCCCCAAACCATCCCCAAAAAAGAATATAGTAGTGGTACCACCCAGGGGTGCTTTGGAGGAGTTGTAGTTCCAAATGATGATTTCCATTATTCTCCTATGCCATCCCCAACAACATATTAAAAACTAACATTTATTCAACATTTGCTATTTACCAAGTACAGTTCTAAGCATTTAACATTCATTAGCTCATTTAATCATAACAACACTATGAGTTAGATACTCTTATTATCCTAGGTTCATATATGGAGAAACCGAGGTACACAGAGGTTAAGAACCATGTCCAAGATCACAAAGCTAAGTGGTGGTGCTGGAATTTGAACTCAGAAACCCTGGCTCCAAGAACCATGCTTTTTAAGTGCCACACAATTCCACCTTTCTCACAAGAAAAAGGGGTTTGCCTGCTATGCCAAGGCAGCTCTGAAACAGGTCCTTCTAGATACTTCTACCCACCTGCTTGCTTCAAACAAATGATCGCCATTAAGCCCCTTCTTTAGATAAATTCTAGAGTGCCCTTGGAAATTAGTCAAATAAATGAAAGAAGTGTTTGGAGGGTTGGGAGGAGAGGAGAGAGCTTCAGGCCAAAAAGCTTGAGAGAGATTGGTGGTTATTGGTAATAGCAAGTAGCTAGATGAGCCTAGAGAGGTGGGCAAGGGAGAAGGGTTACCAGCCCTGATCCCATCCCATTGAAAAGTTTTACTTTCTCAGAAGAGAGAACATTCCTTTCAAAAGCCAGAGACTGCTAAGTCAGTCCCATATAAGACCGTGTCCCCATCTAGCAAAGCATACCAAGATATACATAAGGGGACAGTTGGGGCGGGGAAGGGTAGGCCTCAATTGGTACTCAGTCCATCTGTCCCTCATTTCGTCTCTGACTCTTCCCTCATCTGCCTCTCTTTACTGCCCTGGCTTCTCTTCTGCCCCACTTGACCAGCCTCACGAACCACAGTTCTTCAGGTCTAACAGATGGCCTCTTCGGCCTGGTGTGGATGAAATCTTAGGGACAGACCTCTTGGCACAGCCCTGTACGCCCTCTTCTCCAGGCCCAACCTTTCAAAACAGCCCTCATGGGCAGCCTGTGAGGAAATTAATTCTTGGCAGGAATCAAATAACAGAAAATCTCTAGGAATCTAGATTTGACTCTGATGACTGAAGAACTTAAAATATGGGGAATAAGACTTGGCACAAAAGACAAAAGGCTCTATCCCAATTCCAGGCATTTGGATTTGCCTTGCAGTATGTCTTACCTTACAGCCTTGGAGAAAAGCTCTCTTGAACTGCCAGGTCATACCTTTGTACTTAAAGGACCATTAATCAGTACAAGCGACAGCTTATATTTAAAACAAGGAGTGAAGAGGAAAGGCAATAATTTCTTCACTAAATGAATTGAAGATACATGAATCTGAGGAACGCAATCTGGCACTGATTGAAAGTAAATTACCAGCTAATTAGACAGTCATAAATACTGGGAGAAAAGCCTCAAGGGGCAGCTGGATTTTGTAAGGAAGAGGAGAATTAGAGAGGGCAAAGGAGGTGCAGAGCACAGATAGGGCAGCTCTCTACTGCCAAGATTACAGAAATAGGAAGGGATTGGTACGAAGTGCTCTGTAGATGGAGGCTGTGTGAAGGGATGGCTCCCATACTCCCACCCATCACCTATCCCACCTCCCCAGTGAGCCTGAAGGGGTTAAACAGCCAAACTCATATCCTGCAACAGCAAGGAGTAGTATTTATATTGCAACACTGGACACATGGATGATTTCTGTTCAGAGGGGAAAACCATTTCAGGTTGTACTCAGTCTGGAAGCTTCTGGCTTCCTACCAAAAAGCCAGGGGCTTGAAAACCACTCCCATCTCTGCAGTATTTTCAGGGAAAGAATCCATGCAGCTCTCAGTGGGAGACACCATCCCCAAAGAGGGACCGTGGCCAGTTTCGGCATTGAACAAGCACTGAAAGAAACAAGGCCCCCACAATCACAAAGAAGTGAGAACTCTACAGTCGGTGGAAAGAGCCTGAGCCAAGGAAGGACAGAGTGGTATAACAGGAAAACTTGGAGCTCCTCTGTGCATACAGAAGAGATGCCCTCTTCTTCTGACAAGTTTGATCAGCCTAGGAGGAGGTGATTGGTTGGGGCAGAAATAATGGAGGACAAGGAGGATGACTGTTTGTTTTTTTTTTTTTACTTCAGTTATGGGAGTGAATTTAGCAAAGAATAGACAGTATAGAGGCCTTGGTCTCTGGGTGTTAGAGTTCCAGAGCCCTGACGCCTGCCCTACTTGCTTCTGTAATCCCCAAAGCAAGTCACAGTCCAAGGAGAAACTACAGTCTGGGCCTTCCAGCTGCTGAATTAGCTCAGCCACACTAATCTTGTCCTCTTTGGCTACTAGCCCTCTGGTCCTGGATATGCCTCTCACTGGGAATGAACTCGTGGGAAACAATGTACCCCAATAACCACATTGGCTACAGTTTGCATCCAGAAGGAACCATTCCAATATAATACGGCAGTGGACATATGAGAGGATCAGTAAACAATGCAGAATAAAGATAAGGGGGAGAAGGGTGGTTGGGGAAGAGGTCTTGTGTAAGCTAGGATAAAGTCACTTCCTCAGTCACAGCTGACCAAGGGTTTCCCTAAGTCCCTAAAATGGAGGGACTGGAGGTTATAGCAGCCTGGATGCCACTTGAATCATTGTTTATCTATAACATGCTTAACTATTAAATGAAAACAGTTTACTGCTTAATTAACTTGATACAGTTCTCATTCCACAATGTGGATTTAGTCCTTCACAACAAATCTTTTATTTACCTCTCTAAAACCCAGAGTTAAAGATCTCCTTAAACCATCCAGGGATGCACAAAACTATCATCAGTAGTCAAGATTCTGGTGGTCTGAGGGTGAATTCCAGAGAAGTAGTCCCTCTTATCAAATGCCTCCTAGCAATGCAGGCAGCTATCTAGATATGACACCCACCTCAAAAACAAATATAATGAAACACACTATCAGCTATAAGTGGGTCAAAGAAGAAATTTCAAGAAAAATGAATAAATATCTCAAGATGAATGAAAACAAGAACACAACATATCAGAACCTATGTGGGGCAATGAAAGCAGTGCTGAGAAGGAAATTTATAGCCCTCATGCTTACATTTAAAAAGAAGAAAGACCTAAAAATCAACGACCTAACTACACAGCTGGAGGAACTAGAAAAAGAACAGCAAACCAATCCCAAAGCAAGCAGAGGGAATGAAACAACAAAGAGCAGAGCAGAAATAAATGAAATTGAGAACAAAAAAACAATAGAGAGAATTAACAAAACCAAAAGTTTGTTCTTCAAGAAAATAAAAAAAAATTGACAAACCTTTAGCTAGACTGATAAAGAAAAAAAGAGTGAATATGCAAATAAATAAAATCAGAAATGAAAATGAGGACAATACTACTTACCCCACAGATATAAAGGAGATCATAAGAGGATGCTATGAACAATTGTATGCTAACAACTAGACAATGTAGATAAAATGGAAAAATTTCTGGGAATATACAAACAACCTACACAGATCCTAGTGTTACTGGATGGCTCTGGTTTCTGAGCGTCTAGGTTCTTGGCTTATGTCGCATAAAAGAGTTTAAGGACATGCCATAGGGTAGGCAAGGGAGTCCAGAGTTTATTAAGAAACAAGAAAACAAGGAAAGTATGCGGTCCATGCTGAGGCATGGACTGTGGGCATACTGCAGGGTGAGTTACATGGGTGGGGCCCCAGGTCAGGGCTTTTAAAAGTCTATTTCCTGTTCTAATTAGTTGTCCCACCTGTCACTTCTCACAGGACCAGTGGTGAGGGCTTTTGAGGATATCCAGGGCTTTCCCTCTCATTACAAATGAGATTCTCATGGCCAGGATCTCGCAGTGTCTTTCCAGCAGCCTTCTTCTCAGGAGGTTTCCAGGCAGGGTCTCACGGCCATTCATCTGTCAGCTATGTCGTCTTCCCCCTTTCACTATACTAACCTGCCTCACTAGAAGAAATACAAGACCTCAACAAACCAATCACAAGCAAAAAGATTGAGTCATCAACTCCTCAAAATGAAAAGCCCAGGACCAGATGGTTTCACAGGTGAATTCTACCAAGCATTCAAAGAAGATTTCCAGCCTCAGCACAGCGGCTTGGCGGCCGGACCTAGGGCGGCCGCGAGAGCATGCCGGCCACCGGGAAAACTTTCCGTCGGCGCCGGGCCGACTCGGAATCGGAAGACGATGAGCAGGACTCAAAGGAGGTTAGATTAAAGCTGGAAGAGACCCGAGAAGTGCAGAATTTGAGGAAGAGGCCCAATGGGTGCTGAGGCTCTGTTGGTGGGAGAGAAGGTGCAGGAAGAGACCACCCTAGTGGATGATCCCTTTCAGATGAAGACAGGTGGTATGGTGGACATGAAGAAATTGAAGGAGAGGGGCAAAGATAAGATCAGTGAAGAGGAAGACCTCCACCTGGGGACATCATTTTCTGCAGAAACCAACTGAAGGGATGAGGATGCAGACATGATGAAGTACATTGAAACAGAGCTTAAGAAGAGGAAAGGGATTGTGGAACATGAGAAACAGAAAGTAAAGCCGAAGAATGCAGAGGATTGTCTTTATGAACTTCCAGAAAATATCCGTGTTTCCTCAGCAAAGAAAACTGAGGAGATGCTTTCCAACCAGATGCTGAGTGGCATCCCTGAGGTGGACCTTGGCATTGATGCTAAAATTAAAAATATCATTTCCACGGAGGATGCCAAGGCCCGTCTGCTGGCAGAGCAACAGAACAAGAAGAAAGACAGTGAGACATCCTTTGTGCCCACTAACATGGCTGTAAACTATGTACAGCACAACCGATTTTATCATGAAGAGCTCAATGCCCCCATACAGAGAAACAAAGAAGAACCCAAAGCCCAGCCTTTGAGAGTGGGTGACACAGAGAAGCCAGAACCTGAGCGGTCCCCTCCTAACCGCAAGCGTCCTGTTAATGAGAAGGCCACCGATGACTATCACTATGAAAAGTTCAAGAAGATGAACAGGCGGTACTGAAGGTGGCTGAAGAAGTGCAGTATGGGATGTAAATAGCACCCCCCCCAAAAAAAAAAACAAAAAAACAGGTTTCCTAGACAGAGACCTGCTGATTTTGCTAGCAGAAAGTTTCCCAAAACAGACTCTTATCAGTCCTGCTGCTTACCTGCTGAATTTTCAAACACTGAATTTGTAACCTTTTGAAACAAACAAAAATGTGCAGTTTTCTTATTTGGGGGGCAAACTGTTCTTGTCAGCATTATTAAATCTTGTTTGTAAATAAAAAAAAAAAAAAAACAAAAAAAAAAAACAAAGAAGATTTGATACCAACCTTACTCAAACTCTTCCAAAAACTGAACGGGAAGGAACACTACCAAACTCATTCTTTGAAGCCAATATTACCCTAATACAAAAGCCGATAAAGATATTATGAAAAAAGAAAATTACAGACACATTTCCCTAAAAAATATGCATGTAAAAACCCTCAACAAAATACTCACTAACTGAATCTAAAAGAATTATTCATCATGATCAAGTGGGTTTTACCCAGGCATGCAAGGGTGGTTCAACACAAGAAAATCAGTTAGCATAATACACCACATTAATAAACCAAAGACAAAAAATCAAATGATCATCTTGATTGACAAAGAAAAGGCATTTGACAAAATCCAGCATCCTTTCTTGATAAAAACACTCCAAAGGATAGGAATCAAAGAAAACTTTCTCAACATGATGAAGGGCATATATGAAAAACCCACACCTAACATTGTACTGAACAGTGAAAGACTGAAAGATTTCCTATTGAGATCGAGAACAAGACAAGGATGCCTACTGTTGCCACTGTTGTTCAATATAGTGCTAGAGGTTCTAGCTAGATCAATCAGGCAAGAAAAAGAAATAAAAGGTATCCAAATGGAAAAGGAAAAAGCAAAACTTTTGCTATTCGCAGATGATGTAATCCTATACCTAGAAAATCCTGAAAAATCTACAACAAAGCTACTAGAGCTAATAAACAAATTCAGCAGAGTGGCAGGATACAAGATTAATATGCAAAAATCAGTAGTGTTTCTATATACTAGTAATGAGCAATCTGAGGAGGACATCAGGAAAAAAATTCCATTTACAATAGTGACAAAAAGAATCAAATATTTAGGAATAAATTTAACCAAGAATGTAAAGCAGGGAGGCGGCTGTGGCTCAGTCAGTGGGGCTCCCGTTTGCCATGTGGGGGGCCCCGGGTTCGGTTCCCGGGGCCTCCTGGTGGGGGCAGGCCCGCCCGCGCGGCGTGGTTGGCTGGCCCGGTGGGCGCGAGCAGCAAGGGGGGGATGAATGAATAAATAAATAAAATATTAAAAAAAAAAAAAAGAATGTAAAGCATTTGTATTCAGAAAACTAGAATAGGGAAGCAGCTGTGGCTCAATCAGTAGGGCTCCCGTTTACCATATGGGAGGTCCCGGGTTCGGTTCCCGGGGCCTCTTGGTGAAGGCAAGCCCGCCTGCACGGCGTGGTTAGCTGACCCAGCGAGCACAAGCAGCAAGGGGGGGATAAATGAATAAATAAATAAAATCTTTTAAAAAAAAAAAAAAAAAAGAAAACTAGAATGCATTGCTAAAAGAAATCAAAGGAGACCTAAATAAATGGAAGAACATTGTGTTCATGGATGGGAAGACTAAATATCGTTAAAATGTCAATTCTACCCAAATTGATATACAGATTCAATGCAATCCCAATAAAAATTCCAACAGACTTTTTTTTTTTTACATTTTTTTACTTTATTTTATACATTTAATAATTGAAACTATAGACAATTAAAAATTTTAAAGTAAATACAGATGAATAAATATATACATTTCTCAATTAAATGTAATGGATACATATACTTTTTTTTTAATCAAACAATATGTTACACAATATATTTGGTTCATAGTAATGCATTCATACAGTATTTGTCCTTTTGTGTCTGGCTTGCTTTGCTCAACATAATGTCCTCCAGGTTCATCCATGTTGTCATATGCTTTATGACTTCATTTCTTCTTATAGCTGCATAATATTCCATCATGTGAATAGACCACAGTTTGTTTATACATTCACCCGTTGATGGACACCTGGGTTGTTTCCAACTAATGTTGATATGAACATCATGTGCAAATGTCTGTTCGTGTCACTACTCTCAGTTCTTCTGGGTATATACCCAGTAGAGGTATTACAGGGTCACGTGGCAAGTCTATATTCAACTTCTTTAGGAACTGCCAAACAGTCCTTCATAGTGGTTGTACCATTCTGCATTCCCAACCGTGAAGATGTGTTCCTATCTCTCCACATCCTCTCCTGTCTTTTTAATAGTGGCCATTCTGATAGGTGTGAAATGATATCTCATTGCAGTTTTGATTTGCATTTCCCTAATCATGAGTGATGTTGAGCATTTCTTCATGTGTTTTTTTGCCATTTGTATCTCTTCTTTTGGAGAAATGTCTATTCAAATCTTTTGCCCATTTTCGTTTGTCTTTTTATTGTTGAGTTGTAACATCTCTATATATCCTGGATATTAAACCCTTATCAGATATGTGATTTCCAAATATTTTTTCCCATTGAGTTGGCTGCCTTTTCACCCTTCTGACAAAGTCCTATGAGGTGCAAAAGTTCAACAGCCTTTTTTAAAGAAATGAAAAAAACCCAATTATCAAATTTATTTGGAAGGGTAAGTGGTCCTGAATAGCCAGAAACATCTTAAAAAGCAAGAACAAAGTTGGAAGACTCTCACTTCCAGATTTTAAATCATATTACCTAGCTACAGTGGTAAAAACAGAATGGTATTGGCATAAAGATAGATATATGGACCAATGGAACCAAGCTGATGGCTCAGAAACAGACCCTCACGTCTATAGTCAAGTGATTTTTGACACAGCTGTCAAACCCATCCAGCTGTATCAGAACAGTCTGTTCAACAAATGGTGCTGGGAGAACTGGATATCCACTTCCAAAAGAAAGAAAAGGGACTTCTACCTCATACCTTAAACAAAAATTAACTCAAAATGGATCAAAGACCTAAATATAAAAACGAGAACCATAGAACTCCTAGAAGAAAATGTAGGAAAACATCTTTAAGACCTGGTGGTAGGTGATGGTTTCTTAAACCTTACACTGAACGCATGAGCAACAAAAGGAAAAATGGATAAATGGGACCTCTTCAAACTTAAACACTTTTGTGCTTCAGAGGACTTTGTCAAAAGAGTGAAAAGGCAACCCACTCAATGGAAGAAACTATTTAGAAACCACATATCAGATGAAGGTTTGATTTCCATGCTATATAAAGAGCTCATACAACTCAACAATAAAAGGACAGGCAATCCAATTTAAAAATGGGCAAAATGGGGGACGGATGTGGCTCAAATGGTTGGGTGTCCATCTCCCACATGGAGAGACCTGGGTTCGATACCCGGGACCTCCCGGTAAAAAAAAAAAAAAAAAAAAAATGGGCAAAAGTCTTAAATAGACATTTCTCCCAAGAGAAAATAAAAATGGCAAAAAAGCACATGAAAAAATGTTCAATATCACTAGCTATTAGGGAAATGCAAATTGAAACTACAATGAGATATCATCTATCATCTCATACCTCATAGAATGGCCATTATTTAAAAAAAAAAAAAGAAAAAAGAAAACAACAAGTGCTGGAGAAGATATGGAAAAACAGGAACACTCTTTCACTATTATTCACTATTGGTTGGAATGTAGAATGGTGCAGACTCTGGAAGACAGCTTGGCAGTTCTTTAAGAACCTAAACATAGAACTGCCGTATGATCCAGCAATCCCTCTACTAGGAAACAGTGATACGAACAGACATTTGTACACCAATGTTCATAGCGACATTATTCACAATTGCCAAAAGATGAAAATAACCCCAGTGTCCATCAACCAATGAATGGGTAAACAAAATGTGGTATATACATACGATGGAATACTATGCTGCTGTAAGAAGAAATGAAATTGGGACACATATGATAACATGGATGAACCTTGGGAACATTATCCTAAGTGAAATAAGCCAGACACAAGAGGAAAAATATTGTATGGTCTCACTAAAAAGAACTAAATATGAAAAATAAACACGTGGAGTTTAAATCCAGATTATAGGTTATTAGGAGAAAAGGACTGAGAAGGGGTACTGATGCTTAATGTATGTAGAATTTTCAATTAGCTTGACTATAAAAGTGTGAAAACAGAGAGAGATGATGGTAACACATTATAGTGAGTATAACTAATGGCTGGTTTATAAATGGAATTGTGGCTGAATGGGGTAGTCTAGGGATGCAAATGTTAATTGAAAGAAAGCTAGAGAAAAATCTAGGGACTGAATAACATAGTGAACCTGGAGGTGGATGAGGATTGTGGTTAAGAGTACAAATACAAGAATGTTCTTCTATGAACTAGAACAAATGCACGTCACTATTACAAGGTGGTAAGAATATGGTGATGCATGGGAAAAATACAATTACTGTAACTTATGGACTATAGTTAACAGCAATGTAATATTTTTGCATCAATGTCAAAGAAGGTACTATATCAACATTAAGGATCAATACCAGGGGAGTATGGGATTTTTTCTTCTGAACTAAGGAAAATGTTCAAAGGTTTACTGGGGCAATCACTGCACAACTCTGTGATGAAAATGAGAGCCACTGAGTGTGCACTTTGGATAGAATGTGCAAGGCATGGAACTGTATAACACAGTGAACCATGTGGTGGAAGATGGACTGTGGTTAATAGGAGAGAATTCTCTCATGAACTGTAACAAATGTATAATACTAATAGTAGTGTTAATAATAGGGAGAGCATGGAAAAATAGGCCAAGTGTATGCTATGGACTATAGTTAGTGGTAATAGTCTGATCATGTTCTTTCATAATCTGTAACAAATGCTCCACAACAATGTATAGTGTTGGTGGAGGGGTGTTGAAGGGGAATTCTGCACATTGTGCATGATTGTTTTCATAAGCTCACAACTTTTCTAATTAAATATATACATACATAAAGTGAAAACATAAGGAATCGCTGCTGCCATGTCTTCCTGACCTCCATCTCTGCCTCTTCTGCAGAGCCTCTAAGAGAACCATGTTGGTGCAGAACCTCCGGGGGGCCACATCTTCTGTGGTCTGTAGGAGCCACTATGAGGAAGGCCCAGGAAAGAATTTGCCATTTTTCGTGGAAAACAAGTGGCAGTTACTAATTATGATGGTTTTGTACTTTGGATCTGGATTTGCTGCACCTCTGTAGTAAGATACCAACTGCTTAAGAAATAAGGATGTTTTCATTTATCCATGAAACAGCTATGAAGAGGACCATTTTAAGAAATGCAATCCTGAAAAATGGGTCAAACTCCATTGAACTCATAGCATCCTGGATATGTTTGTAAATAAACGTAATATATGAAGAAAAAAACAAAAATAAATCACATCACTAAAGTAGCCACTGCCAAGGAAGCAGGGATTGGCACAAATCAATTAGATTGAACTAGTATGGGGCCTGCTTGTGGGTGAGAACAGAAGGGGAGCTGGCTTCACCTCATCTAGTGTTAACTGAAAAGAAGGTTAGCATGACAGATATCTGTGTCACTGACTAAAACTAAGATAACAGACTGGAGAACCAAAGGGTGTGACTAGAAGGAAGTGGTGACACTGAAGAAAAGGATGTAAGAACAAGAGGCTCTAATGCTGAGAACTGGTTCCCAATGGATAAGAAGCATGCAGAGAACAGAGAAAGAGGAGACTGAAGAGCAGTGACGGTCACCTGAAAGGTCTGTATTGCAGGCACAATCATCCTGTATTACCACACCACCACGAGGCACACTCTTGCCCTGCCTTTGTGACAGCTACTGATGGTGCCAGGGAGAGGTGTACTTTCAACAATTCTACAAGTCATTAAATGTTCCTTCTTTGCAAAGTAGAGGTGAGGTCAGATTTTACTGAAGTTAACAGTTGATTCTCACAGACTCAAAGAGAACAACCCACTAAGAGATCTCTCTGTCTATCCCTCTTTTTTTTTTTTTAGGAGGTATTGGGGATTGATCCCAGGACCTCGTACATGGGAAGCAGGTGCTCAACCACGGAGCTACATCCACTCCCCAATGAAAGTTGTTTTTTCAGTTTGTTTGTTTGTTTGTTTTGTTTTTAGGAGGTACTGGGGATTGAGCCTGGAACCTCATACATGAAAAGCAGGTACTCAATCACTTGAGCTATATCCACTCCCCAAGAGATCTCATTTTGTTTTCATAATGACACCATATGAATCCTAAGAAGCTACCATGTGCTCTGAAGGAGCCAATTTAAAGCATTGAGTCTGTTCAGAGTATATGACCCTAGGATGGAATAAAGTTTAATAGTGGATCTTGAGAGTAAATTTTCACCAGCTACAGCTGCCCAAGCATTCCCTACAGAGTTACTTCCCTGTCACTAGAAAAGAAGTTGAGTTGGCTGGGAGTAAAAATACATCCCAAACAAGAAGTGGGCAACCTTTCACCAGGTAAGACTTTAGAGCTGTTTTGATGAAGCCTTCCTCCCTGGAAATTGTGCTGCATGGAAACAAAAGGTCCTTTCTTAAAAATGATCCATATTAACACAATTCCTATTAAATTCTTAACAAATTTTTATAGACATAGACAGGCTTATTCTAAAAGTTATATGGAAAGCTAAGAGCCCTAGAATAGCCAAAACCATTTTTTTTTTTAAAGATTTTTATTTATTTATTCATTTATCCCCCCCTTGCTGCTTGCGCTCGCTGGGTCAGCCAACCACGCCATGCGGGTGGGCCTGCCTTCACCAGGAGGCCCCAGGAACCGAACCCGGGGCCTCCGATATGGTAAACGGGAGCCCCCCTGATTGAGCCACAGCCGCTTCCCCCAAAACAATTTTTAAAAAGAAGAAAGTGGGAAAAATCACTCTTCCCAGTGTTAAGTATTTCTATGTAGCTGCAATAATCAAGACACTGTGGTACTAGCAAAGGGACAGACACATAGATCAATGGAATAGAACAGAGAATCCAGAAACAGATCCATGCCAATGTGTCCAATTAATTTTTGACAAAGGAGCAAAAGCAATCCAGTGGAGGAGCAATAGCCTTTTCGTGGTGACAGAGCAATTGGACCAGAGCAATCAGCCAAAAAAAAAAAAAACCACACAAAAAAACACAAAACTATCTGAACCGCATACCTTACGCAATAATTACCTCGAAATGGATCACAGACTTCAATATAAACACAAAACTATAAAACTTCTATGTTAGAAGAAAATCTTTGGGACCTAGGACTAGGCAGAGAGTTCTTAAACTTGATACGAGTAGCACAATTGATAAAAGGAAAAATTGATAAATTGGACTTCATCAAAATTAAAAACTTTTGCTCTGTGAAAGATCCTGTTGAAGGATGACAAGAGGGAGCGGATGTTGCTCAGTGAAAGAGTGCCTGCCTCCCATGTATGAGGTCCCAATTCCTCCTAAAAAAAAAATAAAGACAAAGATAAAGATCTTATCTAGAATATATATAAAGATTTTTAAAAACTCTCAAAATCCAACAGTAAAAAAAAAAAAAGGATCCAAAATATCCTCAAGCACCACGTTTCATGGGCTGACGGGGGGGGGGGAGTGAGATGAGGATGGGGGGGCTTGGTAAAATGCAAATTCCTGGGCTGTACCCCAGAATTCTCATGGAAGAGATTTGGGAGGGGCCTGAGAAATCTATACTTTAAAGCTCCTTGGGTGGTTTTTTTCTCACTGAAGAGCTCGCTGCTTAATCAACCTTCCAAAGGATAAAGGAAGATTAGCATTAGAAAGAAAATCGGGACCAGGACCAAGCCAACTTGAGCCTTAAAGGGGCAAACAAAGGTCAGGGAATTTTGAAAGGTCATCACCAAATCAGAAGTGCTATGAGAAACAACTTCTAAGAAGTGACCACATTCTAGATTTATTAGGGTGTGAATGAAATGATGACGTGCCCCATAAACATACTCAAGAACACTAGTTTGAGGAGAACTTGGTGTCAGAAGATATTTTAAGAAATAATTCTCATCGCCATATTCAAGGGGCATGGCACCCTGTGGGATGCATTCACAGGGGTTCTGAGAGTCAGGGACACAGGAGACATTCTCTGAGGGCAGGGGATGTACTCTGGCACCCTGGGGGACACTCATTCACGGGCTTAGCCCACTTGAGTTGGGCTGGTGGGGAACCCACAGACAAGGACCCCAGCTGCTGCTGATGGGTGAAGCGCCTGCCCCAGGGATCTCTAAAGTTACTTTCTACTGCCACCTTTCCTGCCCACTCACACATGAATATACACACAGGTCTGGTGATTAAGGAGCAGGTCCTGCTGACAAACCACCAAATGTCTGTTTCTGCCCTCACTGTACTGTTTCCAACTCTCCACAGGCAGAAAAAGGATAGCCTGGGGCCAGCAGGCAGCATGGCTAAGCACAGACACAGGTGGGAGCCAGGTTCCTGAGCAGCCAGTGAGTAACAGGGCTGTAACCACATCTCAGAGACATGTGGGCAGGGCCCAGCCTGAAGAATGAAAAAAAATTGCCCAAGGGAGGGCATAGGTGCGGTGGGGGAGGTAACTGTCAATTCTTTAAAAAGTAACATGGTCTATGGTAAGATCAAGGCCTGCCCCAAAGAGATGCTGGCCAGGATGGGACAAGATAGCTCTTTATATAAGGGCAGGAATAAACCACTCACCTCATCCAGGTGCCTGGGCTTCTGGGGTGGCCCTTTCTGCCCCAGGAGAAGCTGAGCGGCTTCCCAGCCCTCCCTCCACCCGGTCCTTGGGTTTTCCATCTTTAGCTCATTTGTATCTATTACACATTCTCTTCATCAAGATCGATAGGGGCCTAATTAGCAGTAAAAGCAGATACTGGCTCTGCTTCTGTTCACCTCATTATTTGTTTCTCTTTTGGGTTGAAGCCAAGCAACAAACGTTAACATTTCCCAGCTGAACAGGCTCACGTGCACACATACAGACAGGCACACATATGCATGCACGCGCGCGCACTCTCACAAACATGCACGCATACACCTGCTTCAGCCCGAGGACAAGCTGCAATTTGGCTGTGCAAGGTGTTTGTGGTCGGCTGACTAGAGGCAACCAGGATAACGCCTCTTTGAATTTCACACCTGGGTCAAGGAGAGAAACATAAAAAACTGCCGGTCCAGTGGAATCTCTGGCACCTCAGTCCCCCGGGGCCAGCTAACGGCACTGTTGGCATGTTGTAGACAGCCGTTTCCTCCTCCCGCCCTCCTGTTTCCCTGGCTGCCTGGGTACCCGCCGCCTGCACGCTCTAATTTACTTCTACATCCTAGGCCCAGTTTCCAGCTATTGTCAATCGACTGGGAGACTTTCCAAATTTCCGTTTCACTGAAGATCAACTGTTCTAAATCCAAGCTCTCATTAAGGGTTCCAGGAGCTCTCCTGATTTGGATTTTAAACAGCCGCGCTGACCTCTCTAGCCGTGTGAAAGAATTTGGGCTCCGTGTGCAGCGGAGCCGCCCTCTAGTGGCCTTGGATGATGCAACAAGAGGCTTTGAGGGATCTCTGCAAGGGCCGGTCTGTTTTTTCAGAAGGCACAGGAAAGAAACGCAATAATAAAGTCTTTAAAGCCCTTTACTTGGCCCCTGCGCAAGGATGACACGCAAATTTGTGAAGCGTTCCATATTTTTTCATTGGTGTGGGGTGTCAGTGATGGGGGAATACGTGTGCGGAACTTCACCTGGGCATACATATAAGGTATATAAATGTTTTCAAATGTTCAAGGGGCATTGCCACAGTGGGTGGAGATTCACACAATAACTGAAAGAATATTGAATTCCCATCCTGGGGAACTTCTGCCACATTCTCTAATGGAACAGCAACAATCCCCCAAGTACAGGGGCAAAGACTAGCAAAGGATGATGGCTCAGTGATGGGCCATTGATATTGACGCCTATGCTTATGAACCTTTGCTCTTGAAATTAAAACTTAGCCTAGTGTTGTAGAGTGCCTGAAAGTTACCTCTTGAGAGCCTCCTTGTTGCTCAAATGTGGCCTCTCTCTAAGCCAAACTCAGCATATAAATGCATTACCTTCCCCCCAGCATGGGACATGACTCCCAGAGATGAGCCTCCCTGGCACAGAGGGATTACTACCAAGCACCAACTAGCAATGCAACTGGAAAAAAAAACTTGAATAAAAGCGGGGAAAGGTAAAGACAAATGAGTTTATATGGCTAAGAGACTTCAAAGTGAGTTGGGAGGTCATCCCAGAGGTAATGCTTATGCACGTCTCAGCAGGATCCCATAGACTGCCAAAGTAGATACTATTCCAAACAGTGGGGCTCCTGAGGGCTCTGGAGACACCCAGGTCCTATGGTCAGGTCAGATAACTCCGGAGTTTGGTGCCTTGCCAGTGGACCCTACTTTGGAGTTTGTGCTTCTGAGTGTGACAGAGTTGGACTTAGTTATGGCTTCCTTACATATGGCTCATCTGTCCCTTCTACTTGAACCTATAATTGGTGCTGGAGTTGGTAGGTGTACACCTAAAAGACTTGAATCTTTGTGCCAGCTGGGCCCTGAACATCAGCGCAGTTGCAACACCTACTCCCAAGTTCATTGGACTCACCCAGGACAACTAACAAGGAGGTAAGGATGGACAACCACCATACCAATGAAACGAGAGAGCCTATAACTGCAAGCAAGAGAGTCCCATCCATTGGCTGTATGGGATCGAAGCCCCCTCTCAATTAGAGGTAGAATGGACATCACTATCCCAGAATCCTCAGGATTGGGGAATGAACTATGGACTAGAGTGGACTTACTGGTATTCTACTATAGACTTATTGTGATTCTAGCAATGGAAGAAATTACAACATTGATGTGGAGGCAATGGCCACTGGAGGCTCTGAGGGCAAGGAGAGGGAAAAACAGGTATAATATGGGGACATTTCGGGACTTGGGAATCGTCCTGAATGACATTGCAATGACAAATATAGGTCATTATATATCTTCCCATAACCTACATAATTGTGTTCAAGAGAGTGTAAACTACAATGTAAACTATAATCCATGCTCAGTGGCAATGCCCCAAAATGCATTTCTCAATTGCAATGAATGTACCACATTAATGAAGGATGTTGTTTATGTGGGAAAATATGGGAGGTATGAGGAATGGGGTATATGGGAATCCCCATATTTTTTATGTAACATTTATGTAATCTTAGTATCTTTAAAATATATATTTAAAAAAATAAAATAAATCCATCTTCCAAACACTCATTGTTGATCTTCTGTGTTCTCTAATAATCGTCCTAGCTTCCCCACCGTTAATAGCAACAATCCTCCAAAGGTAGACCCCCTTCCCTGAGAGGTATAGGGCTGGCTCAGGATGGTTAAGCGGTATTTCTAATAACACATGCTGGAGATTTTAATACCCCACTTGCTAACTCATGCTCATGTGGAACCATTGTTACTGACATGAGATGCCCTACCCCTCAAATGCAGAAACCTGGGGAAAAGATAGAGAGCCACTAGTCCTGCAGGTGGAGATTCAGACATCTTGATCATCTGCTGTCTGGCCTCAAATTTCCTTTCTACCCTTATGGCTACAATATAATGTAGAAGTTAACAACTAGAATCAGACTGTCTGGGTTAGAATCCAAGGTCTCATACATGGGAAGCAGGTGCTCAACACTTGAGCTACATCTGCTCCCCTCTCCTTGTAGTTTTGATTTGCATTTCCCTAATTACTAGTGATGTTGAACATTTTTTCACGTGTTTTTTTCACCATTTGTATTTCATTTTTGGACAAATGTCTATTCAGGTCTTTTGCCCATTTTTAAATCAGGTAGTTTGTCTTTTTATTGTTGAGTTGCAGTATCCTTTTATATATCATGGATATTAAACCCTTATCAGATGTGTGATTTCCAAATATTTTCTCCCATTGAGTAGGGTGACTTTTTACCCTCTTCACAAGGTCCTTTGAGGTACAAATGTGTTTAATTTTGAGGAGGTCCTGTTTATCTATTTTTTCTTTCATTGCTTTTGCTTTGGGTGTAAGGTTTAAGAGACCCCCACTTACTACAAAGTCTGGTAGATATTTCCCTACATTATGTTTTAGGAATTTTATGGTCCTGGCTTTATGTTTAGATCTTTCTTTCATTTTGAGTTGATTCTTATATAGGGAGTGAGATAGGAGTCCTCGTTCATTCTTTTGGTTATGGATATCCAGTTCTCCCAGCACCATTTGTTGAAGAGACTGTTTTGTTCCAGTAATATGGATATGGTAGGTTTGTCAAAAACTATTTGGCCGTAGAGGTGAGGGTCTATTTCTGGACTTCAAGTCTATTCCATTGATCAATGTGTCTATCTTTATGTCAGTCCCATGCGGGTTTTTGTTGTTGTTGTTTTATTTTGTGTTTTTCATTGTTTTTTTTTTTTTTTTTTTTTTTAGGAGTTACTGGGCATTGAACCCAGGACCTCATACATGGGAAGCAGGCAGTCAAACCACTGAGCTATACCTGCTCCCAATACCATGCTCTTTTTACAACTGTAGCTTTGTAATATATTTCAAGATCAGGTAGTGAGAGTTCTCCCACCATCACTCTTCTTTTTTAGGATGCTTTTGGCTATTTGGGTGCACTTTCCCTTCCAAATAAATTTGGTAATTGCCTTTTCTATTTCTGTAAAGGAGGCTGTTGTGATGTTGATTGGTATTGCATTGGATCTATAAATCAGTTTGGATAGGATTGACATTTTCATGATATTTAGTCTCCCAATCCATGAACATAAATGTCTTTCCATTTGTTTAGGTCTTCCTTGATTTCTTTTCAGCATTGTTTTGTAGTTTTCTGAATATAGGTCCTGTACTTATTTGGTTAAATTGATTCCTAGGTATTTGAGGGTTTGGGGTTTTTTTTGGATGCTATTGTATATGGAATTTTCCCCCTAATTTCCTCCTTAGATTGTTCAATACTAGTGTGCAGAAACCTTACTGATTTTTGCGTGTTGATCTTGAATCCTTCCACTTTGCTGAACTCATTTATTAGCTCAAGTAGCTTTGTTGTAGATATTTCAGGATTTTCTAAATATAGCATCATGTCATCTGATAATAGTGAGAGTTTTACTTCCTCTTTTCCAATTTGGATGCCTTTTATTTCTTTTTTTTTTGCCTAACTGCTCTTGCTAGAACTTCTAATACAATGTTGAATAACAATGGTGGCAGTGGGCATCCTTGTCTTGTTCCTCATCTTAGGGGGAAAGCTTTCAACCTCTCCCCATTGAGTACAATGTTGGCTGTGGAGTTTTCATATATGCCCTTTATTATATTGAGGAACTTTCCTTCTATACTTATCTTTTGAAGCATTTTTATCAAGGAAGGATCCTGGATTTTGTCTATTTCTCCCTTCAGTTCTGCCAGAGTTTGCCTCACGTATTTTGGAGCACCCTGGGTAGGTGCGTAGATATTTATTACTGTTATTTCTTTCTGGTGGGTTGTCCCTTTTATGCATATATAATTTAGCCCTTCTGTTTCTCTTATAACTTTTTTTTTTTCATTTAAAGTCTGTTTTGTCCTGTTTACACGGAGCATCTTTGCTCAACCTTTCACTTTCAGCCAGAGTTTGTATCCATGGGTCTAAGGTGAGTCTTTTGTAAGCCACATATAGATGGCTCATGTTTTCTTATTCATTCTGTCAACCTACATCTTTATTACTGTGAAGGCATTATTTACTTCCACCATTTTATTCTTTGGTTTTCATATGACATATCATATTTCCATCTGTCTTTTTACCCTCTTGGTTATCCTTTCTGCTAGTCCTCTCTTCTACACTCTCCTCAAAGCCTCTCTCCTGTCTTATTCTTTTGGGCGGTAAGGCTCCCTTTAATGCTTCCTGCAACAGCAAACCAAATTTGTGGGTCAAAAGCTGAGTCAGGGGGCAGATGTGGCTCAAATGGTTGGGTGTCCGTCTCCCATATGGAGGGACCTGGGTTTGATCCCCTGGACCTCCCGGTAAAATTAAAAAAAAAAAAAAGCTGAGTCAGCCTTAGGCTGCATCCCTCTCTCTCCCCTTTCCTGAGGAGGTGGGCTCCTGTGGCCCCCTCTGTAGCTGCAGGCCAGAGAATTCAAAGCTGTCTGCTCTGAGGGTGGGGGCAGGCATCAACAGCCTCCCCTTTAACTCAGTTTTTCCGTCAAGATTCTTATCCTTTGCCCCTTTCTCTTCTGGATCATGTCCAGCCTTCCCCTGTGCCTATTCACCCACAGCTGCAGCTTGGGGAAAAGGATCTCCTGATGATGCCTTGATTTGGACACTTTCATGGCCTCAGAACTGTAAGATTTTTTTTTTTTATTGAAGTATATCATTCATACATGAACATACATAAACAGTAAGTGTATAGTAAAAGTTGTGAACTTTACTATATGTTGTAAACATGCATAACATCTGTATCAGTCAGCCAAAGGGGTGAAATACCAAAAATGGGTTGGTCTTTATAAAGGGTATTTATTTGGGGTAGAAGTCCACAGATACCAGGCCATAAAGCGTTAAGTTTCTTCTCTCACCAAAGTCCATTGCCACGTGTTGAAGCAAGACAGTTGCCGACGTTTCCCAGGGTTCAGGCTTCTTGGGTTCCTCTCTTCCCGGGGCTGCGTTTCTCTCTGGGCTCAGCACCTGTCTCCTCCACAATGTCAGCTGTAGACTATCAGGCAAACGGCCCACTTTCCTTCTCCTGGGGCCTTCTCTCCAACATCAAAACTCCAACTTCAGAACTCCTATTCAAAACCTGCTGCAACTCTGTTCTTTGTGATGCCTTTTATATTTTCTTCCCCCACCCACCAAGGGGTGGGCTCAACGCCCTACTGACGTGGCCCAGTCAACGCCCTAATCATAACTTAATCATGCCCAGATTAGCATGTCAGTTTACAAGCATGATTCAATTATATTTTTGGAATTCATAATTACATCAAACTGCCCAACTGCAGCAACATCATACAGGGGTCCCATACATCGCCCGCCCCACCAACACTTTGCATTATTGTGATACATTTGTTACAAACTATGTAAGAGCATCATCAAAATCTTACTACTAACTACAGTCTACATCTTACATTCAGTGTATTTTCCCCTCAATCAACCATATTTTTTTAAAATATATTTGTATTACAGAGGTTGTGAACTTACAAAACAATCATGCACATATGTCAAATTCCCATACAACACCCCTTCACCAACACACCACATTGTGGTGAAACATTTGTTACAGATTATGAGATAATATCATCAGGCTATTACCACCAACCACGGTCCATAGCATACATTAGGCACACTTTTTCCCTACATCCCTCCATTATCAACACAGTACATCTTTGGCATTGATGTAGGCATATTAACTGTAAGCTTTTAACCTAATAAATTCCCATTGTAAAAAACAACCCATTTCTGGTGTATTGCCCCCAGCAGCTTTTAGCAAACTAAAACAATAACCTACTATATGAGTAAGGCACTGGGGTAGGCAAAAACAAACCAGAGCCAAGTGATGAAGCAGTTTTAAGAGCATTGGCTTTAAAATAGTCTAGAGCAAAGATTGAACCTCTGTTCTTTCCCTTACAAAACATGTAATTTTAGGGAAGTTGCTTAGCCTCTTTGGGCTTTAGTTTATGAGGTTAATAAAACACAGAATAAAAGGTAGGCAAAAAATGTTAACTGTTATTACCACAGAATAAAGCTGGCAATGCCAATAATGATGTTGACTCTATCTTCAAAATATATCCAGAATCTAACCAGTCTCAACGTGTTCATTGCCTCCACTTTGGTCCAAGCCACCATCCCACTTGCCAAGATTCCTGTAATAGCCTGCTAACTCATCTCCCTGCTCCCTCCCTACAGTCTACCCTCAGCTCAGCAGCCAGAATGATCTTTATAAAATGTATGTCACATCATGTCACTTCTCTGCTCAAACCCTGCTGTGGCTCCCATTTCACTCAGAGAAGAAGCCAAAGTCCTTACATGTCCTATAAGGCCCAACAGGACCTGGTTTAATTTGCTTTTCTGATATTATCTTGCTCACTCTATTCCACCATCCACATTAGCCCTGCTGTTCTTTGAATACACCGGCCATGCTCCTACCTTATGGCCATTGCATTGGTTCTTTGGGAAATGATATGATAGTATCTCCTAAAGCTAAAAAATATCCTATTCTAATCTCATATGTAAATCCAGCAGAAATAAGTGCTTTTATCCACCAAAAGACATGTACAAGAATGTTAATAACAGCTTTTTTCTTTTTCCAAATTCCATCTTTTTAATCAGCTCCATGAAGGACATCCTAAACACTACAGGAGACACAACAGAATATTTCTTTCTTCCAGTATTAAAAAGATGACATTCACAAACATTTAAGAAGCTTTTCTATATAATCAGGGTGGTGGTCTCATAATGTAGAGTAAAAAACATCTCTTAGCAATCATGTTCTTGATGGAAATTTCTTGTAGATAAGTTCGGAAATTGCTTCCTAACTGTGGTAAGAAATCATTGTGTACAAATTTTTTTTTTTTTTTTTTACCGTGAGGTCCCAGGGATCGAACCCGGGTCCCTCCATATGGGAGACAGACGCCCAACCAATTGAGCTACATCCAACCCCTACAAATTTTTAAATAACCCTAAATGCACGTTAATTTAAAAAAATATATATTTCTGACCAAACTTTTGCCAGAACCAATAATCTGTGAGCCCAAACTAAAAAAATAGTAAAAGAAAAATTCTGAGACTTTACAATGTCCCAGAATTTGTCTTTAAATGGAAGTAAAAAATTTTGAAACACATGGCTCTACCTAGAAGGTCTTTGACAGATTACCTGAAAGCTCAATTCAAAAATAGAAATTGATGTACTAAAACAAAGATGTTTCAGTGCAGCTCCAAAAATCTTTATAAACACAGCCATTTGGAAGGATAATGCTGGATCAGAAGAATTTTTATTCCTTGTGTATCTGAGACTAGCAAGAATGGGGATCATTGGGATGTTAGTAAGGAACAGGCTAATGTGCTCACCTCCCAGGGCTGATAAAGATGCAAAGGGCTCTATAAGACAGACCTTCACCTCCTTTCCATGTCAAGCAGTAGACGACTACAGGGGACACAGGTTTTCAGCCATAGTAATCTTCTCTGTATCATTCCAATTTTAGCACATGTGCTGCCAAAGCGAGCACAATAACAGCTTTTTTCATAATCTCCCCAAACTGGAAACCAATTTCAATCTACAATAAATGGATAAACAAATTGTGATATCTTCAATCAACTGAATAATACACAGCAATGTAAAAATGAATTACCGATATGCTTAAAACATGAATGAAGTACAGGTATAATAACTGAGCAAAAGAAGCCATGCACAATAGCGAACATTCTATATGATTTGGTTTATTTGAAGTTCAAAAACAAGCAAAACTTTTATAATAGCAATCAGGTATCCCAATCTCACTGAAAATAGTGATAATATCTACCTTGCAGGGCTGGTGGGAGAATTAGAGATAATGGCTGTCTAACATCTCAGACCAGTTATTGACCCAGAATATTTGCTAAATAAACAATAGTTCATGTACATGTATGTTCTCAATTCATGTTAGTTTAATAATTAATAAGTAAAGAAAGTTTTATTGATACTCCACTGGAAAGTTCCAGTTGCATGCACTAGTAGTTGTGTCTCAATAGCCATTCCCCTTTTCTCATTGCTAGTAGAATCCATATTTTTGTTCAGGGCAGCCAAACGCCCAGCCCTGATAGATGAAGCATGACTAATCTAAGGCAGTGATGAAATTCCCATCACTCTTTGCCAGGCACTCATTTTCCCAATGCCCCTTGCAACTAGGGGTGCCCATGTGATCGGCTTTGGCCAATGAGACCTAAAGAGGAATTCAGATAGGGAACCTTTTAGAAAAGATGTCTGCTTCCTGCTCAAAGGAGAGAGGCACACACTCTCTATCTGCCCCCTGCTTTTTGACTTCACATGAATGATGCTTGGAGCTGTGGCAACCATCTTTTGACCACAAGAATCATAGAGACAAGGACTCAGAGTCCTAACATAGCAGAATTATCAAATTGCCTTCAGACTTTTTGTTATCTGCCATATGGAGGGACCTGGGTTCGATCTCCGGGACCTCCCGGTAAAATAAATATATATATATAGAAGGCGCATGGGCTGCCAGGCTCTGTGTGCCGGTGAGCCGCCAGGACCTGGGAGCCATGCAGCAAGATGATGACGTAACAGGAGAGAGATGCAGGGGAGAGACAAGACGAGATGCTCAGAAAGCTCTGAAAACCAGGAACTGAGGTGGCACAGTTGGCAGAACACCTCTCTCCTACATCAGAGGTCTCCAGGATCAAAGACTGGAGGAGGAGGAGGAGGAAATGGCAGGAAACAGACACAGAGAATTGCCCAGTGAATGGACACAAAACAGCAAAATGGGGAAGGGGGCTTTAAAATGGATAAAGTAAATAAATAAATCTTTAAAAAAAAAAAAAAAAAGGTAATACAATATGTTTTAGTTAACTCACCATTAATCGGGTATTGTTATTTGCAGCCAAAATAATTCTTAACTGTGACTATTCCCTTATAGAATGTAAGTGCATAAAGGGGAATCCTTGGGGAATGGATGTGGCTCAAGCAGTTGACTGCCTGCTTTCCACATGGGAGTACTGGGTTCAGTTCCCGATGCCTCCAAAAAATAAAACAAAACAAATGAAAAACCAACTCAGGGGAGCCAATGTGACTCAGTGATTGAGTGCCAGCTTCCCACATATAAGGTCCCAGTTTCAATCCCTGGCCCCAGCACCTGAAGAAAAAAAAGGGAGTCCTTAATTTGATCATTAAAGAATCTTCTCATGCTCTCTTTAATTTCCCCAATATCTAAGCACAATTCACCCCTTTCACAGTATTTCCACAAGTCTCCTCCATACCAGTTTACTAAAATGCCTTCATTTTCTTTCTAAGTAAAATATATCTCGATGGTATATGAACATACTAATGAAGTCAGAAACTCATCAGGCCTTGAGGCTAAGGAATAAAAGTAAAAACTTAAGATCATTTTACCCAATTACTGACTCTTGTTGGAGGTAAGCCAACTGCTGACCTCTGGCAGTAGCACACATGAATCTACACTTGCCCACAAGTACACGAACACGCCAACCCTGTCATAAATGAGCTGCGAGAGGTGGCTCATCCAGGCAGGGCTCATTCCTGGTCAGCAGGAGCACATTTACCAAGAAGTCAATGAAAGCCCTTTAGTAAAACATATATGTTAACGGCAATCAGCAACAACCTCTGTCTCTTTCCTCTTCAACTTCCCTTCTGTTATGCTAGTCCTTGTGGAGGGTGGTGTTAAAGAGGCAATGGGATATTTGGGATTCAGCTCAGGGGAAGCAGAGTTGAAGATGCATAGAGATTGGGTTAAGAAAGTTATGTTTTTCTGATTCACTTCATTGTCTAGGTAGGTTAGTGCTAGCCATTCTGGGGCAGGAATGGCTTCCAGCAATATTCTCACCACCGACTTTGCTGACCTACCCAGGACAGGCAGGAGCAAGGCCAGCGGTCATATTGTGATATGAACATGACCTACTATCTTTGGAAGTATGTGGATAATGATGGAGAAACAGGTTTTTTAAAGTATGAAGCCAGAAGCTAATATGTAAAAATTTCTTCCAATTTATATGTAAAATTATAAGCAGAGGATTTAATTCTCACAGATGCCTGGTCAAAATGAAAGCCCTGTCCTGTCAGGAATAGACTAGTGTGATGGTTAGGCTAATGTGTCAACTCAGCCAGGTAATTGTGTCCAGGTGTTTGGTCCAGCAAGCACTGGGCTAATTGTAATTCAAGAGCATTTATGGACTTCAGTCACCAGTGAGTTTACTGCGTGGATGGCTGATTACATTTGCATCAATCAAGGAGATTGCATCATCAGTGGGTGATGCTTTTACAGTGGGACACAGGGAATAGTTGAAAGGAGAATCTGACAGGTTCAGTGCGAGCCTTAGCCTGATGCACAGACCCCTGAGTCAGCTGGGCTCCCCTGAGGGCCTCTGGTTTGCCTGCTCTATCCTCACCCCCCTGCACATGGGCTTCCCATGTGCCTGGAAAGGTGTCAGGCTAGCACAGAGCCACCAGGTGAGGGGGTCCTGGGTAGCCCTGTCTCCCCAGCTTCACTCTGCCACTCTCCCAAGTCACGTTGTCAGGAACTGAAGGAGTCATTTGGAAAGAATGTCTGCAGGCTCCAACTTCACACTGTTTCACCCAAGAGGCTAGATGGAGGTAGGGTAGAATTTCAATAAAATTTCAATACAGTTTAAAAAGCAAAAAAAAAAAAAAAGGCATCCCCACGGTCGCGTGAGAGACTCTTTTAAAATCTCATATTATTGACAGATATCTCCTGTTGATTCTGTTTCCCGAGAGAACCCTGACTAATACAATCAGATAAGAAGTGTATGCAATTACAACCCACTTATATATATTTTGAAAGTCCTGGGCACTGAACCCAGGACCTCATATGTGTGAAGCAGGTGCTCAACCACTGAGCTACATCCGCTCTACCCTACAACATATTTTTTCATGTAACTCACGGAGAATTGAATTTTTCAGAATTACTGCATTTGTAGGGCACAAACCAGTGCCATTTCTGCAATGAATATGTCTGTTTGTTGAGTCATATTTTGAACCACATCACATCCTTAAGAAGGCCAGCCATTTTAGACAAAAATAGGATGAAAATTTATCTATCAATGGAGTGCAATAAACTAAAGAAACAATCCAGGGACAAAATTACTATACATATTTATAAACAAATCAATGTATGTAGTATAAGGGCAATTTTATTACATAATTAATTAGCTTAATGCAAAGTAGGGATAATTTAAAATTCTTTTTATTTACTCTTGTGTATGACTTAACTATGAATAATTTTATATATTTATCCAGAATATTAATTATGTCAAAATTCAAAAGATATTATAGACATATGTAAGGTAATTCTTTAATAAAACATTATGCAATTTTTCTGGATTTTTTGTTTGTGGTCATTGCGTTTTAAAATTAATAATTTTCTGTGAATTTTTATCATTCTAAATAAATGTATGTATTCACAATTTTGTATTCTTTGTTTTGCATTATTTTTCTTAAAGAAAGCCCCCAAACTATGTAAAATCTACAGAACCCAGAGCAGCCCCTGCTAGTCAGGCAGCAGTGTCAACCAATAAAGATTGCAAATGTTAGCTATAAATTTGTCTGGGTACATTGCAAGTTCTTTTTAACATCAGGCTTTAAAAGGACAGGAATATCAAATGAGAAGGATTGAAACTGCTTTATTGGATGCCCTACATAGAGTTTGTTAAGTGAATGTTTCCTGATGTTAAAATAGAATACTTCTCACCTCAGTTTCTCCTGAGACTCTGATATTATAGCTCTTAGGCACCAACGTGAATAAGAGAATGCCATAAACAGAATCTAACCAAAAAAGAATTTTTTTTTTGAGGATCAGTTTTAAAACTTCAGGCTGTTTTCCTAGGGGCTTCTTTCTCACTTCAAGAATATGAAAGACTTTTGGGAAGTGAGAAGCGATAAGGATTTCTTTGGAGAAATCTGCTGTGAGCCTCAAGTCCTGTGCCCCCATGAGGGAATGAGGGGTGGGGGGGGTGCCTGGCTGGGAAGAGGGGTGGGCTTCAACACGGTCACTTTGAGAACCTGATACGAGCAGCCTGGCATTTGGAGACAACTGAGGGCTGACTTCTGCCGCAGAGAATCTGAAGGGTAGGAGAAAAGCTCGTAAGCCTGTTAAGGGTGGTGGAGCCAAGGCAGTTGCTGGATCTGGAAATCCCTGCGCCCTCCTGTGGCAGGACAAGAGGTTTCCTCAGTGTGGACCATAGAGGGGATTGAGGACTGACCATCTTGAGGCTGTTTTAGGGTCTACCCAAGAGGAGCACCTGAAAGGGGCAATGAGACCCAGTGTATAGGGAGATATTTTCAGAACAGAGGGCACCCAGGGAGATGCCAGCTGATGAAGAGGCATCGCCACATCTCCAGAGAATTCCAACAAAAGTGCCCTAAAAAGACTATCGGCTTTAAACTTCAGCCAGATCTTCAACAGCAGGAAGACACATTATGGCAGTTAGAGGTAAGACATTTTCCTGTCCCCATTTTCCCTTTCTCTGTGTGTGTCCCAACCGTAGAGGTAAGCCTAATGGGGGAGGAGGAGCAGGACAAGAGGAATGAAGGCTCCAGGCTCCCTCACACTGCAGGCTGCCAGCCCAGTGGCCTGGCCGAAGAAGTGGAGAAGTTGTGACACGAAATAAAATTCAGGGTTTTAATTATTTCCAGGGACTGGGTATTGTAATATGTGAATTAGTTTGTGTTTGTGACTTAAAATGACCACAGGCCTGACCATATATTACAGATGATGAATATTCATTCATCTAGGGACAGGGAAGGATTACTTCATGAAATAAACTTTACAGAATCAGTAAGAACAAAAGTTGTGTTTTGTCACATCCCAGAAGCCAAATTTATTCAACACTTCTGTTACCTTAACTAAAGCATAAGCAAATAGACTGGAAGTTATAAATAACCTAAAACTATAATCACGGTATTGATCAGATACAGAATTCTAATCACTTTTTCATAGGGCTTTGATGAAATCCCTATTCAGGAGTGACTAGATTCATGTCTCTGTTTTGGTCTTGACATGAACCATTCATTTATTCAACAAATATTTATTAAGATCTGACAAATTCAGCTTCCTAAACGCTACTTTGGTCATTTCACTCCCCTACTCATTGAGCTTTCAGGGCATAATACTCCCCTGGTGAAGAATATCAGAACTAGAGACAGTAGGGGAGAGCTTTAAATCACCCACACCTTCCTCTCCTCCCAAACATCCTGATACATGTCCCCTCTCCAACCCATCCCAAAAGCCACTGTGATGTATCAGAGGACTCATTTAATTTGCTCTCAGCAGAGCTCCTAGCCTTTGTCCACTTAAAATCACTTGTATAAAAAGGAAATAGAATTATATTTCATTTGGATTCAAGTTACATTTTCTTTTTTTATTAAGCTAGAAATATGATATTCTCTGTTGGCAGCAGCCCAGTGATAATCGTTTTAGCCCAGCTCTCTTCTCTAATGCCTTATCCTAGGAAAAGAAAGCTTATGGGGCTTACACAAGTGGCCCTGTTGAGCTGACAGTTTATCCATCCCCATGGCTTGTTAGCCTCTGTCTCTGACACCTGGCCTGACAGGGTTTCAGAGGCTATTGGGGTCAAAGTGTTTTGGTTGGAGAGGGAAGACAGGGGCAGAGGTTATAAGTGTCTGCCCAACACCCAGCTTGAAGGAGATCTTTACAGTCCATACAAATAAATGAACATTCAAAGGCTTGCCTTTCTACTCTCCTCCTAGTCATCTCCAGTATACCAGGTTTAGAATGGACTCAAAATGAATTTTAGAATTAAGTATGATTCTCCTATTGCTGCTTGCTGGCTATCCAATTGGAAATGCTCAAAACAACTAATGGTGTGAATCACATTCAAAATATAGGTATTTGGAGATAGGATTAGCAATAGGTTTTCTTTGTTTTATTATTACTTTATTTCTTTGTGTTTATACTCAGTGCAACAGCACTTACTAAGCCACTGTGCTAAACGTTGTGGATTAAAAAGATTAATGAGACAGAGGTTCTATGGGGAGGCTTGGGGTAGGTGGGGGTTTAGCCTCACCATAATCTTCAACAGCCATCCCAAAGCCACCCAGGTAATGTGATGATAATAATAATAGTGCGTGAAAACTGGAAAATCTTATGACAAGGGTGGAAAAAAAAACTTGCTATTTATTCATATAAAACCTGAAATAACATCTGCTAACTATGACAATGAAGCTTTAAATCCAGATCGGACTCCTTCTTCCTGTTCATTCTTTTAAAGCTGTCACCAGAAAAGCTCATGGCCTATTGGGGTAAAAGACTGATGTCTGCACAATTAAGTAAATTACAAAAGGGTAAATGCTCTAATGAATGGGGTATTGTGTTTTTCCAAGGAACCCTTCCCTGCATGGGCCAAGAGTGTTAATTTTCTACTGGTAAATAGCAGTCTGGCCCCGAGAGATAATCCCTTCCAAACACTCTACCAGCCAGCACCAGTATCTGGACACTGGGATGGCTGTTGAAGGGGTGTCCTCCCATAGTTTGACCTCCAAGTGAGAGGCCGTGAAGAAAGTTTCCTTGCATCATTGAACCCATTGCCTTCGCAGGAGCCATTTAAGTGTGCCATGAGTGGGAAGGTGTCTGGGTAACACTACTTACTGCTCAAGATACTGCTGGATTTCCTTCTACCTAGGACAAAAGAAAAAATAGGTTCCATAAATGTATGCTTTTCACTGTCATTTGGTTTTACATCAGTTATTACTTTAGGAGCATTTTTTTGTATGCCAGCATGATGCTGTGCCCTAAAGACACTATGATAAACAAAATAAACCTCCCTACCCTTACAAACCTTACAGAACCCCAAAGAATCTCATTTCTTTCTGAGTTCCTCACAAGATAAATTGCCCTAGCATTGTAAGTTTTCTTTTCCCTCCTTTACCAGGAAGACCGACCTAAGCTTCTCCTTTAGGAGTTGCCCTGAAATGACTAGCTCAGTGTTATTCACACACGGGCAGACAGTTGCCCAGGCACAGGTATTTCAATGCATGAAAAATACCATGCTTTCCCCATATCATTCACTATTACAGCTTCCTGTTCATTGCCTTCCTGTTCTGAAAATCTGAGGCTGTTTCATTAATATGTGTACTTGTTTATTACCTCACCCTCTCACTATAGTGTAAACTCCATGAATGCAAGGGCCTTAGTCATGTTCTCTCCTGAATCTTCAGATCCTAATCAGTCCCTTGCATGTGTAGGTAGGCAATCATATTTGTTGAGTTACTAAATAAGTGAAAGGAAGGGAGGGAGAAAAAAGAAAGAAGGAAGGATGGAAGGAGGGAAGGAAGGGAGGGAAGGAGGGAGAGACGGAGGGAGGGATGGAGGGAGGGATGGAGGGAAAGAGGGAGGGAGGAGGGTCAGTAGGAAGGCTATTTAAGGCCTAAACAAAGATAGGTACACCTAATTTCTTGGGAACTTTACATGTCCTTGAACACATTCCATTTATAAGGTGATCATGGATCTCGAGGGACATCTTTTAGCCCAGTGTCTGGAGGTCCCCAAGCAACTCTCCCAGGCATTCTCTCAAGATAAGTACACTCAGTGAAATACTTTGGACCTTTCAAACCTTGAGTCACACAACTGAAAGAGGTTATTGTTTTTCCTGTACATCACTGGGTGGAGGAAGAGGAAAAGGAGCACAAGCTTCTGGGCTCTAGGAAGCCGATCCTAGCTGGTGGTTTCTAGGAGACAAGGGAGGTCTGCATGTGTCCAACAATGTTTTCATTTAACTAAGGCACCAAATTTTAATGAAAATATTTCTTTTTATAAGATATCTTGTAAATAGTTTTTTTCTAACATTTAAATGTGGTTTTCTAAATGGAGTTTACATAGACTGAAAAGTAAGCCTATAAAATTGGCTAAGCAAAGATGTACACTCGACAATGAGATTGATGGTGCAGGTAAAAGCATGTGATCATGTAGGTGTGATCCCTTGGAAACACAAGCTAGGCTTGGGTTAAGAAATGTAGGCACCTGAAGCCACTTGTTTATTTTCCTTTCATGCATTTATTAAACATTTAATGAGTACATATTATGTCTCCAACAGGGTAATTTATTCAATAACAAACATGGGGGACAAAACCAAATCACACTGGTTGAGGAGGAAAACAGTAGTGCACTACTGAATATTTTCAAGCTTAGCAGAGCTGTTCCATGATGCCATGTGCTGGAGTCATAGAATGTATCACTCCCGCACCTGGAGAGCAGTATGTCCCAGCCCACCGCTTGTGGGGATACAAGTGCGTTTTGGTACTGTTGAAGGTACAAAGATCTTTATACAAAAGCTCACATCGGGAAATTGCAGTTGCATTTTTTTTTATTAGCAGCCATTTATATGGAATTGTTGGTGAGGTTACTTCTTGTATATACAGTGCAAACACAAGACTAGTAAACAAACAAAATCATAGCCACACTGCATATAAGAGAATTCCAGGGCTAGGCTGCTCTCTGTAGGTCTCTCATACTCACTTTCTGATTCTAACACAGAATTCGCATTTCTCTGGAGTGCCTGTTTGCCAGCAGGTATCATGTGCAAGGAGTACCTGTACCTCATACTGGGACTTAGTGGTTCTGGCAGCCTTTCTTGTCAAGCAGCAGCAACATAGCTGCCCTCAGGAAATCACGCCACTGTGCAGCCACTGTGGGTCGCTCTCTGGCATTGACTAATGAGCTGCTCTCTTATGTTTCTGCCTTCCCATTGTGTGTAGCACACAAATGCCATGAAGCATTAAGAATCCAATGACATAGTCGGCACCTTGTATATATTTCTTGACTGGTTTCTATATAGTCTCCAGAAGAGTTTGACTCTCTCAACTGGAATAAACTTTCTCACCCTGAACTCTCGAACAATTTTAGCTGCACCACCCATCAATTATATTTTGGTTTTATCTCCCCTCCTAGGATTTTTTTCCCCCTGAGATGGCTCCCTTGTCTGTTTGCTCATTGTTTTTGCTTGTTGTTGTTGGTTTTTTGTTTTTGTTTTTTTTGCTCATTGTTTGTGCTCGTTGTCTGCTTGTTGCCTGTTTTTTGTTTTTTTTTTCTTTAGGAGGCATTGGGAACAGAACCCAAGACCTCCCATGTGGGAGATGGGCGCTCAACTGCTTGAGCCACATCTGCTCCCTGACCCGCACTAGCCTTTGAAATGGGGAACATATGTGCGGTAGAGCAGAATAATAGCTCCCAACGATTTCACATTCAAATCCCTGGAACCTGAGAATACTACAAGGGGGTATTAAGGTTGCAGATGGAACTAAGGTTGCTCATCAGCTGTCAACATGGGGAGATCAGACTGGGTCATCTGGGTGGGCCCAATGTAATCACAAGGGTCCTTCTAAATGAAAGAAGGAGACAGGATAGCAAGAGTCAGAGAAAATGTGACAACAGAAGCAGAGATGGAGCGATGTAATTGCTGGACTTGAAGGTTGGAAATGGGCCATGAGTGAGGAAATGAAGATATAAAAGACAAGGAGATGGATTCTTCCTAGAGCCTCCAGAAGAAATGCAGCCCTGCCATACCTTAATTTTAGTCCAGCAAGACCCATTTTGAACTTCCAACCTCCAGAAATATACGATAATAAATTTGTGTTGCCTTAAGCCCCTAAGTTGTGGCAATTTGTCAGAGCAGCAATAGGAAACCAATACATCATGTCTGATTCGTCTTTTTAATCTATAAATGCTTGACACAGGGCCTTGCTTTCAGCAGGTATTCAATAAGCCTTTTTGAATGAGTAAATGAGTAAATTTCAAAGAGCTACTGTTTCATAGCTGCAGCTGGTCTTAACCTGGATGACACATGGATTCTCTCCGACTGTCTCCCAAAAATCAACCCAGGCTTCTTGATTTGGTTTTTCACGTCATATCTATCATCACATAGAGGATCATATGTGTAGCTAAATTCTCTTTTACATGTTAAAATCATTTACTAAGCAGCTTTGTTTATAATAGCCCCAAATTGTAAACAATCCAGATGTCCATCAGTAGCAGAATGGATAAACTGTGATATATTCTTCCAATAGAATAATAAACAGCAAGGAAAAAATAATGAAGATCAACTACATGTATCAACATGGTTGGCCCTCACTGACATAATGATGAGAAAGAAGGCTGTACACAAAACTGCACATTACTATGAGGCTCCATTTATCATGAAGTTAAAGAATATACAAAACTAATCTATGGTGCTAAAAGTCAGGTTACCTGGAGGGGTTGTCTTAGTTTGCCAGGCTGCTATGACAAATAACATGATGGGTTGGCTTAACAAAAAGAATGCATTAGCTCACAGTTTGAGATACTAGATGTCCACAACATAGGCACTGGCAAGGCCATGCTTTCTCCCCAAAGTCTGCAGCGCTTTGGTGCTGACTTGCCATACTCCTTGGGGCTCCTTGTCTAACATCTTTGACTCCTGTCACATGGTGATGTCCTTGGTCTCCTCACATGGCTTTCTCTTGGTGTCTGTGTCTGAATATCTTCTGCTTGTAAAGGAGTCTAGTAATATGAATTAAGACCCACCCTGATTCAGTTGGAACAAAACTCAGTAGGATCTTGGGAGATCCTATTTACAAATGAGTCCACACTTTAACAGATAATAGATCTTCAAAGGGTCCTTGTGGTGGTTTGAAGATGTTTGCACCCCCTGAAAAACATGTTTTTAAACTTAATACAGGGAAGCGGCTGTGGCTCAATCAGTGGGGCTCCCGTTTACCATATGGGAGGCCCCGGGTTCGGTTCCCGGGGCCTCCTGGTGAAGGCGGGCCCGCCGGTACGGCGTGGTTGGCTGACCCAGTGAGCACAAGCAGCAAGGGGGGGATAAATGAATAAATAAATAAAATCTTTAAAAAAAAAAAATAAATAAACTTAATACATTCCTGTGGGTGTGAAACTATTTTAGGTAGGACCTTTTGATGAGGCCACTTCATTTAAGGTGTGACTAACCAAGATGGGTCTTAATCCTATTACTGGAGTCCTTTGTAAGCTGAATGAAATTCAGACACAGAGAAAGAACGCCATAGGAAGCAAGAAGCTGAAATGGAACATGGAAGAGAAGTAAGAGACCAGGAGACATCACCATGTGCCTTGCCAGATAGGAGAGGAACCAAAGATCACCGGCAGCCAGCCCAGAATGCCAATCTTCCAAGAGGAAGTATCACCCTGGTGAGCCTTGATTTGGACATTTTCTTGGTCTCAAAACTGTAAGCAAATAAATTTCCATTGTTTAAGCTAAACCATTTCATAGTATTTGCTTAAGCAGCCTAGGAAACTAAAACAGTCCTATTTACAAATGAGAATGTGGATTAAGATAAAGAAGATGTCTTTTGTTGGGACACATAGTTCAATCTACCATATCCATATTAACTCGAAAGAGGAATGAGGGAGATGAGGAAGCTTTCTGGGGTGTTGGAAACAGTCTATATCTTGATCTAGGTGGTGGCTCTCTGTGTGTATGTATATGTGTAAATTTTTCTAGTTGTACTCAAGATTTGTGCACTTCACATGTTATACCTAAAAAAAAATTTAAATCCCTGATTAGACATGAAGTTTATAGGGTTCACATTAGTAAATGATCTTGGTGGCTTTTCCCATCAGGAAATGATCTGATCAACTTCTCCAAAATTCTCTGCATTATTTGGGAAGCTTTAAAATGATAGCTGTTGGAGTATAATCAGTCTGGAGCAAATAGAATCTCCTTAAGATTGTCTCAGAGTTTTGGAAACATACTTGTGGCAGGAAGAGTTTCCTTGAGGACTAGGAGTAAGGGTGGTAAATCATTAGCTTCTAGACTCTGTGTTATATTCTCAAAGTAAAACTGTGCCTGGAAAAAATCCGCAGGCAAGTAGGAAGCTTTGATTGTTGCTCAGAGATGTGGGGTTGCTAAGATACTTTAGATACCAAGAAACAGGACTGAAAAGGAAGATGAGCAATAAAACAGAATTTTTAACACAAGTGTAAGCTCAAGCATGTGTCATGTTGATGCAGACTCAGATGCAAAGTTGAGAAGGCATGGAGCACTTGGCTTAAATGTGTTCACTGACTGTTTCCCTCAGCAAATTATATGAAGATGTGGAAACAATCCCTGAAATGCATGATGTTTGAAGAAACTACACTAAAGAATAATTAGCTGGGGACCTAAGTGGCTAGAAATATCAATCAGTCCATGCCAACAGAGCAAGGACCTATAAGCCCTTGACTGTAAGATTTGGGTTTGAAAGGTAGGTGGGCAGAAGATGCAACACCAGCCATGGCATCCACAAGATTATGCTATTATTCAAAACTAGATTTATAAAATGGCCCATCCAAAGCAAGCAAGATGAAGCACAGCAAGGATGGAGGCATGAGGCAGCACATTTTGTTCAATTCATACTTGCCTTCAAACAGTTTACAGTTTACTGTGGGAGGAGAGAAACAATAAACAAAATAAATAAGTAAATTATATAGTATATTAGGAAGTCATTAGACCCATAGAGAACTAATGCAGGTAAGAAGGATAGGGCATGCTAGTTCCTATTTTAGAGTGGTCAGAGACCTCACTGGAAAGGTAGCATATGAGCAGAGGAAAGAGTTGATGCAAAAGTCCTGAGGCAGGAGTTTGTCTGGCATGTTCAAGAAGAGCAAGGATGCCAATGTGTCTAGAGTGAAGTGAACAAGGGGTAGAGCCGTGGGAGGTGGGGTAGAAGAGGCAATGGTGGGATTGCTGGGGGCAGATTATAAATGGCCTTTTAAATTATTGTAAGGAATTTGACCTGTATTCTGAGTGAAAATAGAAGCCATGGAGTGTCTTAATCTTAGTTTACGCTTTAACGGAGTCACTATGGCTATCGCGTTGAGAAGAGACTGCAGAGAGTTAAGGGGATAGGTGTGGAGATTATATTTAGGGAGCTATTACAACATCCACATGAGAGATTGTATTAAACTGAATTCCTTGAAAACAAACTCTAGAGGGCATGCAGGTTTATAGAGGACTGTGCTTGGAAGATAACACTTATGAGGACATAAAGAAGGCAGAATAGGGCAGAGGGAGAAGCCAGTCCTCAGGGAGCTCTGGAACTGAGTTGTCCCAAATTGAGATGAGGTGGCCATTTCTTTGTATCCTTACATCAGTCAGTTATTGGTGGAGGCATTTTCCTGGAAAAGCATGTAAATGAAGCAGTTCTCTTCAGACAGGGCAAGCCCCATGACAGACATACCTGGGTGCCTTCAACAACTGATATTCCCAGCAGGTAATATCAGTTGCATTGGGTCTGAAGAGGGCTTCTGGGAGGAGCCAAGTCCCCAGTAGCCATGCAAAGATGAATGTGGCTAGTCCCAGGGTGATAGCAGTGGACATGGCACAAAGCAATTGGTTTCTAGATAGAGTTTGAAGTTAGATCCAACAGGATACTCCAGAATTTGAGATTGAACAATGGAAGGATAAAGCTACCATTAATTAGACAGGGAACACTGAATCAATACTGTCTCTTTTAAATACTCATAATTAAACTAGAAGTAAGTACCTTTTTTAGCTACATAATATAGCTGAGGAAACTAAGGTACAGAGATGTTAAGAAACTTGCCAAGGGACACACAGCTAATAAGTGACAAAGTCAGGATTTGGACCCAGTCAGTCCCACTAAAACACTCTGTTTTATCAGTAGAAAGTGATAATGGGAGCCTTTCTCTGAAATATTTTGTTTAGGAAACCAGAAATTGATCTTATATCAACTTACAGAATCTAGAGCTCTCCCCCTGAACCTAGAACTGTGTCCGGCACACAGTAGGATGCTCAAAATTATATGTGGACTGACTGTGTGAAGATCCTATTCCATATATAAAATGTCTATATGTATTTCTACTTAGCTGTTTCATATTATACCCTTACCCAAAACTCTTCAGTGTCTCCCACTGATAAAGTTCGAACTCTTTAGTTTAGCTTACAAAGTCCTTAATGATGTGACCCAAGCCTCACCTCTCACAAAGTCCCAGCACCATCCATGCTGTTTCACACATCATTTCCTTTACTCTTCTTGTTCTCCAGAGATGTGCTGACTACACTGTGCCCCAGTCCAGTCGGCCTCAACATTTCCCTGACCCAATGTGCGTGTTATATATCTCTGCCATTGTGTTGGATAGGCAGAGATGCAATGGCTTCTCTTTTCTCCCAACCCAGCTGAATATTCCTGACTTTCAAAGCTTAGATGGAGACTCTCTCTTCCACGAAGGCTTCTGTGCAAGTTAGGATTTTGTTAAATTGCTTTTAAGAGAAACACAACTATACTGCTATAACCAAATAGGGTCTTATTTTTCTCTCATATGCATACACACACACACACACACACACACACACATGCTTTCCAAAAAGTCCAGAAGGCGGCAGTCCAGGACTACTACAGCTACTTAAGGAAATCATCAAGGACCAAGCTACTTTTAACTTCTTTATCTGCCATCCCTAGCAGCTGGCTTTAGTCCTCAAGATTTTGAGATGGCTGCTCCACTCTAGGTATTTTATCTGGATCCTAGGAAGAAGAAAGGGCAAAGGCAAAGGGTCAAAGGCACATGCCAACTGAGTCTGTACCTTTGTCTCAGGAAAATAATAGTTTTTCTGGAAGCTCCACCCAGAAGACTTCCTCTTTCTTCTAACTGGCCAGAACCTCACTGAATGGTCCCCTTTTACTGGGTTCACTGTTATCCTAAACAAAACCACATCCTGTAAGAAAGGAAGAGGAAAAGCCTGGCTATGAGATAGATAATCAGCAGCATCTGCCATACCTTCAAAGCCTACTCCAGCCTGTTTGAACTTCACACTCCTCCTAGCAACTATTTATTTTTACAATTTGTTTGCTGCTGAAGGGTAGCACACAGCTACACACATGGTAAATGTTCCAACAGAAAATACCAGGTATGTGGGGGCAACATAGGGTAATGGTTTCTAGCCAAGCTTTGGACCTAGTTGGCCTGGGTTTGAATCTTAATACTGCCATTCATTAATTCTGTAACCTTGGTCTACTTAAACTATCTGTTATTCCATTTTCCCATACTTTATGTGGTTATTATAAGGATTAAATTAGTTTTAATAGAGCATTTAGAATAGTAAGCACTATATGTTTGTTTAATAAATTATTGCCACCTATGATTGAAATACTCTTCATTCAGAAACTGGGACACACTCTGACATGTTAGAGCATCTTCATGGGCTAAAGGCAGTGAATAGTTGAAGCCAGGACTGTCGAAGGCAATTGCAATGCTTGGTGATCACAGTGACTGGGCCATCAATAAGGAGACCCAATGGCCTGCTGGTCAGAGTCAGGCTGTCTAGATTTGGCCACTAGTTTTCCAACTTACTGTGACCCAGGACAAATTACTCAGTCTCTCTAAGGCTCAGATTTCTCACCTGTGAAACTGGGATAAAAATAGATAGCACCTATCCCATAGATACCTTATGAATACTAGGTGAGATAATCTATGGAAGGTGCTTGACATGGCTTGTGGTATATCCAAATGTTCATTTTACTAAGAACTAGAACCTATGAGGGAGAGGCCATCTGGATCATTTGAACCCTTGACTGGGAGAAGTGGCAAAATGGGGACAAGGGCTCAAATTTGGAGTGCTATTTAGTGGGAAACTTGTGCAGGAGTGCAGAATGAGGCTTTGTCATAAATGTTGATCCTCTTGAAATCCATCCATTTTCAGACATATTAAACCCAAGGTGGGAAGTTGGAGCCAAGGGAGAAGGCATCCAAGTTGCAAAGTCATTTGGCATTGCTGAGGCATTCCCAGGCACAGTCAGAAGCCAGGGTCCTTTACTTTGAGTTCTGACGATGATCTTTTCAATAATGCAAGAAATGGAACTCTCTTTTTTTTTTCTCTTAGAATTGGCATATAGCAGACACGTGCTTATCTCTGGAAGTTCCTACCTAACATGAGTAAAGCCTTATTAAGGCAGCCCTGTACCTACTTTTATCATCCCTATACCCAGAAAATCACATGGACCTTGAATCTGAAACAACCTTCTTCAGGGGAAATAGGACAGTGTAAATGGCCCTCGTCATCATTCTCTAAGCTAGAGTGATCACACATGTTCTTCTCTGTTTCCCACATTGAGGGAGGGATTAAATGGATTATTTACTAAACTGATTGTTTAAAACAAAACCTCCCTCAGAATAACAGAGAAAACCTAGTCCCAAATCACTAATACATATTTGTGTATATATATATGTATTTGTTTATTTGTCGAATGAATACATAATATATGTAAAGTATTTTTTTGTGAAGTGTTTAAAATACGTTTAGGTAAAATATACATAATTAGCATCAACTTATTCTACTAAAGTAATGAGACTAATTCAATAAGAAAAGCTATAATTAACAATAGTTATATGTCATAGACATGGAATTCTTTGGATAGTTAAGAAGCAATTGCTGATTCCCAAAATAGAGTGCATGTAGGAAACATAATTTTTTATCCCTTGCTTTGAAAATAAAAGTTATGGGTGAGTGGATGTGGTTCATGCAGTTAAGCGCCAGCTTCCCACACGGCAGGTCCTGGGTTCGGTTCCTGGTGCCTCCTAAAGAAAACAAGCAGACAATAAGCAAAAACAACAAGCAGACAACGAGCAAAAACAAACTGAGCACACAACAAGCAAAAGACAACAAACAAACAACGAGCAAACAGACGAGGGAAACAACTCGGGAAAAAATAAAAAGAAAGTTATGAATTCATCAAGTAAGGCTTTGAAAATACGCAGAAAAAAATAATTCCGAAATGTTTAATTTAGTAAATGTATATCTGAATTATCATAGAAATCCAAGATGAATTCACCAAGCATCTGCTACTATTTGTATAAGGTATAAATGGTAGCTTACTTACTCCTAACTCTCCTATAAGTTATATATTATATCACATAGATACAAACACACACGCATGCACACACAAACACAGATACATTCTGCATACTTCCAGGAAACCAAGAGGTGAAATATCTTAGGCAACATCACACAAATTAGTAAGTGGAATTTGAACCCTAGCTTTTTAACTTTAAATTTGTGATTGTTGTATACCAAAATAATTTCCTCTATCATAAAATCGAACTCAAGACAGTCTGAATTAGTGTGTATTTCCTGTATTCTTTACATAAAATCCTCCTTTTAAATAACATAAAGCATATGGATGGAAGATAGTATTGTGCCAAGGGGAATTTTAATAGTAACTGGGCTTTCACCTTCAGGTGCGGTTGAATCAGAAATAAAACAGGTCACACAATCTCTTTGGACCTTCTCCTCTAGGCACCACCTGAATCATAGCCCACCTCACCCAGCACTCAACGGTAAGGAAAGGCCAATTCAGTGAAAAGCAGGAACAGGGGCCGGAGAAGAGGAGAGGGAGCAGGTCTGTGTGTGTATCAGTGCCCAGGACAGAGGCTCTCTAGACACTCAGTTCCAGCCCAGAGATTAACTCAGTACAGCTCTTCTGATTTATCCAGACAGATGGGAAAGAGAATGAAGACATGAGAGAATGAAATCAAGTAGCCAGGCCTTCTCCTTATTCCTTCTTCCTCCAGAGGAAAAAACAAAAACATCCCAAAGACTGATGTGGCATCATAACCCAAATCAGGCTTATTTAAGCTCCATCTCCAGTGCTCCACACCTTGGAAAGCACGACTGCTGCATGTGACCAATCCAGAGTGACGTCCCTCCTCCTGGGACAGATCACAGAGGTGGATGCAGGGAGCATCATGAGCTTCATTAAGCCGCAAGCTAACATGTTTTAATTCAGCAATAAAGGATAAATGGCAGGGTTTTTATGAAGAGCCTTGGAAATTTCCCCCTACTGAAATGTGCCACGTTCTCTCCTAATTTTACCCTTATAAGCAGACACAATCCACGTTTCTGAACGAGTTTATAAAGGAAAATCTTCAAGGGTGGCATGTAAGTTCCACCTAACTCATTTTTACAAAAGGGAAAGATTATTTCCAGGAAGAGATTTTGAAGACGTGACTACTTCACTGAACAGCAGTATGTGAAACAGAAAAATCTCTCAGTATTTGGAAACTGATGCAGTGGACCAGAGCTGGTTTTAATTATGTAGAAATGATTGGTTACAGTAAAACTCAAACTGGAAAATTTCCTCCAAGTTAGAATAAAGAAATCCTAAGATTTTAGAGCTGGCACAGACCAAAATGATCATTTTATTCAACGGTGCCCTACATTGTTGTTAATCCAATCAACAAATATTTATTGGACACCTATTATGTGCCAGGAACTCAAGTGCAAAAATTCTTTTTTAATATTAAAAAAGGTCACATTGCCAACTAAATAAAAGTGGGGGAACAGACGGGTATAAGAACATAGCTTATGTATGCTATTGAAGTTGTTAAGTTGGTATCAAAGCAAACAGGCTTGTTACTGATTTAGGATGTTAAATTTAAGCCCCATGGTAACCACAAAGAAAATATCAGAGAATATGCAAATGTATAGAGAAAGAAAGTAAAGTATAGGTTACCAGGGGTCGGAGGCAATGGGGAGTTTAATGCAAAATGAGTGTACAGAGATTAAAAGCTGAGAAAAAAAAAAAAAAAAAAAAATGAGTGTACAGTTTCTGTTTGGGGTAATGGGAAAGTTATAGCAATGGATAGTGGTGAGGGCTCTGCTACATTGTGAATGTGATTAATCCCATTGAATGGTATGCTTGGGAGGGTTTGGGACTGGAAGATTTATGTTCTATATGTGTTCCCACAGTTAAAAAAAGAAAGAGAAACTAAAGAGATAATGACAATTAAATGCAATACATGACCCTTGATGGGATCTAAGAATGGAGGAGAAAAGGCACAACAGGACATTATTGTACATACGAAAAAATTGGAATAAAGAATGTAAGCTTTAAAAAAATAAAAAATAAAAAATAAAGGTCACATTGCCCCATGTGATATTAATTCTATTTCTAGACCTTAGGGAGAAAAAAATGTCTAATGAGAAAAAAATTAACTACAAACTAAACTGAACATTAAAGTAAATATTATATTTTAATCCTTACAACAGCACCTATATTTGAAAATTAGTATCAACATATATGAAACATATTATTTATTCCATAGAAAGAAAATGCTTTATTCATAAAGATATCCTAAGTAAGATTCCTTTCAGTAACACCACAGCAACCCCTGAGTCTAAAGCTTTTAAGTTAGAAATCATTGATTTAGTCCAACGGGCTCATTTTGCAGATAATGAAAACCGAGGTCTAAAGAGGTTGTAAGTAACTTACATATACTGGTAGAGCCAGGAGTTCTGAGTCCTAACCCAGTGCCGCGCTGTGTCAAAATGCAGCCTCTGTTTATTTGCGGTTTACTCACTTATGTGACAGAGAACTCTAAATGACCCCCATAATTCATTCTCCCTTTCTTCTGTCCCCCAACTTTGGGCTGGGCACATGGGCAGCCAGGTGGAGACCACATTTCCCAGTCTTTCTTGCAATCAAGCACGGCCCTGTGACTATGGCCAACTGCAGGTAAGCAGAATTGACGTTCGCAATTCCAGGTCACATCCTTATCAGAGGGAGCTGCTACCTTCGCACATCCTTCCCCCACTTTGCACTTTGGCTAACTAGTTTTGACCATGCAGATGAAGTCAGCACCTCAGGGGCAAATGTGATCAATAGAAGAAACCTGACTCCCAGGGTACCCTCAAAGAGCAAGGCCACTCTGTACTGCCCTGCTCACTTCTGGACAAATACCTGGGAAAGAAACTTCTATCTTAGCTCAGCTGTTGTATTTTGGGGTCACTTTATAGCAGAGATTTAGTCTAAATCTGACAAATACGATGTAGTATAATCAGATAAAAGGTTACAGGTGAGGGAGGCGGCTGTGGCTAAATCAGTGGGGCTCCCGTTTACCATATGGGAGGCCCCGGGTTCGGTTCCCGGGGCCTCCTGGTGGGGGCAGGCCCGCCCGCACGGCGTGGTTGGCTGACCCGGCGAGCACAAGCAGCAAGGGGGCGATAAATGAATAAATAAATAAAATCTTTAAAAAAAAAAAAAAAAAAAAAAAGGTTACAGGTGAGTGGGTGAAGGAACTAGCAAACTGTGCTTTTTAAAATAAAAAAGAATGCCATTTTATTTATATTTCTAAATAATTGCATTACATATGATCTTGGGTGATCACAGAAGAAAATTAATCTCTCAGTGTGGTAGCCAGCCTCCAAGATGGTTCCCAAAGACCCCTGCCTTCTAGGACTCAGCCCTTGTGTAGTCCCCTCCCTCATTGTGTCAGGGCTGGTCCGTGTGACCGACAGAATACGACTGAAGTGATAGTGTGCAACTTCTGAGGCTGTCATGGAAACAACGTGGCTTCTGCCTTGTTGTCTCCCTCTTAGATCACTCGCTCTGGGGGAAGCCAGCTTCATGTCCTGAGGACACTCGGGCAGCCCTGTGGAGACGCCTGTGTGTGAGGAACATGAGGCCTCCCCCACCAGCCAGCAAGGACCAGACCCAGTCAAACCTTCAAATGACTGGAGCCCTGGAGAACATCTTGACTGCAACCTCATGAGAGTTAGAGGCAGAACCATCTGGCCAACCTGCTCCCAGTTTCTGTCTCACAGAAACTATGAGATAATAAATGTTGGTTGTTTTAAGCTACTAGTTTTTGCATTAATTTATTATACAGCAATAGATAGCTAATGCACCAATTGAATATGTAAATAATACAAAGCTTGGTAGGTTTGTGGCATACTAGAAATGTTGCCCTACTTCCACTGTTGGCTAGGTTAATCCCAAGGAAAAGTTTAGTTAATGCTCCCTAATTTTCCATAGAATTAGATCCTAATAGGCAATAATACCCATAAACACATAGCTTCTTAATGAACTTTGGACATGTGATTATTGGGGGTAAAGATAGGGAAAGGAGATCAAACTTCACACAGTTGTCAGAAGAGATGGCATCAAGTCATAAAATGTATTTAAATTTGAACTTTTCCTGATATTTAGATGAAATGCATTGTAAATGTATAAACCAGTTTTCTCATTAATTATTTAAACACTCATCCAATACAGTGAGACCATTTTATATTACAGTTTGGAAGTAATGATAGTAATCATGGACTACTCCATCTCCCTCAACCAACATCCAGTTAATCACTGTGTCCTGTAGACAGTAACTCCTGGATGTCCACAGAGTCTCTCTTGCTGTCTGAGACCCAGGCTTTCCCTGCAAGTTCTCATGGGATACTATCACACTGCTTTATCTTGGGGCTGGCAGCTCAAAAAACCACATGCTCCTTCCTGAAATAGTCACCATAATTTCCAAATGCCAAATCAGGATGTATTTTAATCATGAACTGTGCTAAGAAATCTGGGATGGAGAAGCAGATGTGGCTCAGGCAGTTGGGCACCTACCTACCACATGGGAGGTCCTAGGTTCGGTTCCCAAGGTCTCCTAAAGATGACAGCAAGACATTGAGATGATGCAGTGAGATGATGCAATGAAGAGATACAATGAGGAAAACACAATGAGAGATCAACAAGCAGGGAATGGAGGTGGCTCAAGTGATTGGGCTCCTCCCTCCCACATGGGAGAACCTGGGTTTGGTTCCCCATGCCTCCTGAAAAGAAGATGAACACACAACGAACAGACACAGAGAGCAGACAGCGAGAACAAACAACAAGGGGTGGGGGATAAATAAATAAAAATAAATCTTTAAAAAAATTTTACAAGTATCAAAACTTTAGATCCATTGTATTGCAAAGGAAATTCGTGACGCATGATTTAAAGAGGCAAAACAAGGCGCTATTGGGAAGCGGCTGTGGCTCAATCAGTAGGGCTCCCGTTTACCATATGGGAGGCCCCAGGTTCGGTTCCCGGGGCCTCCTGGTGAAGGCAAGCCGGCCCGCACGGCGTGGTTAGCTGACCCAGCGAGCACAAGCAGCAAGGGGGGGATAAATGAATAAATAAATAAAATCTTAAAAAAAAAAAAACAAACAAAAAACCTCGTGTTAAACAGTTTATTATAAAGCTGATGGAAAGGAGCAAGTTGTATCTTTTTTTTTTTTTTCAATTTATCCCCCCCTTGCTGCTTGTGCTCTCTGTGTCCATTTGCTGTGCATTTTTCTGTATCTGCTTGTCTCCCTTTGTTGGGTCATCTTGCTGTGTCAGCTTACCACGCCTTGCAGACTGGCTTGCCTTCACGAGGAGGCCCCGGGAATTGAACCCAGGGCCTCACCACCAGGAGGCCCCAGGAATTGAACCCAGGGCCTCCTATATGGTAAACAGGAGCCCAACCAATTGAGCCACAGCCACTTCCCAAGTTGTGTCTTTGTATCAGCTTCCCTTAGCTGAAGATAGAGGTGGGAGGGGCAAATTCATTTTTGCATGCACAAAATCTACTGCTTAACAAAACATTATCAGCTTTTTAAAATGGATTGTTTAAATATCAACTGTAAGCCTATGTTGGCCAATTCTCCTTTCTAAACTTTCCCGTTACTTTTGCTTGGATTTTGATAAATCAGTAGGCATAGAAAAAAAGAAAAAAGGGAAGGGAAGGGGAGGGGAGGAGAGGAGAGGAGAGAAGAGGGGAGGGAAGGGGAGGGGAGAAAATGGGAGAGAAAGGGAGGGGTGGGGAGGGGAAGGGAGGGGAAGTGAGAGGAGGGGAGGGGAAGGAAGGGGAAGGGAGGGAAGGGGAAAAAAGTAGGCATAGTAAAATGCCTCATTCAGGATACAGTCAGCACAATTCAAAAAGGAAGCGCCTGAGGACTCAAAGCAACCATTCATCCAGCAATGCCCATGAAGATTTATCTGAAACTGCTTTCCAAGGGGCAGGGGAGCAGATATGAGTAGCTATGCTACCGATACAGATAGGTTTAGCATTATATTTAGTGATTGTGGCAAGGAAGAATTGGTGATGATGGGCGTGGTGGGTGAAGGGCCAGGGACCCAAAGGATCTTCAGTTGCCATTTTCTGCTTCTTTATCCTGCTGGTCGTTCATCCGGAGGGCGAGGTTGTCTTGTAGCAACTGCTTGATGAGTGTGGACTCGCTATAGTGTGTCCACACTATAGTTTAGTGTATCCAGCTCAGCTATGGCATCATTGAACGCTTGTTTGGCCAAAAGACAGGCCTGCTCAGGTGCATTCTGATCTCATAGTAGAACACAAAGCAGTTGAGGGTCAGACCTAGCTAAGTGGGGTGTGACAGCTGTGTTCTTTGCTAATTTTAAAGACTTCCTTGTTAGTGGCCTCAGAAGCTTCGATCACACTGTTTTTCATCTCCCTGGATGCTATCTCTGCCAAGTAGTGGTAGTAATCGCCTCCTCAATGCTGAATCAAAGAAAAAGGAAAGCATCAGGTAGGAAACTTCTATCCTGGACCAGCCGGTCCACTCCTTCTCCCTCATTCAGTCCTGTACAGCTTGGGGGTTGCTCAGAGGAAGGAGCCCAGAACCCTACCACCTCCCACAAGGCACAGTAGCAATAGAACCCCACACACATGCAGGCACAGAGTCCAAGTCCACAGAGACCCAGGATGGAACACAAACCACTGAGAACTGCAGCATACAAAAGGGGCCCCAGGAGATATTTTTGAGAGAAAGAGAGAGAGCAAGAGCCATAGCAAGAGAGAGAGAGAGAGATACTGCAGTAAAACTATGGCTGGAAAGTGATGCACTCAGACAATCCAGTTTCTGTTGACTGGACCACCTAAATGCAAAACGGACCTTTCTAGAGTGACCAACCTTTCTGGATTGACCCAATCTGGCTCCCCAAGGCAGGAAACCCTATCAGAGAAGAAATCAGAGACAGAAAAGTCTCACAGAGAAAAAAAGGGAGGGGTTAAACTGAACAAATGTAAGACAGGAGGGGTCTCAGAACTGAAAAGAATAAGGAAAATGGGGCACTGAGTGAGGGAGAAATTTAAACAAGTCATAGCCGGGGGTCGGATGTGGCTCAACTGGTTGGGCGTCTGTCTCCCATATGGAGGGACCCGGGTTCGATCCCCGGGACCTCCCGGTAACAAAAAAAATAAATAAATAAATAAATAAATAAATAAATAAATAAATAAATAAAAATAAAAAAAAAATAAATAAATAAACAAGTCATAGGAGCTGGGAAGAAAATTCTGCACAAAACAAACAGAACATATCAAGATACCCAGAGGAGGAACAGAGGGAAGGAAGTTTTCTCCTGGAGGTGAAACAATTACACAAAAAGTACAATCTTAAAAATTGTACCACATATCCAGGGCAAGAATCGAATGAAGAAGAGCTGAGAAAATTTAATCAGTTAAACATGGGTTAATCTAAAGGTCTAGAATAAGTTGGAACAAATATCAAAGAAGAGCCTAACACAAAGCCAGTCAATAATAAAACCCTAGACAAGAGGGAGAAACTGACCTTCAGAATTAATTTAGGAAGATAATTAGATGCCTAGACATCAGCAAAAAATTACAAGCTGTATTAAGAAACAGGAAAATATGGCTCAGTCAAGGGAACAAATTAAAACTTCAGAGGAAAACAGAGAATTTGAAACAACTAATCAAATAAGGTCAAACATATCTCCCAAATCAATTCAAGGATATGAAGGAAAATATGCATAAAGAGATAAAGGATATTTTTGTTTTGTTTTTTGAGGTACCAGGGCTGGGGATTGAACATGGGACCTTGTATGTAGGAAGCCGGCGCTTAACCATTGAGCCACACTGGTTCCCAGATAAAGGATATTAAGAAGACAATGTGTGAGTATGAAGAAGAATCTAAAACTATAAAAAGAAACATAACAGAAATTATGGGGATGAAATCCACAATGGTAGAGATTAAAAATATACTAGAGGCATACAACAGCAAATGTGAGCAGGCAATAAAAGAGAGAACTAGAAGACAGGACAATCAAAATCATGCAGTCAGAAGAACAGATAGAGAAAAGAATAGAAAAATTGAGCAGTGTTTCAGGAATTTGAGTGTCAACACAGCATGCACAAACATATGCATCATGGGTGTCCCAGAAGGAGAAGAGAAGGGAAAAGGGGCAGGAAGAATATTTGAGGAAATAATGGCCAAAAATTTCCCAACTTTTATGAAAGACATAGATAAGCATGTCCAAGAAGCACAACATATTCCAAACAGAATAAAACCTAATAGAAAATGCCAAGACACATAGTTATCAGAATGTCAAATGCCAAAGATAAAGAGAGAATTCAGAAAGCAGCAAGAGAAAAGCACTTTGTCACATACAAGGGATCCTCAATAAGACTAAGTGCCGATTTCTCATCAGAAACCACCGAGGCAAGAAGGCAATAGTATGTATGATATATTTAAGGTTCTGAAAGGCAAAAACTGCCAGCCAAAAATTTTTTATCTGGCAAAACATACCTTCAAAAATGAAAGAGAATTTAAAATATTCACAGAGAAATAGAATCTGAGAGGTTTCATTCAGCAAGAGATCTGCCCTACAAGAATTACTAAAGGGAATTCTGCAGCCTGAAAGGAAAAGATAGGAAAGAATGGCTTGGAGTAGCATGAAGAAATGAAAACTATCAGTAAGGGTAAATACAAAACCAAATAGTATTGGATCCTCAATACTCAACTCTACCCTTTAATTCCTAAACAAATCAGAATACAATTGAACAAGAAAAAAGTATACTTTCTGATAATGGATGTGCAAGATATAAAGTGGTAAGGTGGGACAAAAACAACATAAAGTGGGGAAACAGAGGGATATGGGAGCAGAGAACATGTATATTATGGAAGTGAGGTTGGTATCTTTTCAAATTAGTAGGTTATAGATGTAAGTTGTGTAATATAAACCCCAGGGTAACCAAAAAGAAAAAAAACTTTAATATACAGAAACAGAAATGAGGAATGGATCAGTCATATATGTCAGAAAAGACCAACTATACAGAAAAGGAAGTTACAATAAAGGAAAAGAGAGACAAAAAAGAGGTATGATTTTTGTTTCACTTTGCTGAAAGCTGCTGGCAGCAATATACCAGAAATATGTTGGCTTTTACAATGGGAATTTATTAGGTTAAAAGCTTACAGTTCTGAGGCTGTGAAAATGTCCAAATCAAGGCATCATTGGAGGTGCTGTCTCATTGAAGGTTGGCTGCTGGCGATCCTGGACTCTTGCCGTGTGGCAGTCTGGGTCTCTGCCTTCTCCTCCAGCCTTACTTTCTCCCTGAGCTCAGCTGTGGATGACCAGGCATATGGCATGTCTCTCTCCTCTCCTCCAGGCTTCATCTCTTTCAGCCTCTCGGGGGCCTCTTTCCATGCCTCAGTACTCTACTGATTCCAACCTCTGGCCTCTGGGACCTGTCTCACAACCTGTCAGGGTTTCTCTATCTCTACAGCTTTTTTCTGTGTGTCTGCAGCTTTTCAGTCCATTTATAAAAGACTCCAGTAAGAAGATTAAGACCCACCCTGGTCCTGCAATATAATCCAAGGACCATACCTGAAGTAATCGAACCAAAATTTCCTATCTACAATGAGTTTACAGGCACAGGAATGTGTTTGCTTTAAAAATATGATTTTCTGGTGTCCATAAAAGACTAAAACCATTACTACATATAAAAATCAGAGGACAAAATAGGGAGACAGATGTGGCTCAAATGGTTGGATGTCCGTCTCCCCTAAGGAGGGACCTGGGTTCGATCCCCGGGACCTCCCAGTAAAAAAAAAAAGACAAAATAGCTGAAGTAAGCACTTCCTTTACAGTAATAACACTGAATGCTGACAGTTTAAACCCCCCATTCAAAAGACATACCTTGAGGGAGCAGATGTGTCAGTGGTTGAGTGCCTGCTTCCCATGTACGAGTTCCTGGGTTCAATCCCCAGTGCCTCCTTAAAAAAAAAAGAAGGCATATCCTGACAGAATGAATAAAAAAGCATGACCCAGCTATATGTTGTTTACAAGAGACTCACCTTATACCCAAAGACATAAATAGGTAGAAAATGAAAGGATGAAAAAAGCTATTCCATGCAAATAATAACCAAAAAAGAGCTGGGGTAGTGTGGCAGTTTGAAATTATTTTATTAATCTTAAAAAGAGAAATATTACGTTTGTAAACTAATGTATTCCTCTGGCTATGATACTCTTTGATTGCATTAAAGTCAGTTGAGGGGCTTTTGCTTATATTACGTGATAAGATTACTTTAGGGCTTTTGATTGGACTACGTCAGTGAGGTGTGACTCAGGTTGAGTCTCTGCCCCCTTGTTGGTCTGATATGAATGGAAACATAGAGAGAGACGCACTTAGACAGACACAGGTGAAGGAAGCCACCAGGTTTGATCCTGCCGTGTAAGAGAGAGGATCACTTAAGCATGAAGTCCCAAGAGGTTGAGGCCACAGAGCATGCTTGCTCAAGAGGAAAGGGTATACCTGGAAGGGAAGGCTGAAACCTCGTCAGAAATCTGTGGCCATCTTGCTTCACTACATAGTAACATGCCAGGTTCAACAGTAGCTGAAGTTGGTGAGAAAACACCTTTTATGGTGCCCTGATTTGGACTTTCCATGGCCTTGGAACTGTAAGCTTTTACCCCCAAATAAATCCCCTTTATAAAAGCCAACTCATTTCTGGTATTTTGTATCAGCAGCCCTTTGGCAAACTAAAACAGGTAGCTATACTAATATCAGACAAAATAGACTTTAAGTCAAAACCTGTATAAGAGACAAATAGGGATACTATATATTAATAAAAAGAACAATTCACTAGGAAGAAATAACAATCATAAATATTTATGCACCAAGCCATGATGCCCCCAAAATACATGAGGTAAACATGGCAAAACTGAAGGGAGAAATAGAGACCTTTACAATAATAGTTGGGGACTTCAATATACCACTCTTATCAATAGATAGACCATCTAGACTGAAGATCAATAGGAAACAGGGAAGTTGAATAATATGATAAATAAACTTGACCTAACAGACATATACATAACATTGTACCCCAATACAGTAGGATATACATTCTTCTCAAGTGTACATGGATTATTCTCCAGGATGACCACATGGTGGGTCACAAAACAAGATGAAATACATTTTAAAAGATTGCAATTATACAAAGCATCTCCTCTGAAGATAATGGAATGAAGCTGTAAATCAATACAGGTGGTAACACACACACTTAAACAATCAGTAGTTCAAAGAAGGAATTACAAGGGAAATCAGTAAATATCTTGAGATGAATGAAAGCGAGAACACAACATATAAAAACTTATGGGGAGAACTTCTGGGAAGATGACAGTTTAGAAAGACATAGGACTCTCTTCTCTCCTAGAAAAATAGCTAAAGGGCAGACAGAAACAGCCTGGGAAAAATCTACGGTTTAGGACACCAGGCGAAGTGTGGACACCACCCAGAAGAGAGACAGACATAGGAAAAGAATTGTGACAGCAAAACCATGAGTTAAAAGCCACAGCAGCTGCTGTCAGCACCCTACTCTACATTAAAGACACTTCTGAATTCTCAGGCCTCTGGGCCAGAGGCTACAGACAAAGGGGACCCCAGGGATACACCTACCCAGAAAAGGGGAGTGAGAGGGACACAGCCTAAAGCTGACTGCACTTTTAACCCACAAATTTGGTCTGCTGTGTCCCAGGAGCCCTTCCAGGCCGGGCGGGGCCACGACATTGTTTGCCTTGGAAGCCCAGCAAGGGACCAAAGAGATCTGGGACTAAAGAGATCCGACTCTCCCAATCTCCCTTTCTACTAACTGGAACCTATTGTTGAGAAGTGCGAGGGAAGTGGAATTATTTCCTACGGGGGGAAAAGGGATTGAATTGCAAGGCTCTTAGCCTCCAGGAAGGAACCTATATCACATTGATCCAGTCAGTGTTGTAGAAACCACTCAGCCCAGGCATTGTACTGAGAGGGCTGCCAAAGTGCCATCTGCTGGCAGACCAAGGAAGTGCATGTGAGGAAATTATAAATAAATAGGTAAGAAGGGCTTTTTCTGGCCTTTATAGCCTCCCTCCCTAAGGCCCTAGGAAGCACGTCTGCAACCCATTACTGGATCCAGAGCCCAGTTTTGAGCAACTAACAGTAACAATCCCAAAGACCTAGACTGAACCAAGAATAAAAGAACAGCAGTAACACAGCCTCCTGTCACTAAAACCCTATAAAAGAGAAATAAATTGCACATCTAAGTAAACTCACCTTTCTATCAGATGCCTAGACATCAAAAAAAATTACAAACCACAATAAGAAAATGGAAGAAATGGTCCAAGAAAAGAAATATATCAAAGCCCTAAAAGAGATGCAGGATTTGAGCAATTAACAAGATGCACACAAATTTCCAAAATCAAATCAATGAGTTGAAAGACAATATGGCTAGAGAGATAAATGACATCCAGAAGACATTGAGCAAGCACAAAGAAGAATTTGAAGACCTGAACAGAAAAGTAACAGAGCTCATGGGAATGAAAGACATGATAGGTGAGATAAAAAACACATCTGAGGCACACAGCAGCAGACTCAAAACAACAGAGGAAATAATAAGTTATAATGAAGACAGAACAGCTGAAATTGAAGAAACAGTAAAGAACAGAGAGAGAAAAATGGAAAAAAAATTGAGCAGGGGCTCAGGGAGTTGAATGGCAACATGAAATGCAACAACATGTGTGTCATGGGAGTTCCAGAGGAGAAGAGAAGGGAAAATGGAGTAGAAAGAGTATTTGAGGAAATAATAGCTGAAAATTTCCCAACTCTCATGAAAGAAATGAACTTACATGTCCAAGAAGCACAGTGTACCCCAATCAGAATAAACTAAATAGACCTATGCCAAGACACATACTACTCAAAATGTCAAATGTCAAAGATAAAGAGAAAATTCTGAGAGCAGCAAGGGAGAAGCAAACCATCACATACAAGGGATGTCCAGTAACACTTAGTGCAGATTTCTCATCAGAAACCATGGAAACAAGAAGACACTGGTATGATACAATTAGGATACTGAAAGAGAAAAACTGCCAGCCAAGAATTCTTTATCCAGCAAAATTGTCCTTCAAATATGAAGGTGAATATAAAATATTCATAAACAAACAGAAACTAAGAGAGTTTGAAAAAATAGAATCCACCTTTGCAGGAAATAGTAAATAAGCCGTAGAGCCTGAAAGAAAAAGACAGGAGAGAGAGGCTTGGAGGAAAGTATAGAAGAATAGCAGAAAGGATAACCAAAAGAATAAAAAGACAAAAATAAGACATAACGGATGAAAACCAAAGAATAAAATAGTGGGAGCAAATAAAGCATTTACAGTGTATCATTGAATGTGAATGGATTAAACTCCCCATTCAAAAGATATAGGCTGAAGGAATGGACAAAAAACCATGAGCTATCCATATGCTGCTTACAAGGTATGCACCTTAGACCCAGGGATACAAACTGGCTGAAAATGAAAGGTTGGGAAAAGATACTCCATGCAAGTAGTAACCAGAAAAGAAGGAGCTGATATGGCTCAGTGGTTCAATCCCCAGACACAGTACCTCAAAAAAAAAAAAAAAAAAAAAAAAAAAAAAGAGCAGGGGTAGCTATATTAATATTAGATAAAACAGACTTTAAAAATGCAAAAACATTATAAAAAATATAAAAAAAAGCTATTATATATTAATAAAAGGGACAATCCACCAGGAAGATATAACAGTCATAAATATCAACGCATCTAACCAGGGTGTCCCAAAATACATGAAGTAAACTCTGGAAATACTGAAGGGAGAAACAGACATCTCTACAACAGTTGTTGGAGATGTCAACGCACAACTCACATCATTAGATAGAACAACTAGACGGAAGATCAACAAGGAAACAGAGAACTTGAACAATATGATAAACAAGTTAGAGTAGACATACACAGAACTTTGCATCTAAACTCAGTAGGTTAAACATTCTTCTCAAGTGCCCATGGATCTTTCTCCAGGATAGACCACATGTTAGGTCAAAATGCAGCTCTCAATAAGTCTAAAAAGATTGAAATTATACAAAGCACCTTCTCAGAGCATAATGGAATGAAACTGGAAATCAGTAATAGACAGGAAAGAGGTAAATTCACAAATGTGTGGGGGCTAACAACATACTCCTAAATAATCAGTGGGCCAAAGAAGAAATTGCAAGTGAAATCAGATAATATATTGAGACAAATGAAAATGAGAACACAACTTCTCAAATGTTACGGGATTCAATGAAGGCAATCTTGAGAAGGAAATTTATAGCCTTAAATGCCAATATTAAAAAAGAAGAAAGAGCTAAAATCAAAGATCTAACTGAACAAGTGGAGAAACTAGAAAAAGAACAGCAAACAAATCCCAAAGCAAGCAGAGGGAAAAAAATAATAAAGATTAGAGCAGAAATAAATGAAATTGAGAACAACAACAACAACAAAAAAAAAAAAAAAAAAAAAACAATAAAGAAAATCAACAAAACCAAAAGCTGGTTCTGTAGGAAGATCAATAAAATTGACAAACCCCTAGCCCGCCTCCCACAGGGTTGTGGGTTTGGTTCCCAGTGCCTCCTAAAGAAAACAAACAAACAAACAACAAGCAGACAATGAGCAAAAACAACGAGCAGACAAAGCAAATAGGGAGAGAAAGAGAGAGAGAAGATGTAAATAAACACAATCAAAAATGATAAAAGGGGGAAAATTATGACTGACCCCACAGAAATTTAAAAAATCATGAGAGGATATTATGAGAAACTGTATGCCAACACACTAGACAACCTAGGTGAAATGGACAAATTCCTAGAAATGCACAAACAGCCTACAGGGACACTACAAGAAATACAAGAACTTAACAAACCAATCCCATTTAAAGAAATTGACTCCATCATCAAAAATATCCCAACAAAGAAAAGCCCAGGACCAGACAGCTTCACAGGTGAATTCTACCAAGCATTTTGAAGAGAATTAACACCAATCCTCGGGAAGCGGCTGTGGCTCAATCAGTGGGGCTCCGGTTTGCCATATGGGAGGCCCCGGGTTCGGTTCCCGGGGCCTCCTGGTGAGGGCAAGCCCGCCCGCATGGCATGGTTAGTTGACCCAGCGAGCACAAGCAGCAAGGGGGGGAGAAATGAATAAATAAATAAAATCTTAAAAAAAAAAAAAAAAAAAAAAAAAAAAAAAAAAAAAAAAAAAAAAAACACCAATCCTGTTTAAACTCCTCCAAAAATTTGAAGAGGAGGAAAATTACCCAACACATTTTATAAAGCCAATATCACCCTAATACCAAAGCCAGATTAAGACACTACAAGAAAAGAAAATTACAGACCAATCTGTCTAATAAACATAGATGCAAAAATTCTCAATACAATTCTTGCAAATTGAATCAACAACATATCAAAAGACTTATACATTCATGACCAAGTGGGATTTATTCCTGGTATGCAAGGCTGGTTTTACATAAGAAAATCAATCAACATAATACACCACATTAACAAATTGAAGGGGAAAAAAAACACATGATCATCTCAATCGATGTAGAAAAGGCATTTGACAAAATCCAGCATCCTTTCTTGATAAAAACACTTCAAAAGATAAGAATAGAAAGAAAATTCCTCAATATGATAAAAGCATATATGAAAAATCCACAGCCAACATCATACTCAATGGGGAAAGGTTGAAAGCTTTCCCTCTAAGATCAGGAACAACGATGCCCACTGTCACCATGGTTATTCAATATTGTACTAGAAGTTCTAGCTAAAGCAATTAGACAAGAAAAAAAAAAAAATTAAAGGCATCCAAATAGGAAAAGAGGAAGTAAAACTCTCACTATTTGCAGACAACATGATCCTATATCTAGAAAATTCTGAAATGTCTATGACTAAGCTACTTGACCTAATAAATGAGTTCAGCAAAGTGGCAGGATACAAGATCAACAAGCAAAAATCAGTAATGTTTTTGTACACAAGTATTGAACAATCTCTGGAGGAAATCAGGGGGAAAATCCCATTTACAATAGCAACAAAAAGACTAAAATACCTAGGAATCAATTTTTTTAAAAGATTTATTTATTTATCTCCCCACCCCACCCCCCTCGCTGTTTTGACCTTGCTGTCTGCTGTCTGTGTGTTCTTCTCTGCTTATCTTTTCTTTAGGAGGCAATGGGAACCAATCCTGGGACCTTCTGGAGTGGGAGAGAGGAGCTCAATCTCTTGGGCCACCTCAACTTCCTGGTCTGCTGCATCTCTTATTGTCTCTCCTCTGTGTCTCTTTTTGTTGTATCATCTTGCTGCACCAGCTCTCCACTCGGGCCAGCTTGCTGTACAGCCTAGGAATCAATTTAATCAAAGAAATATAGGACCCATATTCAGAAAACTATAAAACAATGCTAAAAGAAATCAATGAAGACATAAACAAATGGAAAGACTTTCCATGTTCATGGATTGGAAGACTAAATATCGTGGCGATGTCAATCTTACCCAAACTGATTTATAGATTCAATGCAATACCAATCAAAATTCCAACTGCCTCCTTTAAAGAAATTTTTTAAAAAAATCAATTACCAAATTCATTTGGAAGGAAAAGTGCACCTGAATAGCCAAAAGCATTATTAAAAAGAAGCACGATATGGGAGGAATTTCACAGACTGTCCTTGAAACATATTACAAAACTTCAGTGGTCAAAACAGCATGGTACTGGGGGGCGGATGTGGCTCAAATGGTTGGGCGTCCGTTTGCCATATGGAGGAATCTGGGTTCGATCCCCAGGACCTCCCGGTAAAATTAAATATATATATATAGAAGGCGCATGGGCTGCCAGGCTCTGTGTGCCAGTGAGCCTTCAGGTCTCGGGAGCCATGCAGCAAGATGATGACGTAACAGGAGAGAGACGAAGGGGAGAGAAAAGACGAGAAGCTCTGAAAGCCAGGAACCAAGGTGGCGCAGGTGGCAGAACACCTCTCTCCTACATCGGAGGTCTCCAGGATCGAATCCCGGTGAAGACTGGAGGAGAAGGATGAGAAGAGATGGCAGGAAACAGACACAGAGAATTGCCCAGCGAATGGACACAAAACAGCAAATGGGGAAGGGGGGTTTAAAATGGATAAAGTAGAATAAATAAATCTTAAAAAAATAATAATAATAAATAAATAAATCTTTAAAAAAAAAAAAAAAAAGCATGGTACTGGCATAAAGATAGACACCTCAATCAGTGGAATAGAATTGAGAATCCAGAAATATACCCTCACCTATACAGTCAACTCGTTTTTGACAAACCTACGAAATCCATGTTATCAGGACAAAACATCCTCTTCAACAAATGGTCCGGGGAAAACTGGATATCTAACCAAAAGAATGAAAGAGGACCCCTATCTCACCCCCTATACAAGAATCAACTCAAAATGGATCAAAGACCTAAATATAAAAGCCAGGACCATAAAACTACTGGAAGAAAATATAGCGAAACATTTTTTTTTTTTTTTTTTTTTTTTTTTTTACCAGGAGGTTCCGGGGATCGAACCCGGGTCCCTCCATATGGGAGACAGACACCCAACCAGTTGAGCCACATCCGACCCCTAAGATTTTACTTATTTATTCATTCATTTATCCCCCCCTTGCTGCTTGTGCTCGCTGTGTCAGCTAACCACGCCGTGCGGGCAGGCTTTGCCTTTACCAGGAGGCCCCGGGAACCGAACCTGGGGCCTCCCATATGGTAAACGGGAGCCCTACTGATTGAGCCACAACCGCTTCCCGCGAAACATTTTAAAGAGCTTGTGGTAGGCGGTGGTTTCTTGGACCCTTGTGCACACCCAAAGCATGCGCAACAAAAGAAAAAATACATAAATGGGACCGCTTCAAAATTAAACACTTTTGCTCCTCACAGGACTTTGTCAAAGACATAAAAAGAGAGTCGAGAAAATTTTTTGAAGAAAAAAAAAAAAGACAGTCGACTAAATGGGAGAAAATATTCAGAAATCACATGTCCAGTAAGGGTTTAATATCTATGATATATAAAGAGATGTTATAACTCAATAATAAAAAGACAAACAACCCGATTAAAAAATGGGCAAAAGGGGGGCGGATGTGCTCAAATGGTTGGACGTCCGTCTGCCATATGGAGGGACCTGAGTTCGATCCCCGGGACCTCCCGGTAAAATAATATATATATATATATAAGGCGCATGGGCTGCCAGGCTCTGTGTGCCGCTGAGCCGTAGGGCCCCGGGAGCCACGCAGCAGGATGATGACGTAACAGGGGAGAGACAAGACGAGATGCTCCGAAAGCTCCAGAAGCCAGGCGCAGAGGTGGCGCAGGCGGCAGAACACCTCTCTCCTACATCGGAGGTCTCCAGGATCGAATCCTGGTGAAGACTGGAGGAGGAGGATGAGAAGAGATGGCAGGAAACAGACACGGAGAATTGCCCAGCAAATGGACACAAAACAGCAAATGGGGAAGGGGGGTTTTAAAATGGATAAAGTAAATAAATAAATCTTTAAAATAAAAAAAAAATGGGCAAAAGACTTGAATAGACATTTGTCCAAAGAAGAAATTCAAATGTAAAAAAAGAAAAACATGAGAAAATGTTCAACATCACTAATGATTAGGAAAATGCAAAACAAAACTACAATGAGATATTATTTCAGACCTATCAGAATGGCCCCTATTAAAAAGAGAGCAAACTACAAGTGCTGGAGAGGATGTAGAGAGATAGGAACACTTATTCACTGTTGGTGTGAATATAGAATGGTACAGCCTCTGTGGAGGACTGTTGGGCAGTTCCTAAAGAAGTTGAGTATAGATTTGCCACATGACCCTGCAATACTTTACTGGGTTTATACCCAGAAGAACTGAGAGCAGTGACACAAACAGACATCTGCACACTGATGCTCATAGCAGTATTATTCATGATTGCCAAAAGTTGGAAATCACCCAGGTGTCCATCAACCGAAGAATGGATAAACAAACTGTAGTGTATTCCCACAGTGGAATACCATGCAGCTGTAAGAAGAAATGAAGTCGTGATGCACATGACAATATGGATGAACCTGGAGGACATTATATTGAGTGAAGCAAGCCAAACACAAGAGAATACTATATGACTGTGCTACTACGAACTAAATATATTGTGTAACATATTGGATGATTCCATTTATATAAAATGTAAATATAAATCAATTTATAAAGACGAAATTAGATTAGTGGTTTTTTGGGCTGGGGAAGGCATGCTAAAGGGTATAGAGTTTTCCTTTTTGGAGTAATGTAATGGTTCTAAAAGTTTTTGTGGTTAAGAATGCACAAAAAAAAATCGGGGGTCAGATATGGCTCAACTGGTTGGGCGTCCGTCTCCCATATGGAGGGACCCGGGTTCGATCCCCGGGACCTCCCGGTAAAAAAAAAAAAAAAAAAAAAAAAGAATGCACAAAATTGTAATCATACTAAAAGGTATTGATTATACACTTTGGATAGGTCATATGATTGATTATACACTTTGGATAGGTCATATGGTATGTGACTATATCTCAATAATACTGCTGAATAAATAAATAAATAAATGTGCAAGAATAGCCAGAAATAGCAGCTATGTACAGCAGGGGAAACATAGCAAGAGTGAGAGGTGAAGAATTTTCTTGCTTACTTGTTTGTCTGTTTTCTGCTTATTTTTATTATTGAAATAATGAAAATGTTCTAATAATGATTGAAGTGATGAATGCACAACTTTGTGATTATATCAAATACCATTGATTGTACACTTTGGATGAATTGTATGCATTATTAATATGTATCAATAAAATAGATTTGTTAAAAAAAAAAAAAGAGAGAATTCCCATATGACTTGGAAATCGTGCTATCCAGAAGAATTGAAAGCAGGGACTCAAATAGATAGTTGCACAACAATGTTCATAGTGGCATTTTTCATAATTGTCAAGAGATGGAAGCAACTGAAGTATCCATCAACTGATGAATAGATCAACAAAATGTGGTATATACATACAATGGAATATTATTCAGCTGTAAAAATGAATGAAGACCAGATGCATGCGACAACATGAATGAACCTTGAGGACGTTATGCTGAGTAAAATAAGCCAGACACAAAAATATTGTATGATCTCACTGATACGAATTAATTATAATAAGCAAATTCCTAGTGTTAGAATCTAGAATATAGGTTACCAGGGGACAGATTGGAGTTAGAGGATGAAGAGTTGATGCTTAATTTATACAGGATTTCTATTTAATTTGAAAATGGGTGGTAGTGATGGTAGCACATTACTGAGAGTGTAATTAACAGCACTGAATTATATAGTAAATGTAGTTAAAGGGAAAACTTTAGGTCATATATGTTACTAGAACAAAAATTAAAAGATAAAGCACCCAATGAATGTACCACACTAATGAAGGATGTTATTAATGTGGGAAAATGTGGGAGGTGTGGAGAGCGGGGCATATGGGAATCCCCTATATTTATTTTATGTAATACTTATGTAATCTAAGTATCTTTTTAAAAAATAAAAAATATAAAATATGTATAGGGGATTCCCATATTACCCCCACCTACCCACATACAAAAAAGTAGCTCATACTAGAAAATAGCATGGACTTGGTGAAGAAGTCATCTTACCACATGAGTGTGGGTGGTAGAGGTGGCCAGTGTATAGCTCCAAAGTCAATCATTTTAGGGGTCATGTTAATACACTTTTTGGACTCCTCTCTCACCTGAAATTTTTTTAAAATAATACACTTGTGTAGTAAAAAGAACTAAAATGGAAGATAAGATAAAATGTTTTCACCCTCTCTTTTAGTCTCATTTAACCTGGTCATATTTGCATTCAATAATATTGTATTATTGAATCTTATTTATTCTTCGAGAATATGTGAAATTATGAGTTTAACTCCTCAACTCTTCAGAGGAAATGTTTTCTGTGAACATAGCCTGTTGCACAATAGACACTAATATTTTAGTTGAATAAATGTGTGAATGTGTAAAAGAAACAAAACACAAAAAACAGAAAGAAAAAAAAAGATAAAGCATAGGAGTATATAACATAGTGAACCCTATTGTAGATAAAGGACTATAGTTTACACACAAGTATAAGGATATTCTTTCATGTATTGTAACAAACGTACAGCACTAATACAAGGTTTTACTAATAGGGTGGTATATGGAAAAAATACACAGTGTAAACTATGGAAAATAGTTAATAGTGGACTTCCGAGAAGGTGGCAGACTAGTAAGACACGGGAATCTCTTCTCCAGAAAAATAGCTAGAGGACAAGCTGAAACAGCCCGAAAAAGATCTTCTAGGGTTTAGGACAGCAGGTGAAGGCTGCACACCACCCAGAGGAGAGAGGGACAGAAGAGGGAAATCCCGACAACAGAACCGTGAGTTGCAAATAGCATCTTCGGCAGCTGCTGGCAACCTCCCCCACACTCTTCAGAATTCTCCAGCCTCTGGGCCTGCGACCACAGACAAAGGGGACTCCAGGGTTCTACCACTCCCGGAAAGGGGAGAGAGAGGGACACAGCCTTAGGCTGACTCAGGTCTGACCTGAAATTTGGGCTGCAGAGCCCCACGGACCCTTCCACACGGCAGTTTCCCCTGGGAGCCTAGAAAGGACTGGAGAAATCCAACCCTGGCAACCTCCCTCTCTTCTAGCTTGGACTAATTGTTGAGGACTCCACAGGAGATGGGAGAGAGAGCCTGGGGTTGACCTACTTCTGACCCCCAGGTTTGATCTGCCCTGATCCGAGAGCCCTTCCAGGCCGGGTGGGGCTGCACCATTGTTTGCCTTGGAGCCTGCAAGGGGCTAAAGATATACAAACTCCCAATATCCTCTACTAACAGGGACTGATTGTTGAAGATTCAGAAGAGAGTGGGAATATTTCCTAGCTAGGAAAAGGGGAGCGCTATGAGAGAAGTCTGGAGAACTGTCTCAGAAAGTTTAAATCACAGGGCTCCTAGCCCCCAGACAGGAATCTCTATCACATTGATCTGGTCTGTGTCACAACAAATACGCTCCAAACAGGCATTGAATTGAGAGCTGCCAACAAGCGCCATCTCCTGGCAGACCAAGGAAGTACACATAAGAAAATTAATAAGTAGGAGAGGCTTTTCCAGGCCTCTATAGCCTCCCTGCCCAAGGCCCTAGGAAAGAACTCTACAACCAATTACTGGGTCCAGTGCCCAGTTTTGAGCAACCAGCAGAACAATCCTAACAATCAAGGTTGAGCAAAAAATCAAAGAGCTGTGGTAACTCACATGTCCTGCACTAAAACCCCATAAAAGAGAAAGAGATAGAGCATCTAAGTAAAATACAAAATAACCAGATGCCTAAGCACCAACAAAAAATTATGAGCCATACTAAGAAAAGAGAAGACATGGCCCAAGAAAAGAATACAGCAAAGTACCAGAAGAGATGCACAATTTGAGAGAACTAATCAGTGAGATGAGCTAAAATTTCCAAAATCAAATTAATGAGGTGAAAGAGAATATAGTTAAAGAGATAAATGACATTAAGAAGTCATTGAGCGAACACAAAGAAGAATTTGAAATCCAGAACAGAAAAGTAACGGAGTTCATGGGAATGAAAGGCACAATAGGTGAAGTCAAAAATACATTTGAGGGAAACAGACATGGCTCAAGAGGTTTGGCGTCCGTCTACCATATGGAGAGACCAGGGTTCGATCCCCAGTAACTCCCAGTAAAAAAAAAATACATTTGATGCGAATATTCTCGCTGAACTGATTTTGTGATAATCAGGGTAGCCTAAACATTCGCTATATTAGAAACCATGCATGTGTCCCCAGACCTAGTTTTCCTCCCAAGGTCTGGTTTTTAGAATGCTGGTGATAAACTAAGCCTGATTTATTATATGACCATCCTGTATGGGAAATGACTGTAACTTTGGGTATCTTTGGTCAACCTTAAGAGATATAGCAGGGGGACGGATGTGGCTCGGGTGGTTGGGTGTCTGTCTCCCGTATGGAGGGACCTGGGTTCAATCCCCGGGACCTCCCGGTAAAAATAAAGAAAAAACAGAAATGTGGAGGTGCATGGGCCACCAGGCCCCGTGGGTAGGTGCACTACCAGACCCCGTGAGCAGGTGTGCCGTCAGGCCCCATCCATGGGTGTGCTGTCAGGCCTCCGCATGGGTGCACCAACAGGCCCCGTCCGTGGTTGCACCATCAGGCCCCATGAGCCACGCAGCAAGATGATGACGTAACAGGAGAGTGACACAAAGGAGAGCCAAGACGAGACACACGAAAAGCCAGGAATTAAGGGGGCACAGGTGGTAGGATGCCTGCCTCCCACATTAGAGATTCTGAGGATCGAATCCTGGTGAAGATGGGGAGTGGCATGAGAGGAGAGTGCATGAGGGAGACATGGGGAATTGCCCAGCGGATGCACAAAGAAACAGCAAAAACGGAGTGGGGCGTGAAAATGGATGAAAGTAAATAAATAAATCCTTAAAAAATGTATAGGGAAGGAAGATATGGACTATAGTTAGTAGTACTACTTTGACGATGCACTTTCATGATTTGTTAACAAGTGTTTCACAACAAGGCAGGATGTTTGTGGGGGGGTGATGTGTGGGAGTCCTGTTTGATGTTATGCATGTTTGATTTGTAAGTTCACAATGCTTACTGAACACTTATAGTTTATGTATGTTCATGTATGAATGATATACTTCAATAAATTGTTTAAAAAGAAACAAACAAACAAACAAAAATACATTTGAGGCATACAACAGCAGACTCGAAATGATAGAAGAAAGAATAAGT